>JAOWLH010000023.1:4892500-5375831 GCA_027405865.1 Salix purpurea
TTTTATTAATCAATTGCTAAAATTTTGTTAATTGTTTAATATATTTATGTGCAACAAAATAGTTTTAATTAGATTAATTATTCTAAATATTATTAGTTAGATACTAGTCATAAATAATTATATTAATATTAAATATATTAAAATAGAATTACTTTTTTTAGTGTATATTAAAAAGAAACTAAACGGTGTGGGGATTTCACTGTAGATCCCCACACAAAGCACTGTGGATTTCCACAGTGCTTTCCTCTTCTTTTTTTTTCTTTTTTTTTTTTTTTACGTTTTGCTTTTTTTTTTCTTTTTTTTCGTTCCTTGCTCTTTTTTTTTCTAACTATTTTTTTTCATTAAAATTTTTTTTTCAGCTTTTATTTTTTTTTCTTTTTCTATTTATATATAATTTTATTTTATTTTTTATCATTGGAGTGTTTTGGTTAACTTAAACGCACCACAATTAATCATCGGATCTAATTTTTTTCATATTTTTTCTGATTTTGTTTTTCATTTTTTTCCATTAAATATTTTTTTCATTTTTTTCCATTAAATATTTTTTTTATCGGGGTGTCCGGAGTAGCTTAAGCGCACTATAATTAATCCCTGGATCCAATTTTTTTTTTTTATAACCAGGGTGTCCAGACCAGTTTATATGTACCATGACTAATCCTCGGACCCATTTTTTTTGCTAAAGTGTTTTCCCGCTGACACTTTTTTTCTTATACTTTTGTTTTGTTCATTATACAATTTTTTTTTTTTTGCAACCGGGGTCTACGGGCCAGTTTAAGTACACCGCGACTAATTCTCGAAACAAATTTGTTTTTAAAACAATATAGATTGCTAGAGTGCTTTCACGCTTATATTTTTTTTTGTTTTCTTTAACTTATATTTTTTTTTTATAACCATGGTCTCTGAGTCAGTTTAAGCTTTTTATGATTATTATTTTTTACTTATCTAATTTTTTTATAGTTTTTTTTTTCTTTTTTTTTCTGATTTGTTTTTTTCATTTTTTCCATGAAATATTTTTTTGCTGGTTATACTTTTTTTAATTTCTATTTCTTTTTCCACTTATATATATTTTTTATAATCGTGTGTCCGGAGTAGCTTAAGCGCACCATAATTAATCCCCGGATCCAATTTTTTTATAACTAAGATGTCCAGACCAGCTTATACGTACCGCGACTAATCCTCGGACCCATTGTTTTTGCTAAAGTGCTTTCCCGCTGATATTTTTTTTTCTTTTTTTTCTTATAATTTTGTTTTGTTCACTTATACAATTTTTTTACAACCGGGGTCTACAGGCCAGCTTCAGTACACCACGACTAATTCTTGGACTAATTTAAAAAAAAAAAACAATATGGATTGCTACAGTGCTTTCATGCTTATACTTTTTTTTTTACTTATATATTTTTTTATAGTCGGTGTCTCCGTGCCAACTTAAGCTTTTATTTATTTTTATTTTTTTCACTTATATATTTTTTTTATAACTGGGGTCTCTGGGTAAGCTTAAGCGCACCATGATTAATCCTCAAACCTTTTTTTTTTATAATTAGGGTGTCCGGATTAGCTGATACGCACCACAAGTTGTATAAGTACGTATATACCCCTTATAAGACAAAATCCATTAGTTGGTTGTAAGGGTGTATTGGTAATTTACTAATTTTTAATTATATTTTTGTTAGGTGTTGTGGGCACGACGTCAATTTCAGAGCTCATACACATTTCGGATGACGCGTACGGCGTCATAGAACTTTTAAAAATGTATATTGGTTTTTTATATATTTATTTTATTATGTAAAATGTGTTTAAAATAATGTCATGGTATCAAAGGTATTTTTAATTTTTTTCATTTCTATGCATAGTACAATAATCATAATACTTTCAAATAAAACAAAAACTAAGAATTATTAGTGGGGTGTCTCGGTAATTTTACTTTTTTTGAAACTAAATTAAAAAATAAAAAAATAAAAATAAAAACCAAAATATAAAATAAAAATTATATGTATTAAAACTAGACAAAAAAAATTTAATCCCTGCGGCGGAGCGCAGGTTTATGGCTCGTAAAAACAATATTATATGTATGCTATTAAAACATTATATTACTAATTTATAAATAGTTTTTTTGTATTGGAGATGATACCAGAGACAGATTTTGTTTTAAGCATGACTTCCATTGCATTATCCTCTACCTATAGTTGATGTGATGTTCTGAGATCCGTCCTTATCTGCTGAAAATCTTTAAAGTTATCTCCTCGGTGGCCACGTCATTGACCAAATTGCTTAACTTTTACGAATTTATTAAAGATTTAATGAAACTCTTCGAGCTGATGTGAAAGATAGGATAGGCGCCCATTGCAAGAAAGTCCAGCCAAGGTGTTCTGGTTTCAACTTTAGACCAAATGAGAGTATGATTTTTTTTATAAAAAAAAACCCATTAATAAATAATATAAAGGAAATATGTTTTGTAATTCAACGATTAATATAAATATATATTCATTATTAATAAAAAATTAATTAACAGAAAACTGCAAAATTAGTCTCCTCTCCCCCATAAAAGTAAAACCATCAGTTGTTTCCACTTTCCAGCGAGAAGAGTCCCTGGAGAGAACATACGACCATCCATCCTCTTACTCCCCCCACCACCATCAAACTTGTAGCCTTTCAGCCTGAACAGTCACCGAAAAACTGATGGAAGACAACACAATTAATTTAACATTACATTGATTAGAATAAAAGCAACTTACATTAATATAAAAAATAATATCCGGGAAATTAGACAAATAAAAATACAATTCATGAACAGAATGATGAACAAACAGCTACCCTTTCTCCGGCAGAGCCCCTGAGAGAGAAACACTTCATTTTCTGTACAAGTAAAAGTCTGCATCTTGTTTTCTTCTCTAGAATGCCACAAAACGGAGAGGCTATTGAGATCTCTCCTCGTCTTCAACTTCATATTTACACCGAATCATCAACTTCATATTCACAAAAGTCTGAAGAATCGATAGGCCACCGAAATTGATTGAACCCCATTAACAGTCAACAAAAACTTGGAAGCTTCACTTCACCAACTCGGAAACCCACCCAACATCTGGCCCTGAAACAGCCGACTCAACTAGATCAGGGTCCATTGAGTTCACTTTACTAAGCTTTGAGTATATCTTCGCCCTCAAATCTCTACCAGACTCCACCCTCTCCATTACAGGCTCCTCGCAAGTAGAAATATCTCCCCAGATATCCAGCTGACCAAGACCAGACCGGGTTGCCAATTTTCTAGTAGGAGTAGAAGGCAGGCTACAGAACCCGGGCCGCAGAGAAGACCGACGTGACGACCCGAAACTAGACCCGGATTGGACCCCCCAAGAACCACCCGGAGACCCTATTGTCATCTTCCCAAGCTGCAATCCACGCATGGAAGCAACAAGCTCACCCGTGGAATTAAAAGCCATGGATCCAGACCCGCCAATCATCCCTGGACTGACTGGTGACATCGGTGGCGAATCAGATGGAGGAGAAACTGGGGGGGAAGTCAAAATTGAAGTCGGAGACGAAACAAAAGATCCAGCATTAGTCAAGTACGAGTCGAGAGGATGTACAACCAGGGAACCAAAATCAAGTTCCCACGACCCGGACCCGTTTCCTTTAGGACTATGCCGAGGAAGGAGCCTTAGCTGTTCAGGAGTGTGAGCAAAAAAGCAAACCCTGCGGCAACAAGCAGGTCCATCCTTACACGGCTGAGTCCTGTAACGGGCAGGATGGAGCCAGCACTCAAAGACACCATGAGCAAACTCACATGAATCTCCTTTCTTGCAACCGCCTTTCCGAAATTCGGGGCAGGCAGTTCCGGAGTAATTATACCTTTGTGGGTCCCTTCGCCGAGCTTTCTCTCCAGGGTGCGCGTACGGACACTCAGTCCAGTCATGCGACCGACCACGTCCACACCTTCTCACTTTGAACACGTACATACGGAAGTGATCGCATGAGAACGCATCCACCGGTAAGTCTAGTTCGTCTTCAAAGGAAGGGTCTGGTTCGTTTGACGGAAGGTAACGGTGAAGTGCCGGCAGGGAGTCAAGGGCACTGAAGCTGGTGAATGGAGAAGAGGGGATTGTTGACGGTGATGGTGATGTTGTCTGTTCATCGTATAGGTCCCTTTGAGGGATTTGGACGGAGGGATTTGGACGGGGATTAGGATAAAAATGCTCTCCGATCATCATCATGGTTTGGGCATTCTGCGGCGATGGAAGTGAGCGTGGGATTTTGGGGAGTTGAGGAGGAAATGGTTATCGAGGATTATAATATAAACTGCTTTATTGAACTATAGTTAGGTTAAATTAACTATGGTTAGGTGTTGATAAATGATAAATTCTACCGTTCCTTGTTTTTGTCATTGTGGTTACAGTACAGTGACCAGATTTGAATAGCGAGAAATGCTTGATGTGAGAGTTTGCGGTCACGGCAATTTGTCTACCGTCGATGTTAATTACAACTGATGGGTCAGGTACATGTTATTTGTTGCTTAGTGACTGTTGCGAGAAGCGATATTACAGCCCTGTGATTCTACTATTGCTCACTGTTTGTCGAAACCGATAGCATACTAATTGAACCCTTGGATATTTTGAGGTGCTTGTCACGTATAGCAGGTAAATCAATGCACATCTCGTGACTGTGGGACCTCCTAGATTTTTAGTCAACAAAAATATTAAACAATATTTTTTGTCACCTGCATCCTTATGTAATATAGTGTTTTTAATTATTTTTACTGTGATTAATGTTGTGGTTTAGGTTTAAAAAAAATATTTTCATGAAAAAAAGTTTTAGTTGCACTTCATAACTTAAATTCAAGTGTTTGGTTAAAACTGTAATTGAGTTTGAGTTTGATGAAAAAACAGTTTCTTATTTTTGGTTATCATGTTTTTTATATTGTTGTCAACTTGTGAAATTATTTTAAAGGATATATATATATATATAATTAATAATCATAACAATAAAATATAATTAATATTTCATGAAAAAAAACAAATATTTGTTTTTATTCTCCCATTAAACTAATTGTAATTTTATCACGAGCTAAATCGATACGTGAATGCATCTACAATCCCTTATTATTTGATAGAGGAACAATATCTGGTAATAATACCATTAGTAGCAATATTTGATAGAAACCTCATTTAATATTATGGTTACTATAAAAAGTTCATCATTAATCATCTTCTCGAATTTAAATTTTAAAATTAGCTTTCAAATGTATTTTTTTAAAAGATAATTTTTGAAAAGCAAAAATAAATAGACTAAACACTTAATAGTATGTTCATATTATGATGAATGATGATTTTTAAAATTATTTTTTTAAAATGAAATTTTCACGTGAAATATATTTTTAAAACACAAAAAAAGTGATTACTCTTCTAAATGTTAATTTTAGAACTTGTTTAATATTATGTTAAAAGTTGTTTTTCAAAGTGTATTTTAATTATAAATATATTAAAATAATATTTTTAAAATTTATTTTTAATATTAACAAATCAAAACCATAAGAAAATAAAAAAAAAACTTATTTTGTTTTTCAAAAACATTTAGAAACAAAGAGGCTATTAATATTATATTGCTATTTGTTTGATTTTTAAAATAAATGTCTATTTTTATATTTTCTTAATAACTCCAATATTAAGATATTAAAATAAAATAAATCACTTTCAACTATACATTTCTAACGTAATCAACACCTATTCAAACAACTCAGTTTATATAATAAAATAAAATTGATAATTGAATATGGATATGAGGACTCAATGAAAAATTGGTTATTACTTGGAGACTTGGATTGCATATGGTATTAACTTTCAACTTTTATTTTATTTTATTTTATTAAGAAAAATATAGTATTAACACAAGAGGCAGACATGAGACTACCACTTGTTTAAAGTCCAGAACCCATGCAACAATTTCAGTCATTTAATACACTACCAAACAGCTATTTCACATGCTTTTTTTCAACCTAAGTTCAAACCACAATACCAAACACTTAAGAAAAATTGTGGATGCTATTCCCAAACTTATGAGTTTTTAAAATAAGATGGATTTTAGTTTTTTTTTATATATTTATTTTAATTTGATTGGTTTTTATTTAAAAATTAAAATAATATTATTTTTTTAGAAGAAAATATTATTAAAATTGATCATTATATCTCATTTACGTTCGGTTATATCAATTTAATTAATCATATTTAATTAGATCAAACCAATTGTAATGAGATTAAATTTCAAATAAATTCAAAATAAAAACTCTCTTAAACTAGAATCTAAGTTGCTAGTTGACCCATCAAGTTAAGTTGTATTATATAACAATACTTTAAAAGCTTAAATAGATAATTCATAACATTAATGGTTGGTAGTTGTATGAGGCTTAAATAAATTTGATTTCTTCTTATTTTGATTAGTTTGAATTTTATAATAAGTATATTAAAAAAATATATTTTTATAAATATATCGAGTGAATATAAAATTTGTAACTTTAAAACATTATATATATATATATATATATATATATATATATATATTACTTTAAAAATACCCTTACTATATACCAAAAGAATATTCATTGAACAAATCTAACAACTTTGAGAATATAAAGCTTTCCCACTCTAGATTTTTTAAACATTTGTATATTTATTTTTATTATCAAAACATTACTTAATATTATTATAAAATTTTAAGTTACATCCTAGAAAACATTTCATAAAATGACTCATTTAAATAAAATAAATAATAACATGATTGGCTTTGACTTTATATTCAATAATAATAATGAGAGAGAGTTACATATAGCAAACTAGAGAAAGTTAAAGAATGTAATGAGATTATACAACTAATATCAATATGTTGGTTCAACAAAATCAAAAACAGTATGTAAATGGTTCAATAGTTGTTGTATAACTGAATTGACTTGATTTGTGCAACTAATTATAAAATTCTTGTAACTTATTCTTTACCAAGTTAGTATATACTCTAAAACCCTTTGCAAACTAATGAGTAGTTTACAAACCATGAGTTTAGATCTTAAAAATTAAATTTGGATTGTAGTTTGCTCTTTTATATTTATATATTTATACACACACACACCAACTAATCATTAATCGACATGTTTGACTAAAATTATCTTTATTTACTACCATTTTTCTAATAAAATAGTAGTCAATTTCCACATGTTTGGTTAGCATGGAAGATAGGATTCAAAGCCAAGACTAAAGCTCCAATGATGTCACACCAAATAGTAAAGGCAATGCAAAACGACTATAGAGCTCTTTCATTAACAATTTAATCTAGTAAACCTATATTGAAGTTAAAACAATGTTTTGGTATCCCATTTATGTACTTGAACAGAAGACAACATTGTTATCAGAATTTTTAGTCTAGTCCAAATCATATAAAACATTTAAATTGACACCTGAAGGTGTATAAAATAGGTTATAGTCAATTTTATAATTCAAATAATGAAGGACTTTTAGAAGCACATAATGAGGTCATGACTCATGGCTATGAAAGAAAATAAATTCCATAGGTTCTAAACGTGTTTGAGGGTTTCGAAGACTTAGGATCGCCATCAACTCTTTTTTTTTTGTTATCGTTGTAGAAGAAATGACATATAACCATGTCATTTATCTTAACCAATTTTCTAATCAATCAATACTTAGAAAGATCCATAACCACGCCATTTATGGCATCAACATGCAATTATTTAAGGCAAACTTGAAAATAGCACATAGACATACATTAAACACAATATCTAGTCTACTAACAATTAAGTATAAAAGTGATCCAATCATACTATATATTGTTACCATTTTCTACCATATCTAGGCTACTTTGACATGTTCCATCCCAATTCTTTTTAAAAGATATATGATGTAGTTGCTTCAAATGATGAAGATTACATCCTTTTTTGTTTGATTTTTATCCACACAAGAAGTTTAACTTTCTATCATGCTTATTTGAAATTCATCTTGCATACAAATTCGTGACTCAAAGTAACAAAAAATATTAAATGCTAATAAGAGTTTAAATCATATTTGACAAGCTTTGAAAGAGGGATTGCAAATTAAAATCACAGCTGATAAATATCAGGTACTTGTGCTGGTTGTAAATTATATGTGTATGGTTTCATGTATCATACAGTGGCTATAAAAAAATATTTTTGGTATCCATTTTTTTTTATTATTTTGATATAAATATCTCTGTTATTTTCATTGTAGCTAATAATTCTCAAGCATTTATTACTGGGACATTGATGCAACTTGATCATTTTTATATTTTCCCATTCAAAGTTTACAGGAAAACAAAAAAAAAATAGATAAGATATGAAATTGATTAAAAAAACACTAAATTATTATATGTAGTAATAATAATTATCAAGAACAATACCCGAGTATTTCTTGTAAAGTCATTAATAATGAAAAACAAATATCTATTAACACTAATACTTCTAATCCTAAGGTTTTTTTTTTTTATGGAAATGTGTTTTTTTCTTAAAAGAAGTTTTACTTGTGTTATCTATTTTACTTGTGTTATCTATTTTACAAGCATCACACAACTTTTCCTTTTAAAATGCTATATATGGAACATCTTCAACTAGTTCATTTTTAACTAGCTTATAAGAGATATCCATGGTAACATAACATAGTCTTTTATGCCAAATAAAACTATCATTAATACTAGAAACAAGATAACTTTATATTCTAATGCATGCATCAGTTTTAATCTTGCAGACATTTCCTTTTCTATTTTATACATAGATTCTTGTATCATTTTCAAGCATTAAACAATATGCATGATTATAAATAATCTTATTTCCTTAATAATATAATTGACTAATGATAAGCAAGTTGTGTTTTAGGCTATTAACAATAAAATATTTTAATAGAGGGAAAACATCTACCTCCAATATCGCCAACTTTAATTATTTTATGTTTTGATATTTCTCACAATATGATATTTTCTACACTTATTTTGGTAATGCTTAAGAACAATAAGTTATCTTTGGCCATATATCTCGAGCATACACTATCTAAAAACCATTCTTTATTCTGTACCGATTCCTCATTTTCACTTTTGATTACTTTAAAGCATATGTTTGCTGTCTGTTCTCTATCACTCGAGCTTGAATTTGAATCATCACTCTAAATAGCTTTAGTTATCCTTTTGTAATGATGTTTCCTATTCTTATTTTGAAAAACATGTATAACCTTTTTGATATGACTTGTTTTGTTGTATTTATAATATCTTAGTAGTTCCTTGCTTAAATCTTCCTTGTTCCTATCTTTCTTATAGTTTAAGAATTTTTCCTTACCTTGGTTTTCCTTAAAAAATTGTACAAGTGCTTTTTGATTAAGGCAATGTCCTCTTCAATGCCTCTATAATCATTATCATAATCATTTTCAATATGATGGATAATTTTGAATACCAAGTTCTTCTGTCTTTTTTTGTTATATTGATTATCTATAATGACCATATGAGTCATAAAAAATAATAAGCTCCTCCAATGGAATTTTGATGAGATTTTTGGTTTCTCGGATTGTCGTCACCTTTGCTTTCCAAGTTTTTGGTAGATACCTAAATTTTTTTACTCATAATTGGTTTATGTTCTGCCAAGTGCATTTAATTATTTGTAATGATAGTCATTCTAGTACGCATGCCATTAATGTATTCATTAGGAAGCATTTTGGAAAAAAAAATCATATTAATGAGCTAACATGTTAATTTTATATTATTTGACTTGGTTAATTTGTTTTGAGTTACTTATAAAACATGTCAAATATCTCTAGCATTTTTGTATGATGTAATTTTATTGAATCCACTTATACTTCAAACATATTATAAGGTATTCATAACTTTGACATCTATGACAAGTAAGTTCTAATCATTATCCATATATTCACTTCTAGTTTTAGGAATTTCAATAACATTTTAAAATTTAAAAGGTCTATGAGGATGATTTTATGTTAATAAACATAAATCAAAATCAATATATTGAAGATAATTATCATTCTAGTTCAATATGTATAATCATTACCAAAAACAAATGGCCTAGATATGGATGATCATTTATTTTAGAGATTATAATTTGTGGTTGTCACTCAACTTAAAAATTTAAACGAACTTTATATATGAGAACTAAGCTTTGATATCAATTGTTGTTCAAGAATTAAAGGAATTTAACACCTACTAGAGAGGGTGAGTTAAGTATATCACTAAATTTTACACTTATGAAAATTTACTTCAAGTAAATACAATAACCAATAATATAATTAAAGTACTTAAAGTTATATGTGAAGGAAAAAAATTAACAAACTTGTTTTAAAGTGGTTCAACAAGCCTATATCCATATATACCAAACCATACTTGAGCATTGTATTTCTTCACTTGTTTAAAAGCCTAAAAGTAGAATTTCACCTAATGAATCCCACAAAACATTTCACACCACTTTAATTACAACCTTATTTAAAGATTTTTTTTCCACTTAAGGACATACAATTTTCAAGTATTTGTTTTTGGTGAAATCCTGTCACCAAGTTTTTGCCTAACTATTAAAGGTTTTTACAATGACAATTTTATTTTCATAACAAACTCTTTCAATAAAATATATATTATAGTTTGAAGTTCTAATATCCCTATATCTCATTTATAGCATTTATATTATTTGAAAGTGTTTAAATGTAGTGACAACGAGATTGGATACTCTATGTGCTAGAATATAGTTGTTCAATAGCATAAAATAGAACACGATCAAGAATTGATGATTTTAATGTTGTTGTACTCTTAGAATTACTTGTATATCATATATGTTTGGATTATATTCCTAACTTTATAATTAGACAAGTTATATATATAAAAAAGCAAAGCTAGTTGTTTATAGCCATTATAGTCCCACTGATAGCTAAAATCTTCTTCGGTTTAGATTGGCCATGTCAATCAATCAATCAATTCTTGTAGAATTCTCAAGTATTCATCATTGATAAATAAACAATTGACTAGTTCATTTGATAATTCAAATAGTTGACCGATTCATGTAGAATTTTAGATTTAACAATTTAACTTAAGTTAGTTTTTAGAACCATCTAAGAATTTTAGATTTTGTATAATTATTATCAATCATTTAATGCATGCAAAGTGAAGAATGAGAGTTCATTTTAGTAGTGATATCAAATAAGATATAAGTATTTACCCTTAAGTACTAAAATGAAAACTTATTTTAACCCTTTGGTTTGCTCCTTTCTTGGGCTTTCAAATTGAGTTCTTCATGTAATTTAGGTTGTTGTAACAACCTTTAATCTCCACATTTCAACTATCACATCTCACAATAACCTATATTTTCATAATTATTTAAGCACAAATATTTCACTTTTACACTACCAATTTTATATTATACATTTTACTTCTAAACATGAAATCTCCATGCTTCTATACACCCAAAAACATAAATCAATGACTCGTATTATTTTGTCAATTTTATGAACTTTCATCTTTTCCAAACATAATGATAATAACAAAACTTATAGATATTTGCAACAAGTTTAATGCATTTATAACATTCAAAACTAATCCCGAGTACCCTCAATATTATTCAAAATATCAAAATCAATATAATTTAATTAAATTCCCAAATCCCTTGGAATTCCTTCCCATGATTCTCTCTTTAGTGTTTCCATTTCCATAATGGATTTTTAATTTCTTCAATATATTTTCTATTACATAATTTTTCATATCAATCAAGCAACTTATAAGATCATGATATAATTTTTCATACTATTTTATACTAGTTGAAAATGAAACCCAACCCAGTCCTGACTCTCCTGACTCTTGAGTTCAGGTTCGTGGCAAGGTTGTCAATACTGTTCCTATCGCCATTCCAGTTTTTCTATTGGAACGGAATGTTCCGGTTTCGGGGCGTTTTGGCGTGCCGTTTCGGGGTTGTACTGTTTACATATAATTAATAAATTATATATATGAAAAAAATTAAAAAACAAAAAAATTAAATATAATTTTTATTTTTTATAAAATCAAAATTGATGCAACAATTTTATTTTTTTATAATATATATTTTTTTAATTTTAATATATATATATAAACTTACTTATAGCATGTTTGTCCAGCTGGACAAACATGCAGCCAGACAAATCCCAATTCCGACATCGCTGAAATCATTCAAGAAGTTTACATCATGAGGCTTTAAATGCTGATAACTTATCCCACATCGAATAAATAGATGTCAAGGCAAAGAATTGTCTATAAAACTAAATCAAGAAGTCATACAAAATCTGCTCGCCTGAAATGAATTTAGGTCAGTGACATCCGACGTATTTAGAATGTGTGCTGGTTTAAGAGTTGAAAAGTAAAATGATTTTTTTATATAGCCGAAACGGCACACCCGGAACGGGTCCTAGACGTTTCGGCTGGAATTTAGCCGGTATTTCTAGAATGGGTCAGAATTAAAATCAAGATGAAAACAATATCATTTCATCTCAATTTTCTTAATAACATGAAACATTCTGATCGAAACGGAACGAAATTAACGAAACAGAATTAACAACTTTGATTAGTTGCACGGGAATGAAGAATTTGGACTTGGGAAGACGAGCTCCAAAAATCGAGTCACGAAACGAAAAAAATGTTTCATTAAATATAGGAGAATTCTCAGTTCATCTCATCATTCGATAAATTAACGAGAAGTATGGAGACATGTTGATACTCGTTGTGGATACATATAGTAGCAAGGGTAGTAGGGAACACGTGGAACGTAAGCAGGAAGTGGCAGCCATGCTGAAATGGGTGGATAGAGGTGGTAGGTGAGAATGACGACCAGTTGTCACGAATTCTCTGCTGGTTTTCAAGAACCCACGACCTACTTGGCAGTTACGGCCCTGCCAAAGTTAGCGGCGTCGTTTAGGGAGGCAGCCTCGTGCATTTTAGCCATTCCTTCCTTAATTTCTTAACTTGCGCTCTTACTTCAGATATTTTTTCTAATCATACGATGTCGTAAAGTGATTTTATTTTTATTTTTTTTTGCAGATAAAGACAAGCAAAACATAACTAGCACCGTGCGTGTTGAGTTATTTGGGAGACGTGGAGTCATATTCCCTCCTCTTGCATCGAAGAAATTAGATTTAAGAATAATTTTTATAATAAGTTTCAAATTTATATATATAGAAAATACAACTCCTGATATATTAGATAATTTATTGTTGGTGTGATATTTTTTAAGCGAAGGGGAAAAAAGGGCAGGCTAAATTGCCACATGACATGAGCGCAATTAAAAAATAGCTTTTAATTCTATAAGATTAAATATTTTTATTTTTGTTATAACTTTTTCATTGTATAATTAAAATGCAAAAGACGTGTGTGACAAATACACAACTATTTTAAGTTGCAAAACATGTCTTAATTGAAGGACCTCGGAACCAAAGTTGTTAAAATCGTTTTTTTTTATACGACATGAAAAATATAATGTAAAATCGGATCGTAAAATTGCAAGTATATTTTTTTGATTATATATTGATAATTTTAGCCAATAAATTAAATTACATTAAAATCTAATAAAAAGAGTCAACAATATTATAATCAATTAGCTAAATAAATAAAAAAGATAAATAGTATAAATCAATGACAAAAAAAACTCAACATCAAAATTTTCAATATTGACAAATTACTAAATGATAGTAAGTACACAAGAGCCCTATGACAACTTGGTGATTCTCATCATAACAAGTTATAATGAAACTCTTTTAGGTTGTAAGATAATGAGTCTAAATTAGTAATTAACTAGCATAAGTTTAATAATTAAGATAAAATATTAAACAATATTTAATGCGCTAGAAAAAAATTAAATTAGAAATAATTTTTTAAAATTAATTAAATAAATAAAATATGATAATAAAACAAAGTCTTCATTCTAAAATTCTTCTATGTAGTCTAAATCTATAATTTTATAAGCTCATGGTAGATTTCAATCATGATTTCAAGCATATAGTTCTCTCTCATATGAATAAATTACCGAGTTTATCATATTCATTTAAAAATATTGAGATGTCTAGTTTCCTCCCAATCTAGAATCGCAATAAAATTTTATTTGTAACTCCAAATGTGTCCAGAACAATATATAAATGTGTAGTTTGACAAATTTGACAAGATTCATCCAGTAACTTTGATTCTCTAAAATAATATATTTATGAACTTTTTTTAATCTAATAATTTAATAGATAATAATAGTTCTTGAACTCAACTTTCATCAAACGAAGCTTGGAAGTTGGCTTGTCTAGGATTACCTTTCACATGAGTTTGCCAGCACCTCTGATGACTAGATTTCCATTTCTTAATCATCATGGTACTATGATCATAATGTTTTCTTTGACGGAATTCTGATTAAGTTGAATGTTAGTTGGTATAAAATACTGGACTAGCAAAAATCCAATCTAGCTTTTTTTAATGAGGTTGACACCTTAACAACCATTATGCTAGGTATATTTCATTCCAATGTATGTAGTTTGTAGGAGTTCAACTGGATGGATACAATTATAGAACTCTTCATGATGACTTGATAATGAATGATCACTAAGACTCATAATAACATTGAAAAATCTCATTAAAATCCAAGGAATTGTAGAGTTGATATAGTACTCTATTGTTTTATATATGTAATCCCATAAACATGACCTCTCTCTAATGGGGAATTAAAACCATACATAAAATTAAGTTGCCTTTATTGTGCTAAGATTTTGGATGAAGGTTGTATTACAAGTGAGTCATTGAGGAGAGCAATTGATAATTGACGTTTGAGTATTCAATGAGTATCAACCAACAAGCATGCATCAATGGAAGGATGTATGCACATTAAATGTATACTTTCAGTTGGAAAGAGGTAATTGCATTCATGTTATAGGTTATAATTTTGGTTTTTAGCAAGCTAATAAATTCCAAACTATTTTTAAGGATCCATTCCAAAATTGATTTTTTTATAAGACTATTTAGGTCCTTTATATTACAACTTCCATCATTGAACATTTATTTAGAAAGAAAAGGTAATAACTCTCAATTAGAGGGAAAAAAAGTTAATGTTATTGTTCAACTTAACTATGCTTGAATTATTGGGAGACTGGTGCATTTAATGAACTTCACTCAATCTGATATAGCATACGTTATGTGTAGATTGAGCAGATGTACACAAAATCTCAATCATGAGCATTGGGCGACAATAGCCCAATGTTTGAAACATTCGAGAGAAATTATGGATTGTGGTATTCTATATAATGTATTTCTCGTTGTATTAGAAGGATACAATGATGTTAACTAAATTTTAGATTCAAATTAGATTAAGTCCACTAGTAGTTATATCCTTATTCTAGGTAGTGGTGCAGTGTCTTGGAATTCTTTCAAATAAAATTTAATTGCTCAATCCACCATAGAGTCAAAGTTTATAACATTGGAATCGACAAGAGATGAAGCTAATTTGTTGATGAATTTTTTAATTGAAATTCCATTGGGAATAAAACCAATACCTTTTATATCTATACATTATGATTGTGAGACGCCAATATTCATCGCTAAGAATAAATCTTTCAATGGTAAAATTGATATATCAATTAAGATATGATGATAAACAATTGATAAAAGATGCAATTATTTCAATTAATTATATGTTGTTAGAAAAGAAATTGGTTGATTCTCTAACCAAACCACTTGGTAGAACACTTGGTAGAAAGATGATATTAGAAACATCAAAGGGAATGAGACTAATGCTAAAGTTAGAAATCAAAATAATGGTAAACCAACCTACGTAATTAGAGATACCATGAATTAGATTCCTATGGGTAATAACAAAGTTATTTATGATTTTAAAACACTATGAAATAAGTCATTTTCCCATGATATGTGAATAGTGTTAGTTTATAATTAAAGAGAATATAAATTATAATGTTCTTAATAAGCTCTATATTTCTTATGTAAACGTTCAAATTACAGTGAATACTTGATGGAGTCACCTATATGTGAGTGAAGGGAAGTCGCTCCTACAAGATACTAATAAAATCTTTAAAGCACTCATGAACAACCAAGCGCATGTATGATCTATTAAACTCAAAACTTAGTCAAACAACAAGAAATTATTGTAGTTCATAGAAATAAAAAATTTCACTAATAATTTTGCAAGTCCAAAAGACACCAAGTTAGATGCATTACACTTAGTAGTAAGAGAAGTCCAATAAATTTATTTTTTTTCCAAAAAAAACAATTGAAATATGTGGGGGGTTGTTATAAAATAATTTTAAAAGGCCTTATCTCACATTCAAAAGCACAACTTACGTTTTGTGTACAATATATATATAACTCTACCCCACATTGGAATAATAAAATTTTCATTGAGTGTTTATATAATAAACTTTGAGATGAGATAGTAACTAAAAAAAACAATAGTGGGCTCGCGTGCATAAAATTGAGCCAAGCAAGAGAAAAACCTCTTATTACCCTCCCTGCGCGCGAAACAACCCCCATACTTTTCAAAAAATTTGTCTCCAACATTAATTTATTTTTTATGGACCTTAAACTAAATTCAAATATTTCAAACATTTGAAAATTAATTTCTAACAATCACGAAATTAACAACTCCTTTTTGTTTCTAAAACTCTTAACAGTTATAATAACTACAACTATTTAATTTCTCACCAACTATATTTTATTAAAGGTTGCAACGAACTTTTAACTCTATAATAGTCTTAAACTGATTGTTAGATGACAACTGACTGAGCTAGTTTTTCCTATGCACTTGGTGGTGTCATGTTTTTCTTTAGCTCCTCCTGTTTACGTTGTTTGAAGACAATTAATTAAAGGCCGAGGAGTAACCTTGACTTCTATATAAATAAATCTTCTGGAGGTCTACTGGAACTGTGTGCTCATCCTGATTCGAGCACATCGTTAACAAAACCACACGGCAAGTACTTAAAAAGAAGAAGAAAAGAAAAACGACGCTCACGGCTGTGAAGAAAAGCCTGCCCGCAGGGAATAAAAGCCCTACCCTAGGAAGCTCCACGATCCGTGGAAATACACGGCCGCCTGTTAGATAATGCGGGAGAAGTCGTGACATATCCAGAGAAGATGAGCTCCTCCGTACAGGAATATCGAAATACGTACGGACGAGAACTGAAATACAAGGTAATAAGAATAGGGGACCGTGTGACTGGTCACGTGACACCGATCCCTTCTGTGGTCAAAGGGGATGTACACGTGGTCGGTTAAGGTTGCTGTTTCCGCACCATCATCTTTGATGGCGAGATGCTACACGTGGCAGTGGATAGGGTTCCTCCTTCCCTCTTTTGTTTTTAGTATCTCTCTCTCTCTCTCTCTCTCTCACTGTATCTAGACGACGACGACATCAACATCTCCATGACGCTGACATTGCTTTGTTTGGAAGGAGAAAAAAAGAAAAAGGGAAAACTTGAAGATTATCCTCAAGGAGCATCTATTGTGTGATACTCACATGGGAATGGGATAGTTTAGAATGTGGCGTCGACTCGCCTCTATCGACGCATGTCGACAGCTCAACTGTTCCACTGTCAATAAGCCGTCCCAAATCATCACGAGCTAGAGTTTTTATTTTCACTCGAGAATCTCTGCTATTATTTTGCCTTTTTTTAAGAGATCTTAAACAATATTTTTTTCATTTTATTTTATTTTATTTTAAATAAAATCATCTTTATAAAACTAGATATTAGATCAAATTTTCAATTCATGATGTAATTTGATTATCCAGGTTTTATGTTAAATCTAACTTCAAAGCACATGTCTGTGGCATTAGGTGCATGCGTCTATCTTTACAGCAAATCCAATGGTAAAAGTTATTTTGGAGAGTCAAATCTCTAAAATAGTTTTTTGAATAGTGTATATATATGTTTTTTTTTATGTGTACTCCAATGGTAAAGGCTATTTTGAAAAGCTATTTTTTTATATTATTTTAAATATAGTGCAATTATTTTGTATATAATTTAATTATGCAATTAATTATACAATTAATAGGAGTAAGTTATATAATTAAATAATTGCTTTTAAAAAATCCTTCAACAATATAATTATTAATTTTGTATATAATTTTTTACTCTCTTGTTGAGTTATTTTTGAAAAAAAATAAAAACATTTTGATATAATTACATTATTTTCTACTATTAATATTTTGTATATACATTATTTTTGTTTGTATATATATATATTATTTTTAAATTCTAATTAATGCCATAGATTTATATATTTGTTACTTTGCATTAATATTTTAATATATATTTAAAATAATACTCCCTCTTTCTGATTTTTAAATTATTTAGTTCACCTTTATTCAATAATCATTATTTTATTATTAATAATATTTGTATACATAGATAGAATGTTTCAAAGAGATTATTTTAATGTATATCTATTTTTTTCTTTTATATTTGATATAGATCAAAAACAGATACATCAGACACAAACCCAGATTAAACAGCTAGAATGTAATAAGATTTCTTACAACTCAGGTCCGATCTAAGAAGATCTTGAGCTCCCCCTCCTCTCTCCCTCTCTAAAAATACAAACAAATTGGTTGTTGAGAAAAAATGATGTGGGCGAGGGATTTTGGCTGGCTGGCGGCGCAAAATAGAGGGAGGGAAAAGGAGGATAAGGTTAGGGTTTTTGATAGTGATAATGAATGGGAACGGGGTGGGGGGTGGGTGGGTTTTATATTAACTATAATAATTATTATCATTATTAATTATAATAATAATAATAATAATAATAATAATAATAATAATAATTTTTATTATTATTTATTATAATTATAAGATAAATGAATGGGAACGGGGTGGGTGGGTGGGTTTTATATTAACTATAATAATTATTATCATTAATAATAATAATAATAATAATAATAATAATAATAATAATTTTTATTATTATTTATTATAATTATAAGATAAATGAATGCGAACGGGGTGGGGGGGGTGGGGGGGGGGGGTTATATTAACTATAATAATTATTATCACAATTAATTATTATTATTATTATTATTATTATTATTATTATTAGCATAAAAAATAAATGTATTAATTTGTAATTAATTTGATTGAATTATTTGTAATGGAATGTATTTTAATTAATTATGTTTGAACTAATATATTCAAATATTGTTTCAAATTGTTTCTCAAAAAAGTGATCCTAATGTTCATACAACTCAAATTTCAAATTTCAAATATTCTGCATCTTTTAATTATAATTAAATTCATATTTTTATTTCAAAAAAAATAATTTTATTGTTGTCGGGTTTCTCAAAAATACTTATTTAATTATATAGCTTACTCATATTAATTGTATAATGAATTGTATAATTAAACAATATACAAAATAATTGAATTTTATTTAAAATAAGATAAAAAAATGGCTCTTTTAGCTTTTTATTCATTTTTATTTTTATTTTTACGTCATATGACTTTTTTTACCTGATAATTTTTTATTTTATTTTTTTGTTTGATCTTTTGTTAAAGTTTTTATGATTTTTTTAGTATTTTATTTTTTTTCATTATTAACATCATCATCATCATCATCATAATCATCATCATCATCATCATCATCATCATCATAATAATAATAATAATAATAATAATAATTTAATGTTTTTCTCTTACTTAATCTTTTGTTAATGTTTTTTAGGTTTTCTTTCTCTCGGGATAATTTTATAATTTTTATTCTTTTAACAGTTATACAAACTTTTTACTCAACCCGCAATGTAGTGTGATATTTTTAAAAAACAATTCAGGTCAAATAATTATTAATAAAAAAGCAAGTCAGAACAAAAACTAAAATTATTATTATTATTATTTATATTATTATTGCTTTAATAACGGGAAGAAAACGAAATTAAATCAAAGGCTTAAAAAAAAACCTAAAAACATCAACAAAAGAGCAAATGAAAAAATAAAATAAATGAAAAAAAATTACATTGAATAATGTTTATTGTTTTGACAGTGATGGTAATGATAATTTAAGAAGTTAAGACTTCAACCCGTAACGTAGTGTTATATTTTTTTTAAAAATTTCAGGTCAAATAATTTTTTTCCCGGTCAATAATTTTTATTGTTTTTTTTTTCATTTATTTTATTTTTTCATTTGCTCTTTTGTTAATGTTTTTATGTTTTTTTAAGCCTTTGATTTAATTTCATTTTCTTCCAGTTATTAAAGCAATAATAATAATAATAATTTTAGTTTTTGTTCTGACTTGCTTTTTTATTAATTTTTTTTTTGTTTTTCTCTGAGATTTGTTGAATAATGTTTATTGTTTTGACAGTGATGATAATGATAATTTACGAAGTTAAGACTTCAACCCGCAACGTAGTGTGATATTTTTTAAAAAAAATTCAGGTTAAATAATTTTTTTCCTGGTCAATAATTTTTATTGTTTTTTTTTCATTTATTTTATTTTTTCATTTGCTCTCTTGTTAATGTTTTTAGTTTTTTTTTAAGCCTTTGATTTAATTTCGTTTTCTTCCCGTTATTAAAGCAATAATAATATAAATAATAATAATAATAATTTTAATTTTTGTTCTGACTTGATTTTAGTGTTTTGATTTTTTTTTCTTAGTGGTTTTAATTCAAATGTGTTTGTATGTGTTAATGTGACCTATTGCGATAAAAAAATGAATGTGTTTTGTTCTTCATGTTCTTGCGAAGAACATTGTTTCTGTTTGTCAGTGAACAATTATTTTAATGAGATTATACTCTTTTTTTTTGTTCAAAATGAGTCGTGTTTCCTTTTACTTTTCTTTGTAAATACAAAATTACACAATCACACCTTTCTCTTCTAAAGATTTTGAAAGTGAAACTCTCATCAACTTTCAAACTCGCTACACTAATAATAAAAGGCCAAACTCTGATAACATAGTTTCAATAGATGATAAGGAACGAAAAGAAAAATACTTAAAAGAATTTATCGGGTTAGTTAATTTTTTTTTGAAAACTAGGAAATCTATCTAGAAGGAATTAAAAGTAATAAATACAGGCACCTAGTAAGATAGAAAGAGTTAAAAATTGTATTCCTATATTATAGATAAGGAAAGGGATTGATTGGATACTAGATATGTTAAGTAAAGGATTAAATTCAAAAGAAATGGGATGCAAAATTCTTGGACATAGTCCATTACCTCCAATAAGTAGCCAAGATATTGGTGGTTCCCAAAAAAAATGAAAATATCAGAAATTATAGAGATTTGAATAAGATAAGCTTAAATGATGATTCTCCTTTATCCCATATGAATGTCTTAGTCGACAATGTCATAAAAAATGTCACTTATTTATATATTGATAGGTTCTCAAGGTCTAATTAGATTAAAATGGATGTGAATGACAAAGAGAAATTTTGAATTCTATGGTTTAAAATGTTAATCCTTTGAAATCAAAATAGTAAATAGGTTTAAAATATGTAATGAGGTGAAATAAATAAGAAAACTAAAGAAAATCCTGCGTGAATAAGCATCTCTAGGTTTGTCCAAATGAAGACGATGTGGGGAGAGGTTCTTGATTTATTCTTGTGTGTAATTAGGGATGTAAATACGCTAAGAAAATAGGGAGATTAAGCTAATACATGAAAGAAAGTTGAAAGAAAGGGCTCCTTGAATTCTTAAAAATTCTAGAATTTAAAATTGAAGGAACAACTTGTTTACCTGAAAAATAAAAGAATAATCATATGTAGGACCAAAATTATAAGTAATAATGGTGAAAGATGAAGATGAAAACCTTAGGACGAAAAGTTGGTGGTTTCAACCACCATGAGAGAGGTGAGATCTAAAGCTTATAAGTGGTGTTTAGTTCATGGTGAATTGAACAAGATAAAAGATCTCTTGAAATTATATGGAATTAATAAATGTGTTGAAGTAATTAAGGGCTGATTTGAATTACATTTTTTCAAATTGAGATAATTTTGTAATTTTAATACTGTAATAGTTATTAATTGAAAGATAATAATAATAATAATAATAATAATAATAATAATAATAATAATAATAATAATATAATTTACAATCTATAACTTTTTGTATGCGCTGCAATGAGAATTTATAAACTCTCATCCATGGCATCTCTCTGACCTTGCCACTAAACTAGTAATTTTTAAAAGGGATTGAAGCGTAATTTTGTCTTTAATAGAAAAACAACGTGTCAAAGCCAGAAGGGGCAAGTGTGAGACAAAGTCCACGTGTCGACTTCAAAAGCAAACGTTTACAGAGTCCCGCGCGCAACCAACGCCTTCCGTTCAGTCCTCTTCCTGCTTTGCTCTCTTCTTTTATTTTATAGGGCTTAAAAATATAACAAGATAATGCTCTTGGATCCTCATGCTAATATTTCCCTCCTTTCTCTTACATTCACGAATTAAATTTCAAAATTGGGTATGTAATTGGAAAATGCAAGAGAAATGGCAACAGGATATGAAGATGCTTACAGGGATTTGCACCAGCCAGCTGTTGTTATCGGAGGATGTTTTGCAGTTGCGGCAGTGCTGCTTTCTATCTTTCTCATTTTCCAGCATCTTAAATCTTACACAAATCCTGCGGTTTGTTCTTTCTTTATATTAATTTGCCCATTTTCTGCAAATTTGATGATACTCTAAGGATTTGCTTGATTATTCATCAGCTTTTGTTTTTTTTTTAGGAACAAAAGTGGATAGTTGCAGTTATTTTCATGGTTCCTGTCTATGCAACACAATCAGTAAGGTTCCATCTTTCTACAGCAGGCATATATTATGGTTACTTTATTTTACACTTGGTGATTTCTGTGGTGGATAGTAATTCTATGGTTATTTACTTGTGCAGATTTTATCATTATGGAACCCAAGAATGTCTGTTGCATGTGACATTTTAAGAAATTGCTATGAAGCATTTGCTTTCTACTCATTTGGTAGCTATTTGGTTGCTTGTTTGGGTATGTAAATCTCTCTATATTTCTGTGCTGTTTTAGAGATCTTGTTTGCTATATTTGCTTCAGTCAGTGCGCCACCGTCTCCCTGATTGCTACATTTTGTCTACTTACCATCATCATGCCCCTTTGATGATTAGACAGTAGTTCAGGGAAGTGAACACATTTCAGAAATTGCAGCAAAAACATTGTCTTTTTCCTCGTCTGGCTTATCTCTTGATCTAGTGTGCGATGTTGCTTGAACTGGAATGTTAATTGTTGTGTGAGGTTGCATTTTGTCAAATTGCATGCCAGGTGGGGAAAGGAGTGTAATAGAACTCCTTGAAAATGAATCACAAAGGCAGCTCGGCATAACATTGTTGGAGTGGAAGAATGAGAAAAATCAAGCTTTACAAAGTAGATCTTTTACCAGCTTTTTCTTCAGGCCGTATGCTATAGGAAGGGACTTGTTTACAATAGAGCGATTTGGTCTCGTGCAGTATGTAAGCTACTGACCTCCCTGTTTAAATGATCCCATCATGACGACTTTGTTTGGAGTCTAATTTCTTGTGGTTAGATCAGATGATTCTGAAGACTTCATGTGCATTTTTGGCATTCTTGTTGGAGCTCTTTGGGGTTTTCGGTGATGGGGAATTCAAGTGGTACTACGGGTATGTACTAGTTGTGTCATCTTCTGGTCAAGTTGCCTTTTCTTTTCTTTTTTTAATCTTCTGATGCAAATCGATATCCTTAGTATCTCTAGCTTCCCATGGTGAATGCAAGTCTCTAATTATATCAGTGTGATTTTTGTTTTTACAAGAGATTACAGCCCGGCACCATAGATTGAGAAGTTATTTTCCTCTTATATCAGATCAGATGATACAATCAAGAATGGGGTCCTTGATGATTTTTGTTTTTGGGATCAGCTAATCCACTCTTGTTTCTTGCAGGTATCCATACATAACAGTGGTACTCAACTTCAGCCAGACATGGGCGCTATACTGCCTCGTGCAGTTCTACAATGTAACACGCGAACAGCTAAAACCCATAGAGCCACTGCCAAAGTTCATCAGCTTCAAGGCTATCGTGTTTGCCACCTGGTGGCAAGGCCTGGGTATTGCTCTGCTCTGTGCCTTCGGAGTTCTGCCAAACGTGAAGAAATTCCGAACAGGGTTGCAAGACTTTCTGATTTGCGTAGAGGTAAGTCCTCATGGTTTTGGAAACGATTTTTCTCCCCAGACCTCGTACCATTATGATATTCCCTGCCTGTTTGTTTTTGTTTTGATTACTTGGCAGATGGCAATTGCAGCTGTGGCTCATATATATGTGTTTTCAGCGGAACCTTATTCCTGTTTTATTCCTGTTTCTGGGCATGGAAGGGTATCCACCGACACAACCACCAAAGCAGAGATGAAGTTCGAGGAAGGTGGCCAGGAGAGATCAGCTGTGTTTGAAAAGAGAGAAACTCAGGTTGCCGCTCCTGGAACGAGTGTATCCGAGAGTGTTCAAGACATAGTTCTTGAAGGTGGTCAAAGAGTGAGTTTCTCTCGCGCCATAAAAAACCTCCTGCATATTAAAACTCTGAAATTGTTGGGTTTTATTTTGCTCACCTTTTGAAACGCAGGTGGTCAAAGATGTGGTGTTGACCTTAAACCAAGCAATAGGACCTGTAGAGAAGGGTGTTACCAAGATCCAGGAAAAAATTCACCGGAGATTTGTTGGTTCAAAAGGTAAGGGAGCATCAGAATTAGAGGTGGAAGAATGTGTAGAGGAAGATCTCTCTGGAGAACGAGGTCGTGTTGAGCTCTAGAAAAACAAAAAAAAAAAGTAAATATAAAATAACAGTTTTTCTTATTGCCGCTCATTTCACGTGGAAAATCCAGAACTCAGTATCTGTTTCCCCTTTTCTTTTCTTTTCTTTTTTCTTTTTTTCCATTTGTCCGGGTAGATAAAGGAAGTTGATAGAGATGGCAGGAGGCAACAGGAGCAGTGGATGTTAATGCCTTCAAAAATCATCATCATATACCGTGGTAAAATAAATAAAATATACAATGTTCACACAGAAGAGATTCAGATCAAGTTTTTAGTGTCCGCCCTGCCCTCCGCAACATATATCTGAGCAGCACTCGAAGCAGCCAATGCACGCCAGAGCAGTGCAAAGCTGTGTTAAGACTATTGCGAATTCGTTGTTTATCTTGGCGCAGCTCTGGACGCAGCACATACAGCAGCATTGATTGCACATACTGCTGCAGCAATTTGAAGCCGCCTTTATGATGATTTCTGCTGCCTCGGGCAGCTTCGACTCTTCTGCTCCTGGACGAAGATTTTCAGCCGTTGCAGTCAAATCGCCAAAACCAGCGCCAGGGTTCCTTGGAAGTATTCTTCTCCGGCCTTGAGATTCTGCCTTCTGGGGATTAGCTTGCTGTGACAGCTGTTTGCATGCATTTTGGAAGACACTAACGGTTAGATAATGTAAAAGTCAAGTAAAAATGAATTAAGATGAGAGCCAGACTCAACAATTTATATGTTGTTACTAGTTTAGTCAGTGAGCAGCTAAAAGGAGATTCATATCCCCGTCTGACTGACAATGGATGAAGCTAAAAAGATTTAAATAAATTCCCATTCATCACGTGAACAAGCAGCAGGTCTGGCAACTTGATTTCTGAAGTTGGCAGTGCTGAGCTTGGTGTCTTCACTCACGAATTAAGATGTGATACCTGAGGTAAACAAGTGCACCAACACGGTTGCAATAACAGCAGATTAGCACATACCTTGTGCAGTCCAGGTGATTCTGCCACTTGATTTCCTCTATCAGTCTCAAGTAATGACATAGAGGTATATTCAGATATAACACCGGTTTGTATGCTCAATTTGGCAACCTGGCAATGAGGAAATGACATCAATAGCCCCCCTTTATCTAGTTAATGGAAACTTGCCAAGTTAATAAAAGGAGCTTGCCATGCAGTTCACCATGGAGCCAATGAACAATTAAGGTGTTTCAAAGCACCTATGAGTTTCAGTTGGATAATCAGCAGCACAATGCAAATTCCATACTAGTTTACAAGCAACATGGCCAGAATCCATAGACTTGAATAGTTCAGGCAGATTATGAAGAAGAAAAAACACAGACCTTCTCCTCAAGCTGTTTATTTTCTGAAAACCATGCCTGCGCAGTGAGTAGATCTATTTGCTGCTTTGCTGAAACCTGTCACACCAAAATAGCAGTTATTTGCACGTGAAACAGTGATGAAAACAAGTACAGGTTCCCAGGTGAACCAAACTATAATGGTCTTAAATGTGAGATATGGTAAAAGAACAAAACATCCATGGAAAAGTTTGATCAGGTTTCCAAGTGACAATATAGTCAAAAACATAATACATTAAAAAGTTAAATTGGAAAAATAATTTTAAAAAATTATGATAAAATCTTGAGAAATACAAACAAAGTACAAGTTAAAACATTCATGAGGTTGAAAATTAGCATGTTATCGCTAGAAGCAGCAAATTAGATTTATACATGGGTCACCATCCTCTAGTTAACCCAATACAATACCACAGTAGGCACTTTTACATGCACAACATTGGCTGAACTAGAGAGAAGCACAGGCAAACGAGAGCCATGCACCACGTCAACATTACTGAGACAATTAAAAGGGAATTACAAAATTACAAGATAACAGTCCCGAGCCTTACACTGTGAAGAGGTATGTCCTTTGCCTTTTGTACCTTCAAGTCTAAAGAAAAATTACTCAAATCTCCAAAAATACCTATAGCTACAACAGTGTCAGGGAAGTTCCCCTGACATCTCCCTGAAACAATCAATGGATTATCAGAAGAAAGGTCTGGAATCCGAGAAGGGTATACCTATAACAAATTGCAGAAGAACACATGAGCTTATACAAGTTCAGACGAAAATAAAATCCATACCATCCAATTGAAAAATTTTCTAGAAAGGAAAGGAAATTAATCGTACATGGTGGATGCATAAGATGATGACAAAGAATGCATGGATATAATATGAAAGAGAAACTGATAAATGCACATGTTTTCAGATTTCTTAACAGAATAATCATCAAAAAGTAACTTCAAGTGTTCAAAAAATAAAAGTGCCTTAAAAAAGAGAAAATTTGAGACTATCAGTTAGCCTAACAATAGCCTAAAGAAATTAATTCAAAGCATACCTCAACTTCATCAAGATCATCAAAGGCTTTGATGGTTATATTTGCGATGATTGTAGATGAGATTCTGCTCAACAACTTTTGCATTCGAGACTCAACTGAATCTGACCACAAAAAAAAAAATACAGATTATCAGTGCTGTTAACATGAGAGGACATATAATAAATTCCCAAATATCAGTTTTCATTTACTATGTAATTTATTTTTAACATCAAAACTCAGAAGTTCAGAAACACAGACGAGGGATTTAATTCTAGCCATGCAGGATCTATGTCATGTTAGTTCCAATACTAAATTGGAAAACGACAAGGTGTCGCCATATCATAACTTTAAACTCAAGAGTTTCAACCATTGAGATCTCATATCATATGTAGATATCAAATGGTAGGAGAAAACGATCAGAGTAATTCACACCCAGGTATTTTTAAGCCTTTTAACCTATCCCTTGAATGGTCAGAAATAAGCAACAGCCAAAACCTCATATCACTCAATTATGCAGCAGCCTCTCCAGATTCCCACGCCAATAAATAAATAATAATAATAATAATAATAATAATAAAGAAAATTTTACAGAATAGGTCCAGTGTATAAAAAACTGACCTATGTAGTAGGCAGCATCATAATGGCCCCTGCTAATCATTGCAAGCATTCGTAGGAAATGATGATTGCAGTATGAACCTGTAATGTTCCAAAATCTTAGGGTAATTACATGAAATTCTTGAGATACATAAATGAAATCCAGTTAAAATAGGAAGTTTGTTTCTGCAGAGCTAGAGTCATCATCCTAATAAATTCTAAATGAATCTATGGAGCCCCCTGAAGAAAAAATGGGAACAATAAAAATAAAATAATAAACTAAAAAAGTAGCTGATAATATGCCACCAGTCCACAAATGACCTCTTCTAATCATTGCAAACATTCGTAGTACATGATGATTGAAGTATGAACCTGTAATGTTCCAAAATCTCAAGGTAATTACATTATATTCTCAGAATACATAAATAAAATCTAGTTATAGGAAGCTTGTTTCTGCAAAGCTGAAGTCATCATCCTAAGAAATTCTAAATGAACATGGAGCCCCCTGAAGAAAAAACAGGAACAATAAAGATAAAATAATAAATTATTTAAAACACTAGCTGATAATATGCCATCGGTACACCAATCAAGCATAAAAAATCATTACCTATTCCAAAGGTACAAATACGTGGACATATCAATCCTCCGCCAGTTAAATGACTTTTCATTATATCACAAATTTGTCTTTCATCTTCAACAGCCCCATCAGTAACAAGGAAGATGAAAGGAATTGAGCCTCGAGATTTTGATAGCATTTCTGTTGCCTGAAAGCACGAAGCAAGCAAAAAGTGGTTACATTATTTTATTTTATTTCAGACTGATGTATAAACCACAACCCCATGTGATCTGAAAGTGCACATTCCAAAATCCACAATTGATATCAAAAGATTTTTAGAGCATAAACAACTCTGAAAAAAGAGAAATATCAAGTTCAAATATATGAAACAAGCATAATCTAGTGCTTCTAGCACCATTTTGAAATCATGGCAAAACTAGAATTGAACAAACCGTTCTTCAAAGGAAGGTTGAACAGCACGGTAATTTAATTTAGCATGGCGATTAAGGCCAAAAGATACTGATCATTTTTCATATATTCATCAAAATGATATGTAAAAGATATTTTCAACATTTCATTTACCAAGATGGCAGGCATTTTAATGTTAAGATCTGTATTTAGGATTATGTAGACATACATACTATAAAGCATGGACAAAGATGAATAATAAAAAAATCTTTAATGAAAGATGACCTGTTTTAGAGGAACCAGGATATTTGTATCACCACCAGCAATGAAATTCATACTCATCCACTCAACAGCCCTTTCAACTGTATCTTCAGAGGCCAATTCCATTGACGATGAAAATAGATAAGTCTCTCCATTAAAAGCTATGATGTTGAACGAATCTAAGGAATCAAGGTTTGTGAGTGCTGCAGATATGGCGTTCTTTGTACCCTCAAGGGGTTCTCCTTCCATGCTTCCACTTATATCAACAACAAACACTATCTCCTTTCTGAACACCTATCAGATAGTACCTTCAAACTCAGTGCATATTTGGTCAAAAGACAGGGCAAGAAAAGAAATATAAAATGAAAAAGAGATTGAGCACATGCTGGACTAACCTTCCTACTATGATGAGCTCCCGGAAAAAGATAGACACAAAACATATCTCTTTGATCAACATCATGAACAGATGGAGTTTGCAAAAGCACTCCGCCAAATATATGACTAAAAGAGACCTGATAAGCATTTAAAGACAAGAATTACATATCCCAAGAATGTTGGCATCTCCAGTATGTTCATTTTATATTCTAAGAGGTGGACTTTCCTTCTCTGGTATTAGAAATGTAAACTAAAAGGGCATAAATGACATGAGAAAGTAAAGTCAATCTTACAGCATATGAGAAAGTAAAGTCAATATTTGTCCAAGTAAGAACTTCTGATTCATATAAGAAACCCAATTTTCCAACTTCACGCCTCAATTCCTGTAAAAAATAAAAAATAAATATCACGTCACCCTTAACATATTTATAAATATCTAAAAGGGCACTATATGGTCAAAGATGCACCTTCAAAAGATGACTAGTTGTCTTGCACACAATTTCAGTTCCAGTACCACTGTTGACATTCAACTGTATCTTTTCTTTTCTGGGTAGCTTCTTTACATGAGGAGTTACATAGTCTGGAAAACTGAATGGCACAATCAAGGAGAACTCCCCATTGTGATACAGTAATTTCTGCATCCAACTAACTTTAATGGAAAGCGTTGATCCCCCGTCAACCTTGACATATAAAACAAAACATGAATATATATATATATATATATATATATATAGAGAGAGAGAGAGAGGGGAAAAAATAAAATCATGTTTAATCCATATTATAAAGGATAAAACTTACTTTGGGTATCGTTATGGTAAATGTATGTGGCTTCAAAAAGGCTCCATTTTCAAACCTGGCTTCCTTTTCCAAATATTTTTTATCTTCAATAGCAATCATTTCCGTATAATACAACTTTCTAGAAGCCTCAATCTCAACACCTAGAATCGAACCCTGTTATCCAAATAATAATAATAAGAAATGTCATAGAGAGAGATCAAAACAATAGCATTGGCCAAAAATTTATGCACCCTTTATGCCCAATGCTTTAAATAATAGCAAAAATAAATAAATTCAACATTAATTGACCCAGAAAAAAATAAACAATATGTTTAAACAGCAACAACCAATTAGAGAGAGGAACACAAAAAGATAAATCGTTTACAGGGATGCAATCACACCTGCTCGCCCATAGGAACGGCTAGACGGCAATCACAACTTTTACTTCCCATAACACAATGAACCCTCCATGATCCACTGATTTTAACAAAAGCAGTGTCCAGATAAGAATCCGCTTCCAATTCAATCCGGTTCATCTGGAGAGGAATCAATGCTGGGGGGTCACATCTGCCATACACGTGCGGCTGGTAACTTGGTATATCCGGGTTATCCACAATCCCTGGGTCTGATATAACTGCATAAACCATTGGTGCCGTTGGCAAAAAGGCAGCTGGTGATTTATCCATGTGCGACGGTGGCTTGGGTGGTGTCACCGCCCTGTCTTTCCCCAGATATATCCTTCTAGATAGTTTCAGGCCGTCTTCAACCGATCTTCCGAATTCCTCCGCCATGTTTGAAAAAAATGATTAGTAATAACAAGGAATGGGAGAGAGTGAGAAAATAATAGGAGGCGGAGCCAGCAGCGAAGGAAGAAAGGTTTCAAAATTGATATTCCTTTCTTTCTTTTAAACAAGAGAGCGTCAGAGAGATGCTTGGGATATTTTTTTTTATCTTCTTGCAACTCTTGCCTCTTTTCGTTCCGATCGATGCATTAACTAGTGATATGATGACACGTGGGATGCCGAACTAGTCGTTGAATGGGGACAGGAAACGGAATGGAACGGTGGCATCGGGAATCTCGTACCGTTCATTAAAATCAAAGATTGTATATATCATGAATGTATAAGGGGTTCTTGAAAGCATGGTTATAAGAAAGTCAAAGATATGGCTCTCCGAATGCTTTTTGAAGAATGGGATCCGATTCCATTTTGATTCCAAAATTAGGACAACTCAGAGAGTAATGATGAAGTTAATGGTATGTTTAGTAGTAGTTTGGTTCAAGTTGATTTTTAAAATATATTTTGTTCATAAATGTATTAAAATATTTTTTTATTTTTTAAAAAAATTGACATCGTCATATCAAAATGATCTAAAAACACAAAAAAAATTAATTCAAAACAAAAAAAATAAAAATAAAAAAATTTCAGATTTTTTCAAAAATACTTTTGAAACACGGTGCGAAACAAACACGAAGTATATAAGCTTAAGGTTTGGGTTTGGATATAAATTTAAGAAAGATGATTTGTTACAAAGATTAAAAAAAAAAGGTAAAAATAGTAAGGATTGTAGTACAGGAGCCAGAGAAATAGGAACTTATCATCCCACCACTGCACCCAATAAAAACTTATATTAAATTTTATGTCATTTGGATATTGTATTCTTTAGGTTTCAGAATTGGGTTTTGTCTTGCCATAAAAGGTCTATTTTGTGTTAGTTTTCAAAACTTATTCTGTTTTCTGTTGATTTTGTTCTTGCTAGTATATTATCATCATATTTGATATAAATTGGTATCAGAGCTAGGCTCCGGAATCATGTTATATCCTTCTTATTTTTGTTATCTTATTTGTATCGCGTATTAGTTTCTCTTTGTTTGTCTTCTTTTTTGTTTAGGGTTAGTATTTGTTTTTTTTTTCCTATGTTTATTTAGTTATTATGTATTTATTGTGTTCTATTTAGAGTAAAAAAACAAAAGAGGAGAAGGAAGCAATTAGAAAAAGTTACTAAGGTTAAAATATATCTCTAACACATCTATTTGGCATCAACATATTAATACTTGTTATAATTAACTCTAAGTTGATATTCTAATCGCTTTTGGAGCCTAGCTTTAATACCAATTTATATCAATACTTTGATCACGTGATCAAGCAACTCCCTAACGAAGGTGATACTTCCTTAAGAAAGCTAAAAATCAAGTTTGAGAAGTATGACATAATGCAAATTTGTCTCAAGACACCAACACTATTGGATTTGAAACAAATGATGCCACAAGTTCAATTGTATTTTAATAAATAAACAAGTTGCATCACACAAACACACAAGTTGAATTCATAACTCCATGCTACTAGCTTTGCAACAACAATTAACTTATATAATGTTTCAAAAAACTTAATGGATCCCCATATATGGGCTAATTTTAGCTTACTTACAAAATTGACCCAAATAAGTAATAATAACACAAGAATTAATAAAAATATATTAAAATTAATAAAAATCCAAAATTAATATCATAAATATGCTTGTATCAGATTTGTCATCCTTAAAAGTTCAAAATAAACTAGAAAATCTGATATGATCCCAATATCTTAAATAACTGGAGCTAATTTTGGATTTTTATTTTTTTATTTTTTAGTTTAGTTTCTAAAAAAGTAAAATTACTGAGACACCCCACTAACAATTCTTGGTTTTTATTTTATTTGAAGGTATTATGATTATTGTACTATGCACAGAAATGAAAAAAAAATTAAAAATACCTTTGATACCATGACATTATTTTAAACACATTTTACATAATAAAATAAATATATAAAAAAACTAATATACATTTTAAAAAGTTCTACGACGCCGCACGCGTCATCTGAAATGTGCATGAGCTCTAAAATTAATGTCGTGCCCACAATACCCAACAGAAAATATAATTAAAAAGTGGTAAATTACCAATACACTCCTATAACCAATTCTTGGATTTTGTCTTATAGGGGGTATATACGTACTTATACAACTCGTGGTGCGCATCAGCTGACCTGGACACCCCGATTATAAAAAAAGGGTCCGAGAATTAGTCATGGTACGCTTAAGTTCACCCAGAGACCCCGGTTATAAAAAAATATATAAGTGAAAAAAAAAGTATAAGCATGAAAGCACTATAGCAATCCATATTGTTTTTTTTTTAAAAATCAGTCTGGAAATTAGTCGTGGTGCTCTTAAGCTGGATTGGAGACCCCGGTCACAAAAAAATAATATAAGTGAACATAAAAAAGTATAAGGAAAAAAATAATAAATTGATCCGGGGATTAGTCGTGGTGCGTTTAGGCTGGCCTGGACACCCTGATTATCAAAAAACAAATTTGATCCGGGGAGTGGCGGTGGTGCACTTAAGCTTGCCTAGAGATCCTGGTTATAGAAAAAATATATAAGTGAAAAAAAACAAAAAAAAAAGTATAAGTGTGAAAGAACTATAGCAATCCATATTGTTTTTAAAAAAATTCCCTTAAAGAATTAGTCGTGGTGTGATTAAGCTGACCCGAAGACCTCGGTTATAAAAAAAAAATATAAGTGAACAAAACAAAAGTATAAGAAAAAAAGGAAAAAAAAATGTATCAGCGAGAAAGCACTTTAGAAAAAAAAAAGTGGGTCTAGGGATTGTCGTGGTATGCATAAGTTGGCATGGACATCCTGGTAATAAAAAAAAATTAGATCTGGGGATTAATTGTGTTGCTCTTAAGCTAGATTGGACACCCTAATTATAAATAAAATAAAATAAATATAAGTGGAAAAAGAAAAAAAATATAAAAAAGTATAACAGGCAAAAAAAAATGTTTTGGGGAAAAAATGAAAAAAAAATATAATAAGAAAAATAAATAAAAATGAAACATAATAAGGAAAAAAAAGGCAAAAAAAAAAAGAAATAAAAAACATGGAAAAAAACATTGTAGCGGGATAAGCATTGTTGCAATCAACAATGCTATGTGTGGGGAGCTACAGTGTTGTCCACACACTATTTACAATTCATATTGTTTTTTTTTTTTTTAAATCGGTCCAGGAATTAGTCGTGGTGTGCTTAAGCTGACCCGGAGACCCCAGTTATAAAATATTTTTTGGTCTGGGCATAAGGAAAAAAAATGTATAAGTGAACAAAAAAAATATAAGGAACAAAAATTAAAAAAAAAATAATAAATTGGTACAGGAATTAGTCGTGGTGCGCGCAAGCTGGCCTGAACACCTTGATTATCAAAAAACAATTTGGTTCGGGAATTAGTCGTGGTGCGCTTAAGGTGACCCATAGATCCTGGTTATAAAAAGAATATATAAGTAAAAAAAAAAAAAAAAGCTTAAGCTGGCTCAGAGACTATTGTTATAAAAAAATATATAAGTTAAAGAAAAAAAATAAGCGTGAAAGCATTGTAGCAATCCATATTGTTTTAAAAACAAATTCGTTCCAGGAATTAGTCATGGTGTACTTAAACTGGCCCATAGACCCCGGTTGTAAAAAAAATATATAAGTGAACAAAACAAAAGTATAAGAAAAAAAAGAAAAAAAATGTATCAGCGGGAAAACACTTTAGCAAAAAAAATAGGTCTGAGGATTAGTTGTGGTACGCATAAGCTAGTCTGGACACCCTGGTTATAAAAAAAAAAAATTGGATCAGGAGATTAATTATGGTGCGCTTAAGCTAGTCCGGACACTCCGATCATAAAAAAACAAAAAAAAATATATAAGTGGAAAAAGAAAAAAATAAAAATAAAGTATAACCAGCAAAAAAATATTTCATGGAAAAAAATATAATAAGAAAAAAATAAAAAAAAACAGAAAAAAATGAAAAAAAAACTATAAAAAGAACTAGATCCGAGGATTAATTGTGGTGTACTTAAGTTAGCCCAAACACCCTGATTATAAAAAAAACAAATGAAATTATATAAAAAAAAACTATAAAAAGAACTAGATCCGAGGATTAATTGTGGTGTACTTAAGTTAGCCCAAACACCCTGATTATAAAAAAAACAAATGAAATTATATATAAATAGAAAAAGAAAAAAATTATAACCAGTAAAAAAAATATTTCATGAAAAAAAAATTAATTAGAAAAAAAAAACGAAAAATAAACAACTAAAAGAAAGAAACAAAAAAAGAAAAAAAAAAGAAACATAATAAAAAAAACAAAAAGCAAAAAAAAAAAAAGAGAAGCACTGTGGAAATCCAAAGTGCTTTGTGTGGGGAGCTACAGTTAATTCCCCACACGGTTTAGTTTTTTTGTAAATCAGAAAAAAAAATATAAAAAAAGCAGAAAAAAATGAAAAAAAACTATAAAAAAAAACTAGATCCGAGGATTAATTGTGGTGTACTTAAGTTAGCCCAAACACCTCGATTATAAAAAAAACAATTGAAATTATATATAAATAGAAAAAGGAAAAAATATATAACCAGTAAAAAAAATATTTCATGAAAAAAAAATAATTAAAAAATAAACAACTAAAAGAAAGAAAAAAAAAGAAAAAAAAAAGAAAAAATGAAACGTAATAAAAAAAAAAAAAAGAGAAGCATTGTGGAAATTCACAGTGCTTTGTGTGGGGAGCTACAGTTAATTCCCCACACGGTTTAGTTTTTTTTGTAATAAGCTAGTCTGGACACCCTGGTTATAAAAAAAAATTGGATCAGGAGATTAATTATGGTGCGCTTAAGCTAGTCCGGACACTCTGATCATAAAAAACAAAAAAATATATATAAGTGGAAAAAGAAAAAAATAAAATAAAATATAACTAGCAAAAAAAATATTTCATGGAAAAAAATATAATCAGAAAAAAATATAAAAAAACAGAAAAAAATGAAAAAAAACTATAAAAAAAACTAGATCCGAGGATTAATTGTGATGTACTTAAGTTAGCCCAAACACCCTGATTATAAAAAAACAAATGAAATTATATATAAATAGAATAAGAAAAAAAAATATAACTAGTAAAAAAATATTTCATGAAAAAAAAATTAATTAGAAAAAAAACGAAAAATAAACAACTAAAAGAAAGAAACAAAAAAACAAAAAAATAAAAAATGAAATGTAATAAAAAAAAACAAAAAGCAAAAAAAAAGAAAAGAGAAGCACTGTGGAAATCTAAAGTGCTTTGTGTGGGAGCTACAGTTAATTCCCCACACGGTTTAGTTTTTTTGTAAATCAGAAAAAAATAAAAAAAAACAGAAAAAAACTATAAAAAAAACTAGATCCGAGGATTAATTGTGATGTACTTAAGTTAGCCAAAACATCCCGATTATAAAAAAACAAATGAAATTATATATAAATAGAAAAAGGAAAAAATATATAACCGGTAAAAAAAATATTTCATGAAAAAAATAATTAAAAAAAGAAAAATAAACAACTAAAAGAAAGAAAAAAATAAAACATGAAACGTAATAAAAAAAAAAAGCACCGTGGAAATTCACAGTGATTTGTATGGGGAGCTACAGTTAATTCGTTTAGTTTCTTTGTAATGTAATTGTAATGTAATGTACTGTAATGTAATGTAATAAGAATCCACGGTGGACAAAAGCGTTGGCTATCGTCAGCGTTGTTATAACGCCACCTTCCTTTCTTTAGCCCCATTGCCTGTCCTTCCTCTCATAGGCATCTTCCTCCTCGCCCCGTCCCTCGATCCATAGCTACTAGAAACTTCTACCGCTCTTCCCCTCTGCATCAAATCAATCAATCAAAAAATGACGTGGCAGGTGTACGTTGATGAACACTTGATGTGTGACATCGAGGGTAATACCCTCACTTCCGCTGCCATCATCGGCCAAGACGGCAGCGTTTGGGCCCAAAGCGCTTCCTTCCCTCAGGTTTCATTTCTTATATTTCTTAATTTCCCTGATCTGGTCCAGATCGGTTCTGTTTTTTCCCGACATGTCGTTTGTTTTCCCTTGCACGCGTGGTTTAATTAGAATGGTTACTGCAATTTAAAAGGTTAAAATACGCATCGGTGCTTTTGATGCAGTTCACCCAAGAAGAAGTGAGCGGGATCGTGAAAGATTTTGAGGAACCTGGATATCTTGCACCAACTGGGTTGTTCCTTGGTGGCACCAAGTACATGGTGATCCAAGGCGAACCGGGAGCTGTTATTCGAGGAAAGAAGGTGATAATTGGTTTCTTTTATTGAGATATTGCTAATTTTGGCAATTTTAAATAGCGACATGCACTGACTGACAATTGTTAATTATATTGTAAAGGGTCTTGTTACCTGGGTGGGTGCCGTTAAGAGATTAGTTAATGCTATTTAGTGGTTAATTGCTGTAATAATTAGACAGTCTTGAATTTCAAACCCTTTTTCTTATCATCGCATCGCAAATTCTTGGATCCGATATCCAATGTCATGCAATGCATGGGAAAGTGATGGTGATTAGTTGAAAATAAGTTTTGAAATTCAACAATGTGTTTAATCATTGCAATGTTTAATTAACATCAACTATCAACATCTAATCTCTTAATGATTTCCCTAGCTTGTCCTGTTGTTAATTTGTGTCTACAGTCAATGTTATATTTAACAGGTAAATCATTTTAATAAATTCATAAGAATTAAGCTTTTTCCAGCCTTGACCACTTATTTGATACGTCTGAAACCCAGTTATTACCATCTATTGCTTGCCATATCGGTTGCTGGGAGCTTTTATGTGATATATTATATTTAAATTATTTTCCTTTCAAATTGGATTTGCTCCGTGTAAGCACTGTTTAGAAGTGTGGTAGTGGTTGTTTTTCGAAGTGTTTTTTACTCGCAAATGCATTTGCATTAAGATAATTTTTTATTTTATTTTAAAGAAATTATTTCTGATATCAACAAATCAAAACGATCCAAAAACACCAATTTTTTTTTTTTTTTTATTTCTTTATCAAAATGTTATATGTACCTCCCAGCCAAATAGGGCCTAAGTTGCCAACGGTCTAATTGACAAATTATTTTAATAGGTTAGGTTTGCAAAATGTAAAGATGGGATAGGTTGGTGTTTTCTGAAGTTGGAAATGGAATGAAGTATTTAGGGAGTGATTCCTAGAAATGGAATGGAAATGTAAATGTGATTTACCAGTTCATAGTTGTGCATTCCCACTTTGCAGCTAGGTTCTTTGAATTAACAACAAAAAAAAATGTTGGCTTTAAATGTACGGTAGTTTTGGGATTAGCAAATAAGTTGAGACTGAATTTAGCTCTTAATTGTGGAAGTGCTTTAGTTGGTTGAAAATAATTTAGTGTTGCACAGGTGCAGAAAAGTTTGCTGCTTGGTACATTGCATACAAGCTCTTTTGCCTGTGTTTCCGCTGACTTGACATTATTTTTTAAAAGGGTTCTGGTGGTGTCACTGTGAAGAAGACCAGTCAGGCACTGATAATTGGCGTGTATGATGAGCCTCTAACTCCTGGTCAATGCAACATGATTGTGGAAAGGCTCGGTGATTATCTAATTGAACAGGGCCTTTAGTCACACCTGGGTACGTGCTTTGATTCTTTCATCTTTTTTGTCCTTTCCATGGGAAATTGAAGTTGGGATTTCTTGATGTTTAAAGTTTAATTTGGGTATGGGTCCAAGTGTGACGTTGAAGTTGTTTGACACTCTGTTTTGAGGGGATAGACATGGCTTCTCTTGTATGAAATATGTGTTCCTAAGATCAGACGTCTGAATGGAAGTGTGTTGATTTACACTGGAATATTTACCTGCGAGGGATTTAATGGATTTTGAGATTGGAGTATTTTTTTTAGATTTGTATTTCTTGATGTTTAAATTTATGTTCTTTTTAGTCTTCCCTTTCCCTATCCTTATGTTGTTTGTGTGAATTGCTATCCAGCAATGCGTGGATGGCTTGGACAAAATTAATGTATGTTCTGGAAAACAGATCGACTCGACTGTAAGTACAAATAGTGCGCTTAGCCATGGTCGATAGCATTCCTCGGGCACTCGTTAGTAGGCTCAAAGCTGCGGGTGACAGCCCATGTGGGATTTTTTTGTCTGTGACCATAAGCCATGTTTGCTGGATATGCGACCACACTGTACACGAAAAACTGGGTTAACTTTTTGGGCCATGGGTCATCGATTTGAAAAGGTTTGATAATCTTAGTTAATTTACTAATATAATTTTAAAAATCTATCTAATATTTTTTTAATATTTTATCAATATTATGAAAATGTATTCTCGAAATATTATTAAAATTTATATTTGATAATAAGTAAAAACTTAATCAGATTAGAATAACATTATAAACAAGAAAACAAAAGAAATATGAAGCATAAATTAGGAAAAAAAAGAACAAAAACACTTGTCTTGAGTTAGCATGCTAAATTTGTGATCCAATTATGAGGAATAAAAAAGATTAAATAAAATAATAAGACTGATAATCCCACATAAAAACAATTTTATAAAATAATGATGGTTAATTCTCAGTCAAACTAAATAATAAAACACGAAATAAAAAACAATTTAAAAAAAAACATTGAAAAACAATTTTGAATTAATTCGACCAAATCATGAATTAGGATATAAGATCAAGATAAAAAAAAACATAAGAGAAAGTGGAAAAAACACAAAACTCAAGGCCCAAAAATCAAATGATAAAAATACAAATAAAAATTATTTTAAAATAAGAGTTAAAGGGATTAATCTGTTACACTTGTGACCTCAGTTGTGAGATCAAGATTAACCTATAAAAGCAACACATGAAAAAATCACGAAGAAAAAATCTTAATTATATAAAAAAATAGCAGTCAAAACAATGAGGGATTAAATTGAAAAATAAAATAAATCAAGAAAAGATAAAAAAAACAATAAAAAAATAAGGGTAAATCAGATAAAATTTTTAAATTGAATAAAATATTGAGGGATGAAATTAAAAAATGAAAAAAAAATATCAATTAAAAGAATGAAGACCAAATTGAATAAAAAAACCCATATGAAATAAAATGTTAATGGATGAAATTGGAAAAAAAAAAACTTCAAAAAACATTAAAATGGATATAAAAATAAACTTAAAGGCATGTTTAATTTTTGGAAAGGATGACGCAAAATTTAAGGTGAGGAGAGAGAATACGATCCAGACATGACCAAATTCAAGATTTGATATAGTTTATATTGTCTTGTTTTACATTATTAAGCATATCTCAATATTGAATCATTGGACTAAGATGAAGGTTTATCAAAAGAATTTAGAGGTATGTTTATATGTGTGGGTGAAATTTCAGATCAATTGAAGTTCAGGTAAGCCTTACGATATATATCATAATAGGTTGTACGGATTTTGCTACTTACTTTCTTTTGACTTATGAACTTCCTATTTAGGAAGGATCCTTTCCCGACAAGGATGCAAAAACTCATTTTGGGGATTTTCTACGGTGTAAGTTTAGTTTTGGGTTTCTTATTGTGAGCATTCAATTATGTTTTTAAAATTGATTAATGATATGATTTAGGCCTGGATTTTTCATAATGAGTTTTCACCTAGAGATGGATTCAGTCATATTAAGGTTCTTTTGCATGATGGGTTCAACCTAATTCTTTTGGTGGGTAATTCGGTTAGATCAGGTTAGTCTATACATGAGATATTTTTAGGTAATAAAGAAAGATTATTTTAAGTGCCTTTTGGTTCTTGTTTGGGTCATATTAATGAATATGGATTTAAACCATATTGTTCAAAGTTTGGCTTGAGTATTTGAGATGTTGAGGTCATATCAAATTTCCTAATCTATTAGGACTTCAACCACACTTCTCAAACCTGATTTTTAGTTTTCTTGAGGGGAAAGAAAAAAGTTCACTGAAGCTAAATTGTTGTTGCACCACACACATGTGTTTGATCACGGGAAGAGGATGGCAAAAGCTTTAAATATCATCGTGTAAGGAGGCTTTTGACCACTAAGAGGTGTCATATACACCGCTCAAAGAACACTAAGCAAATGCTGCAAAGTTTTTTTTGAATTATTTTATATTTGTTAAAAGACCAAATTGTCCTCATTCAAATTGATAATAACAAAAAAACCATGATGAAAATACAAAAAAGCTCATTAATGCAAGTTTATTTTTTTTTTACTTTTAATGCAATGTACTCTTTTCAATGTGCAATCAAAAGCATTAAAACTTGATAAGCCCTTGCATCTAATTTGGATTATTTTTTTCTTTTTAAAGGTTTTAAGTCATTTCATTATGCACCAAAAATGTAAGAAAAAAACTTGTTTCCCTAATCAATTTGATAATGACAAATAGATCACATGAAAAAGATTGTTTTGCCCCCAATAGCTAGTTAACGATTTTATTTAAGAGTGATAAAACAATCATTTCATTATTTTAATTCACAGTAACATGTGTTGTAGTGTATAATGAGATGTTGATCCCTTTTAGTTTTTGTTTTTAATATAATTGTTAGTTGCAAAATATTTTATTTCTCCCACATCTCTTAAAATAAGAAGGAATTTTATGGTTCTTAGAAAGTAAATAGTAGCATCCTAGTAGTTACTCAGTGAGACCTATTTTAAATAACTAAAGAAATACAACTAGGAGAAAAAAAAATCTTAGATGAAGATATTCTTATCAGTTTTAGTGGGTCATTGATTTTATATTCTCTCTGCTCTTGGTGTTTGTCTATTTTTTTAAAGTGAATTTTAGCAAGTAAATAATAGGTTATTTTTAATTACCCCCTAAGAACCATAAGTTTTTCCTACACATGAGAGAGAGAGAGAGAGAGATCAAATCAAATGTTAGACAAAAATATAAAACAACTCATTTAGAATCATATCACATGCTAAATTGAATTCAATTGTACATGTGATTTTACAAGTGGTTTGAATTCAATTGATAACCTATTATAATTATTACATTTGGAATAAAATGCTAAATAAAAAAACTGAATTCAATTATACTATTTGTAATACTTATGGAATCAAATTGAATTAACAAACTTCATTATTTTTTCATTAATTCAAAATTCATTTCTTTTTGTTACAAAATAAAAATTTCTTTTTTTTTGTTAATGTTAAAATATAATCCATAATTATTTTTATAAAAATCATGATACAATACAAATAAATAAAACAAAGAAAGAGTGAGCTTTAAAAAAACAAGTTTAAAGTTTAACAAAGAAAAAATAAATATAAAGTCAAACTAGTTTTTTAATCCTTGTTATGCAACAGGGTCAAATAGTTTTTTTCAGCTTTGAAAAACTATAAAGTCATTAAAAAGTAACAAATTCAATACATATTGGTTAAAACACTTAAAACATATCTAAATAGTTATACATTGGATGATATATGTTATAAGAAAAGTATTAAGATGACAACATATTAGATTGACTAAGACTGATCATAGTTAACCTGCAAAACCTGTGATCTAGGATATAAAAGTATAATAAAACCATGCAACAGTTACTCAAACAAATTAGGAATGTAAAACCTAGGGTTTTAAAGTAAAAAGTTAAGAAAAATGGATAAGTATGAAATGGTTGATTGGTATAATCGACTTGTTAATGCACATATCAATCATTTGAGAAAATAATGAAAATTGTCACCTAGTACAATTCATTGATTAGTGAGCACACATCAAACGTTTGAGGCAGTAGTGAGAATGATCACCTAGTACAATCAACCAATTAGTGCACACATTGATCATTTGAGACAAAAGAGAAATTAGTTGTCCAATACAATTGACCAGTTAGTGCACACATAGACCATTTAAGACAATAGTGAAAATGATCACCTATTACAATTGAAAGATTGGTGCACACATTGACTGTTTGAAGCAGTTGCAAAAATGATTTCTTGGTACAATCAAGTGGTTGGTGCACACATCAACCATTTGTGATAGTAGTGGAAACAATCACCTAGCTAATTTTTAAACTTGAGGAGGTTGATTAGTTTATCAGTGTCATAAATATCTAAGATATTTATGATCCAGGATTAATGAAGAGAGAGAGAGAGAGAGAGAGAGAGAGAGAGAGAGAATTTGAATTCTAAATAGAGAACCACTTAAATTCTTAATAGATTTTCCTATAGCAAAGCTTAATCAAGTAAATAAGAGTGATTCTTGAGTATTAGAGAGTGTAATAAAGCAATGGAAAAGAGAATCAAGATTGATTTCACTTATGTTTTTCTTTGTTTTGGCATCACTTTAAGGTATAAGAGTTAACTAGAGTTAGTTGGGATGAATATTGAATGAGTTCGTGTAATGTAGAGGTTAATTTTTTTAGTATAGATTGAATGACAAAATATTTTTATGTTTGATTTGTCTTAATTAACATGTTAGATAAATGGGTAAGACTTGGATTAATTGAAGAATTGAGAATTTAATTGCTTAAATAAGATGAATTGAAATGAATATGAAAAATATGTATGGTAATGATGATGCAGTTGAGGCCATAGGAGGTATGCACACAGTAGGTCTATTGTGCAACAGTTAACGATAGGTAGGTGTCCTACACCTTAACTTTAACTTTTAGTTTCTCATATTTTCATTCAATTTATGAACTCTATAAATGTTGGAGTACATGGTAATATCTTGAAAAATTGTATGATAAATGAGTTTTGATTAAAAAAATGAATCAAGGCTTCCTAAAGGAAAATTCATACTTGATTTGTATCTCCATTGAATAAATTGTTATGTGGTATAGAAACTAGTTGAAGGGATTTTTGTTTGTTGTGGAATTTCATTGAAGAAATAACTTAATGGTTTAGTTTTAGAAATAATTTTATTCCATTAAAGGAATTATCATAATAAATGGCTTACGAGAAGAAGACCCAAATTGTAGGCTTTCTGATAAGGATTGTCAAATTTGAATTAGAAATAGTAGATTGTTTGTGTATTGTAATATGAAAATGGAGTATGAATCACATGTAAAAGATATTATGTTAGATAATTACATTTATTTGAAGTACCAAAATTAAGTTACGTGGTTTACATGATAGAGATTAATTACGAAGTGTTCATTATTATTTTGTGGGGCATTTTAGATTATTAAGGAATGTAATTGTGACTAATATTGAATAGTTTTAAATTCATGATGATTTTATAGATATACAAAATATGATATTTATGGATAACCTATCCATAAATATTATGTAATGCATATATAAATTTCATTTTGTTATAATGTATAAATTAATTGGTAGTCATAAACTATTAGTCGAATAGTGTAGTTTGTTAATTCATCTTTTTATCTATAATATGATAAATAGTCAATTAATTATTGTTATGGGAATGATCTAGTTGAATGGATCTTGAATGAATTGAGCATTGATTAAGATATAATATTGACATTAGAAAAATTGATTTTACAAACAAAACTCTACCAAAATTTTGGTAGAGATAGAAAACAAATTCCCTTATTTTTTTATAAGCCATGATGTAATATTAAACTTGATATTGTTTGAAATTTTGGGGTTATTATAATTGGTATGAAGGCTTTGGTCAAGGTTTAGTTGATTTACGAAGCATGATTCATACAAGGAAAAATACAAGGATGGATCATTTTCAAGATAGATGGGGATACATATGGTGAGAAGGAGTGAGACTCTAGAAGAGGACCTATTGTTTGATATTGCATTTTATGTTTCGGTTACTACTACATAGTTAGATAAAAGGGAGTTGAAAAAACTTTGAGCAGAATATTTTGTATAAGGGATCAAAGATGTATGGTCCTGTAGGTCTAAGGCTAGTTATAGGATTGTTAGGCCTCCACTTATAGCACAAGTTGTCACTGTAGCACTAGATATGGATCTTGTTTATTTAGAGTAAATAATTCAAGCAGTGGAATCAATTTTGGGGGGAGCAACCAAGTTGTTACCTTGGTTAGATGGGATAAAAACATAAGAAAAATAGGCTATAAGCCCTTCTAAGATAACCAAATACTAAAACAGCTAGAACATGAAGAATATGATTTATGAAATAGTTATCCCTTATAATATTAGAGTGTGTTGTGCAACTTAATCCTTGTTTGATAGTGTTATGACTTGGTGGGATATAGTGAGAGGTTGACATGGATGAGTTTTAAGAGAGCGTTTAAAAATCAATATTACTCTAGATACCTTAAAAAAAAAGAGCATGAGTTCTTGACTCTAACTCAAGGAAATATGATAGTTTCTAAGTGTGAAAATTGGTTTTAAGATCTCTCCTTATTTGCTTTTATTTATGTGCCCTCTAAGTAGCACTGAATAAAAAAGATTGATAGATGGTCTTATAAAAGAGCTTTATACAAGATTGATTGCCTTTTGAAAGAAAGTGTAAGTACCTATAGATATCATCCCTAAAGCTACTCTTATTATGTATGCTCCTTATAAGATGACATTAGTGGAGTTAATAGAACTAAAGATACAATTACATGAATTATTGGATAAAAGGTATATAAGACCCAAAAATTCCTTATGAGGAGTGTCAATGTTGTTATGAGGAAAAAAATGAGACTTCTTCGTCTTTTATATTGATTATTGTATTTTAATAGCGTAACAATATAGAATAAAAACTTGAATTTGTGGATAAACGATTCATTTAATCATTTTAAATGAGCCAAAGTATTTTCAAAGATAGACTTGAGACTAGAATATTATCAGTTAAGGGTAAATGAGTATAATGTACTAATTATTGCTCTTAGAACTCGATATGGATATTATAAGTTTCTAGTGATGTCATTTGGATCAAGTAATGCACTTGTCATATTTATAAATTTAATGAATTGAATTTTCCAAGCTTATTTGGATAGATAGAGGGTGGTATTTATAGATGATATTTTGGTCTATTTTAGGTTTATTCTAGAACATGAACAACACTTATGAAATTTATTGCAAACTTATGGAAATAACTAGTTATATACAAAGTTTGTAAACTATGAGTTTTGATTGAAAAATATGTTCTTCCTGGACAAGTCATCACAATGGAGGGTATTTTTGGCAGACCCAAGAAAAAAAATTGTACTAAATTGGAAGAGACCTTTAAATATGATTGAAACCTAAATTTTTTTCTTTGGTGGCTAGATATCGTAGGAGATTCATTAAAGGATTTTCCATTATTGTAACTTCTTTAACAATTAACTTGAAACGAGGTAAAGTTTCAATGGTCAAATGATTGTGAGGATAGTTTCCAAGAGTCAAAGAATTTTTTTTTATAACTACTCATGTTTTGACACTTCCATCAGGAACAAAAGGATTTATGATGTATAATGATGCTATGTATTGAGACAACTAAAACTGTATGAAGTTAACTATCTAAATCATGATTTGAAACTGACAATGGTGGTGTATGCCTTTAGAGTTTGAAGACATTATTTATATTGGTCTAAAGTTCAAATCTTTTCTAATCAAAAGAGTTTAGGTATCATATGTTGAAAAGAATTAAATACAATATAAAAAAGAGGTGGGTAGAATTGATTAAAGATTATGATTGTGCAATAAATTACCACCACAATAAAGCAAATATGGTAGTAGATGCTTTGAGTAGAAAGAGTCAAATAATGGTGGAAGTTTCTGAAATGAAAAATCAAAAGGGAGATGATAGAGCTAAAAAGGCTAGATACCCAGATGAGATTGGAACTTGAAAGATCATTATGAGCACAGTTGAAGATACAATCAATATTTAAAGAAAAGATAGTAGAACTCAATAGAAGGATGCATATGTTGAGGATGTGAGGGATAAGGTGACAATAGGAATATAAACACTCATTTAAATTTCAGACGATTGTATTTACCAAAAGTTAAGGTCCTTAAAAATGGGATATTACTAGCAAAATACATCCAAATTTATTGTTCATCCTGACAGTATTAAGATGTACAAAGATGTAAGAGAATATTATTGGTGGCCAAATATGAAGAAAGAAATTACAAAATGTATAGCAAAATATGTTGTATATCAACAGGTGAAAGTCAAACACTAGAAACATGCAGGATTATTGTAGACATTAATACCTTAGAAGAAGTGGGAAGATTTGTTATGGACCTTGTGTTGGGTCTGCCCCGAGGGAAAAATGATATGATTTTATAAGGTTGATAGTAGATAGATTAACTAATTTTTTTTCCTAAAAAACAGCAAACCTAATGGACAAATTAGCAAAATTATATGCAAAGAAAGTGATACGATGATATATGGTGCTAGTGATGATCATTTCAAATTGGGGTCTCGGGTTTTACTTCACGACTTTAGCCTAACATCAGTATGCTTTGAGAATGAATTTGAATCTAAGTACAACTTTTCATCCCCAAGGAAATGAGGAATTTGAAAAGAATAATTCAAACCCTAGAAGATTTGTTAAGGGCATGCATGTTGGAACTTGGTGGCAAATGGGAGGATCATTTGCCACTTATTGGATTATGTATAATAACAACTACAGTTCATAGTAAGGATGGCTCTTTATGAGGCATTGTATGGTAAGAGGTGTAAAGCACTAATATATTAGGAAGAAGTTGGTGATAAAAGGCTTGAGTTGGTGCAAGTTACTTCAGAGAAATGAATGTATCTATTTCTAAAAGCACCAAAAGAATAATGGAAATGAATGTTGTCAAAATCACCAGATTGCATCCAGCACCGTATATCTTTTCGCCATGTGACTTTTGTTTGAATTTTTCAAACTCGACCTTCTACCTCAGAATGCATACTGGTAGATAGCAGAGGCCACACCATCTTCATCATTGCTGGCACCAATAACATTAGCCACAGCTTTTGTCTTCTCTGATCCATTGCTAAGAGCAATGCCTAGAGAAGCCAACTCAAGCATCTCGATATCATTTTCACCATCACCAATAGCCATTACCTGAAATTTACAAATTAGAAACATTCCAGAATATGGTCTAAGCAACAGGCATGTCTGACCAAAACTCGGAACTATAAGGTGGTCAAAGCATCATTTTCTCCTAATGAATGAGAGAGTGACATTAAAGAAAATGAAACTATGACAATAAGTAAAGACGAGACTCCAACAGCAACTACTGCAAGTCTTATAGAGAGTTTCTTTATTCTGAAAAGAAAAGATGGCAAGATGAAAAACAGGAGTACAGAATAGATTATATCTTCCCATACCTCCTTTGCAGTGATACCCAAATGATCAAGGAGCAATTTTACACCACTCCCTTTTGAGGTTCCAGGGGGGACAATTTCAAGCATATCTGGAACAGCTTGAACAACATTGGCACGGCCTCCAGTTGCTTCTGACCAGAATGGCCGCAGGTTCGTAGCCACTCCTTCAGCAGTGTCTAAAAAGATCATCTTCTGTAAATTGAAAAGATGTGAACCATTATAAAAATAAACAAAACCAGAGAGGGTCTATTTTTCTAGGGCTTAAATATACAGCTGCAAGAAAAAAGGTATACAAATTCATTTAACAAGGCTGCAGGATCCATAACTCCCAGTTATTTAACAAATGAATCAGAAAGAAAACAAGACAGGATCCATAATTTTGTTTATTTAAGAATGCAATCACAAGTGAAAAACTGTGTCTATGATTTCCTGAGGTACAACGAAAATAAAAAATTGACATTATAAAAAAAAACCAACTCAGTTGATTGGACACCTTAAAAGCATCAGTTAAGCACACCTTAAAAGCATGTCAACCTTTCAGGTTCAAAACATCTATACCACTTTTCTTTTGATACTCCAAAATGAAAAATGAGAGCATATTTGTGCAAATACCTGTATGTCCACAGCAGACAAGAGATCCTCAACTGAAGGCATGATCTCAGCCTGTAAGCATTTTCTCATAAATCATGTGTTTATATGGAACAATTGCTCAGCCAGTACCAGAGAGTTGTTACTAGAGTGAAAAATATTCACCTTTGGCTCATGATATACAGTGTGCAGTGAATCAACTAGAGGGTGCTCGAATAATGTCAAGCAACGATCATTGCTGAATGCAATAAGAGGAACCTTGTGCTCCCAAGAGTAGAGACATGCCTACAATTTTAAAACGAAGAACAAATACTTAGTGAGTCATAATGATCCTTTAATACGACCAAGCGATCCACATGCCTCATAAAGCCATATAGCCTCGGTTCTTTCTGTCCAGTACAAAAAAAGGAATATCATAATGGTTAAAATCATCCACCAATAAGAGTGGATTACTTTATTAACAATATGAAATGCAAGGCAGTCATATTGTGGAAGCTCCATGAACATTATACCAAGTTATATCAAGAAAAAGGACATTGGACTTTTTAATGAACATTATACCAAGTTATATCAAGAAAAAGGACATTGGACTTTTTAGAAGGGGAGAGGAAAATTTAGTGCTGCTGTAAACATGAACATGAGCGACATTATCGAAATATGGTCTGACAAAAGGTCAATCGAACTAGAGTAGAAGGGAAAGTCTGTTGCTCAGAAAACACATGTAATTTGATACTAAAGACTTCCCTAGATGAAAAGGTTGGGCAGCTCCAATAAAATTTTGGGAATTCTACAGCTGTAACTGCATCCAAACACCAGAGAGCGAGGAATATCCAATCCAGGACAGACAAGGCTGGCAAAACTCAATTGTACAGGACTTGGACAAATATACAGTGTGCAACTAAGCTCAGATGGCATTGTGAAAAACTAAGAGAAAATAACTGCCCTAAACAATTTAGCAGTGACAGGTGGCTGATAGCTACAATGAAACAGTAAAATATATCATATCAGGTGACCAGGAGACAAAAAAGTCCAATCACCCAGCAGATATTTCTGTCTATGTGTGTGTGTGTGTGTGTGTGTGTGTACAAGGCCCCTTCTCTTCATTTTTCTGATAAGATTCATGCATAGTTCAAATCCAATTGCTACCATATGATATTTTTTCTGTGTGAGTTATTACATCTCTGCAGACACTCAGATCCAAATTGCTTCTAAAAATTTCCCGACCCTGTCTACCATAAACAATTAACCCCTGAAATAAAACAGAGAACACCAATAAGTGACAACAAATGAGTCAAAATCAACAGCTAGGGGTTGAACATGACAGCATAACATGAAAGCCAAAGTATGTTAGCAAAAAACTTTAAGCTTTGCAGCAATCTAAATGGTGAGAAAATTGACTATTATTTAAAAAAACAATATTCATAGGGGAATATCCGAGGAAAACTAAAAGCAAAGCAGAAGCAAATGGAAAAACGGAAAGAGAAATAATAGGGGGGAAAGTATGCATAAGAATACCTAAGAAGACAAATCTTCTTGCTAAGGTTCTAGAGGTTTGCAGTGTTTTTAAGGAGCTATTTCCACTCATCGATTTCATGATACTAAGATAATTAACTCAAGCCAAATAAATGTGACATCAAGGTGAAACTCATCCCTTTCCTTGATAAGAAGAAGAACATGTTAAACAGTAGAGCTAAGCTATAAGAGGCCTCAAATTCACACAAATCCTGAATAAGTACATTTTTGTTTAAAAAAACCCTTCTAACTAACTGTTACTGATCCAGTTTCTCATTAGAAATCCAATGTTCATTAAATCTATTGTAAGCCTTCTCCTGAACTTTTGCAAGTGGGATACCTAAACTCCCCTGGGCTTGCATCAAATTTAGGATTGGTTTCATGAAGAAAGAGGTGAGATAGTTCTTTTCTTTATGGAGTGAAGAAAGAAACCTGTTACATTTTATCATTCTTATAATCTTGATGAGGCTAGATAGGACCCCTAGATCAATTTTGCATAACTGATAAAGATGTTCCAAACATGCTTAGTTTAAGAAATATTTGCAAGTATGAGTGTAAGCACACAATGAATAATCATGCACGCATATGACCAGCAACTTAAGAATGTCTTTGAGAATATAACACTATTTTCTGTTCATGATGTACAACTTGAAAATTGTTAAATTGATGACATCCACAGTATAAAATGAATGCCCACAAAAGGATAATAAAATGAATGGGGTGTTTGGCATGGCTTCTGCTTCTAGGTGCTTTACAAAAATGCTTTTAGCTTGAAAAAACATCAAATTGATGCTTTTTTAGTGCTTTATGATGTTTTTTATATGCTGATATCAAAAATAAAATCATTTTGATGCACCTCAATCCCAAACACCTCTGGAGAAAAAAGGGACAACCTGTAAGAAAACACCAGGAGAGAACTCTGAGATAATGCCATTTTTACCAGCTAAATCTACCGCCTTCAAAATATCTATCACAGCAGGGCGTGCCTATTCAAGATTTCAGATCAATAACTAGCAACAATTAAGTAATTGGTGAGAAACAAATTGAGCAAAGAAAGAAAAATAAATAATGAAGAGAAGCCTAGTTAGTGGATGGATAAATAAAAAGCTCAAAACAAACAGTAACATCATGCACTTGTTAAAGAAAATGAGAATTCAAATCCGAGGGTAATATGAATGGGGAAACATAGCTAGAAGTCAAGCATATGCCTATAAATAATTTGCTGGCCAGTAGTTAATGAACTAGAGATGAAAGGGTAGAATTGCAAAATTTCTTACTTTTCCAGTTGCGATTACCACTTTCACACCCCTTGACAAAGCCTCTTTCAAGGCCTTTACATTGGTCAAGGAGATTTGGCTTTTGCTGTTCAGCAATGTTCCTTGCAATCAGGAAAGTTGGGAGACAAAGGAAACATTAGAATCCAATGTTCAAAACATGTGGACACCCTATCAAAAAGTATGGGTCACCTCACCATCCATATCGCAGAAGATATAGCTGAATTTTGGTTTATAGAATCTAAGACTGCCTTCTTTCTTCCTGTCTTTTAACAAGGTAGTGTAAGATGATATCTTTGCATGTACAGCACATTGTAGCTCCAAAATAAATAAAAATGCAAGTATGCATCCAAGAATTAGGATCCTCTCAAAACCAGAAAGCATTTATTTTTCTAATTAAAACAGTGAAATTACCATCTGAACTTTCCATATCATGGTTCACATTACTTTCTGCATCATATGCACTCTGAATTAATCCCTTCCCTTTCCAGCCAAGACTCTCCAAAAGAACTTGCTCCTCCTTATCCATTTCAGCTTCAGCCTCTTCACTAATTTCATGATCAAACCCTAAAAGATGCAACAACCCATGAACCTGCGTGTTAAAGTAACCAAGGGAGTCAAACTACAAATTATGAAGTTAACCAACTACCCTAATACAGTAAGCACAGACATCCATATTATGTATAGAAATCATAACAGCCAAAACGAGATGCCAAAACATCTAAGTGGAGACTGAAGTAAAATTTGTACCAACCAGGAGAACACGAATTTCATCAATAATAGTATGCCCTCTTTCCTCAGCCTGTCGTGCAGCAGTCTCAGCAGAAATCACTATATCACCCAGCATAAGCTGCAAAGAAAAAAAAAACAGAGAGTGACCAACCCAACTTCACACTCTAAATGAATCCCGTAAATAACTAAGACTACGCATTTCTCACTTACAAATGGTAAGCCAAGGCCAGGCACGTGTTGTGACATTGAAAGAACATCAGTTGCATGATCCTCATCCCTCCATTCCTTATTAAGTTTTCTAATAAACTCATCATTGCAAAGCATCACAGACAACTCTATGCTGTCAAACCCACCAACATCAGTTATAGCTTCATCCCTTGTTTTAAAAGTTGAACTTTTTAAATTATCAAATGCTAACTTCATTGCCGTTGGCACATTTAGTCTAAGCAATTCTGCTATACTCTGTGTAACACCAGCCATTCACAGCAAAACACAAAACTCATTTGTCAAGATCACCAACCAAGTATCAAAACACAAATTTATCTTTACAAACAAGAAAGATGTTTCCTTTACCAATATTTCAGGATCATTAGGGAGGCCTTCTTCAATGCAAATGCTAACATTGAGCTCCAAATCCTTCTTTTTACTCCTCCTCGCCGCCGCCGGCCTCCGTCTGAATTCCCGGTAACCTCTCTGGGAGGCCCAAACCGTGCACCTATAATTATCTTGAGAAAAAGTTTTCAACTTTTTATTAGAGTGACCATTATTAGTTAACAAAAGGAAGTTAAAATTGCTGGGTTTTGGAGCGAAGGAAAGACTCGAAGGAGAATGAAGAGAGGAGAGAGTTGTGGCCGGTAAGATAGTATGGAGAGGGAGAGGGGGGGTGGCGCGTGACACGGCAAGTGCCATTGGAGGGTTACGGAGGAGAGGAGAGAGGCGAGGGAGCATAGAGTAGGATTTTATTTATTTGATGTTGTGAATGCGAGGATAGATTTGTTTGTTGTGGCGGATTTTTTCTTGGGAGTGTTTGGTTGGGACGACGGTGACATTAACAAAGTGGAGACGACAGTTCGTGGCTGTCTGGAGCGAACCGTGGGATGAAGAATTCGGGATGATCTTTTCTGTTCACGCTTGGAAAGACATGTCATCTGCTCTTTTTTACCATTTTTTTCAATAGTTTTAAATGATTATTTTAGGAAATAAACATTAACAATTAACAAAATTAACACTAAAAAATGAAAGGGTTTTACATCGGCCTCATCATCAAATAATATGCATTTGAATAGTTTTTTTTTTAAAGAATACTTCCGAGCCGCTGACAATTAAGTTTTTTGCACCTAATTCAAAACCAAAAGGCCCATTACCATACAAATCCTTCCACAATGTTCAGTCAAAACCCATGTTCTTGGATCTCATTTACCTGGTAAGGATTTAGTAATTGGGTTTGATGTTTATTTCAAATCTAAGTTCAGAATCCTTCCTCGTGGTATCCAGTACAAAACTCATTTTCTTCCATATACAATTACCCCTTCACTCCCAGACCATATTGCCCTCATCAAAGCTCAAATCATTCAACACTCATGTTCAAACTCTCATCAGGAATTTCTTGCTAAATGTTCTCATCCCCTATGGCAAAATTCGCAGTTTTTTATTAGGCTTCCTTTCAAGCTTAATGAAGACATCAATCCCACAAAAGCTAGTCACACCGGAATGAATCCTGAGCACAAGATGCTGTCTCAAGAAGAATGTGCTCAATTACAGGCTCAATGATTAATTGAACCCACAGACTCCTCATGGTCTTGTGAAGCCTTCTATGTTAATAAAAGGTCTGAACAAAGGCGAGGCAAGCTCAGGTTGGTAATTAATTATCAGCCCTTGAATCATTTCTTACAAGATGATAAATTCTCCTTGCCAAATACCTTGACATTATTTGCAAACCTCCACAATGCCAAAGTGTTCTCCAAGTTTGATCTTAAAGCAGGCTTTTGGCAACTTGGCATTCATCTTGAAGACAGATACAAAACAGGTTTCTGCATACCAGACCATCATTATCAATGGCGAGTCATGCTCTTTGATCTCAAAGTAGCACCTTCCTTATTTCAAAAGGCCATGATTAAAGTATTTGAACCTATACTTCAATCAGCTTTAATCTATATCGATGATGTGTTACTTTTCTTAAAAGACGAGGAGTCACATGTTATACTGTTAAAGCAATTTGCAGAGCTCGTTCACCATCATGGCATCATGCTTTCTGAAACCAAGACGCTTATCTGCCAAAAGGAAATTGAATTTCTCGGTATGATTTTTACAGATGGTGCATACACACCCGGCACCCATATAGCTGAAGAGCTCCAAAAATTCCCTGATGGCCCCCTCACTAGAAGACAAGTGCAACAGTTTTTAGGCATTGTCCAGTATCTCAGAAATTTTATTCCCCGAGTTGCACAAATGACAAGGCCACTCCAGCTAATGTTGAAAAAAGATGCAGATCCCTGGACAGAAAAGCAGACACAAGCAATCAAACACCTAAAGATGGCCATACAACACCTTCCTGCTTTAGTCATTCCATCAACATGACAACGTATACTCCAAACCGATGCTAGTGACAAATATTAGAGTGCCGTGCTACTTGAAGATAAAGAAGGCCATCGACACATATGTGGCTATAAAAGCGGGTTTTTCAAGGAGTCAGAAACCCACTACCACTCCACTTTCAAAGAGATCCTAGCTGTAAAGTATGGCATCCAAAAGTTTGAGTTCCACCTGGCAGCCTACAATTTCAAAGTAATCATGGATTGTTCCTCTTTTCCCAAAATGCTACAGTTCAAACGGAAGATGCTTCCTCATCCACAGCTTCTGAGACTAGCAGAATGGTTTTCAAAGTACACATTCACCGTCGAGCATATAAAGGGACACAAGAATGTAATCCCAGACATGCTCACCAGACCACCTAAATCACAAACACTGCTCCTTCCCTTGATCCTTATGGCTTCCTCTTCCAATCCACCTCCACCTGAATGAGATTTCCCCACAGAAGATTTACCTCCTCTTGCTCAAGAAATGATCCTTAACCATACTCTCAACCAGCAGGCTAAAGACAAACTATTTAGCCTCCAAGACCACCTTCTTCTCAACTATGATGCATCCTCACTTTGTTTCCAAAGCCTAGGTATTCATCCCAAATATCCTTTCATCCACCTATTCACCTTCAAACCATCTGGCATTTTCCCTAAAGAACTCTACTTCTTCTTATGGTACCTATGTCACTTGTACCATATTGCTATCGAATTTCCCATTGATTACTTCCTTGCTAGCCTTCTCAGGACTTCTTGCCCAGCGGACTCTTGGTACTATACTTTTAAGTTCCTCACTTGGTTCCACAACCCCACACAATGGATCTCCCTTCTCCAACATGAAAAATCCCAATGGCCTCATACACACCCTTGTTGGATTGAAGTATACCAAAACACAGCCCGACCCAAGTCTGTTAAAAAAGCCTTTGCCCATTTATTCTCTATTTTCATATTCTACAGACCTTTCAAGGCTTCAGCAGACAATCTGGTCATGAGTTTTCCACAAGCTACCCACTACACAACGCATCTGTACTCCCTGTACGAACAACCCTCACAAATCTCACAGAGCTCAGGACCATGCAAAAGACAGTGTGCCTCAAGAACAATATTACTCCTGATGAATTATGGCCTAAAGGCACAGATCCTGATGAAGAACCTGACTATGATTTTTATGACCCTCACTATTCCGATCATCTCCATGGTCTAAGAATGAAGTACAAAAATAAAAAAATCAAGCAGGTAATTTTGGGAATTCCAACACTTCTGAAACCACACGAAATGGAAATGATTGCAGATAACGACTATGATCTGGCCCTACAAATCCAGGATAACTTATCAGACCAGGATCTTTCTCCAGATCATGAACCTATTGTCAGTTGATAATTATCATTTGTCTTATATAGGGTGTATTATAAGTAAGTGCTCAATTATGTAACAAGTGATGTCTTGTCATGTAGTGGTGCATTATTAGGTAAGTGCTCCATTATTAGGTAAGTGCTCCATTATGTAATAAGTGATGTCTTGTCATGTAATGGTGCATTATTAGGTGAGTGGTTTATTATGTAAGGAGTGATGTAAGCTTAGTGAGTGCTTTCTCATGTAACCAAAGGCCTCAAGACTTGTATAAATAGAGGCTATGTGTAATGTTTCAAGGCAGAACCCGAAGATAGTTATTCTCAAAGGTGAAGCCTCTTCAATAAAATCTTGTTTGTCTAAATTCCCTGTTCTTCAAGCTCTTCCTTATAACTAGAAGCTTTGTTTATCATCCAATAGACACGACTCCAGTGAGTAGCTATTGAGTGCCCATAGACTTGGTCGTGTTAAGCCGCTCTGTCAGAGTTCCTTGTCTATGTCAGTTGTGGTATCAGAGCTCCCTGGTTAAGGGATAATCATGACTTCGTCTCCATCTTCCCCTCCTTCTTCTCTTCAGACTTCTTCTTCCTCTTTCCACCTTCCCCCTTCCCCTTCTCTACGTAAGGATTAGACAAGGAACTCTGACGGAGCGACTTAACACGGCCAAGTCTATGGGCACTCAATAGCTACTCACTAGAGTCGTGTCTATTGGATGATAAACAAAGCTTCTAGTTATAAGGAAGAGCTTGAAGAACAGGGAATTTAGACAAACAAGATTTTATTGAAGAGGCTTCACCTTTGAGAATAACTCTCTTCGGGTTCTGCCTTGAAACATTACACATAGCCTCTATTTATACAAGTCTTGAGGCCTTTGGTTACATGAGAAAGCACTTACTAAGCTTACATCACTCCTTACATAATAAAGCACTCACCTAATAATGCACCATTACATGACAAGACATCACTTATTACATAATGGAGCACTTACCTAATAATGCACCACTACATGACAAGACATCACTTGTTACATAATTGAGCACGCACTTATAATACACCCTATATAAGACAAATGATAATTATCAACTGACAATAGGTTCATGATCTGGAGAAAGATTCTGGTCTGATAAGTTATCCTGGATTTGTAGGGCCAGATCATAGTCGTCATCTGCAATCATTTCCATTTCGTGTGGTTTCAGAAGTGTTGGAATTCCCAAAAGCCTCAAGCATGCCTTTTTGGCCTCCATACCTAGAGATCTGGCTGATGAAACGTTCAGACTATTCAAAATCCGAAAAGAAGTTATTGACAACCAATCTCTTGGCACGATCTTTCATCAGGTGTTAGAAGCGCTCAACAAAATGTGTGATCAACACAAGTATTTCACAAAGATATTACAGCCTGGTAAAACTATGCTTCGTGCCTGCAAACGACCAGATCTGATGATTAAATGCTCAAACAATACTGATTGCAATTGTTCCATGAAAAAGAAAAGGCATTTCAAGAAAATCCACAGATCTTCTTTCAATGGTCGCCAGAAGAAATGGAAGTTCCTCAGAAAACGCCACACCAGACGCCCCAAAAACTTCTCTTCGAGCTCCAATAGATGCTTCATCTGTAAGCGTAAAGGTCATTTTGCAAAAGCCTAAACTTCATTATATTTTTTAATTTATTTTTTATAAGATTATTTTAGTCTTATAAACATATCATGAGTTCAACAAATTAACATGGTTTGTTTGAGTTTTTATTTCCTTTTCCAAATTGATTTGTTTTATTCTTCATCATTGTAGTAATTAAAAATTAAAATATGATTTATTTCGGTTTACTTTTTATAAGGTTATCTATCTCATGACTCAGATCTCATGTTTAACAAGTTAACTCAAGGTATCTCGAGTAATTTTTTAAATCCTTTTTAAATCGATTTATAATTTCAATTCCACCTTTAACATTAGATTTACTAGGAATTGAGATTCAAAATTTATTTTAAAAAAATTCTATTGGGCTATCTTAGTCTCATGACCTACATCGAGTTTGGCAAGTTAACACATATCAACTCAAGTAAAAAAGAATTAGACTATTTTTGAAAAGTCTCTAACTTTCTCACCAACAGGCAAGTTATGTGGAATAATTTGATCATTTTTTTTAAAAAAATATCTAACTTTCACCAGACATGTCACCTAGAACAATTAGACCCTTTTTAAAGTCTTTGATTTTCTCACTAATAGACACATCACTTGTAAAATTTAGACTTTTTTTGAGAACCCTTAAATACTTATAGAAAGGTCACTTCTCAAATAACTATTTTTGACACTTTACAAAATGGAATCTCTTTCTTTCCTCATAAGCTTACTATATAAAGTATTTTATAGGACTATATACCATATGTATTGTAAAAAGAGAGCAACTGTTATAATCTAGTTTTAAATCTTTTTTATTTTCTTATTTTTAGGGGTTTATATTTGAAATTAAAAGGTCAAGAACTACTTTTAATCAAAAAATTGTTCTATCAGGTTGTGAAAATAAAGACTATAATGTGCTTTTGTCCTTCTCTCTTAATCTTTAATTTGGAAAAGATTATTATGATAATGTTAATTAATCATCTTTATCTTCAAATTTGAATTTGAATTTTAATCTAATCTAAAATCCAAAAATAGAATGAGTTTGATTGAGACTTTGTTTCTTATATGCTATGAGACTCTTGCATTATAAATACAAAGTATAATGCATCCAAAAAGAAGAGGAGGAGGAACTAAGGAAAATATTTAGAGATATTAAGGGTGTCTACAAAGAAATCAACACAAACAAAAAGTAAGGACAGAAGATCACCAAATTAAACAACACAATTTATCTCCACTCCATCTCCAACACTAGCACCAACACCAAGTAAGTTATTTTTTATTTATTTTCAACATTATTATTTTTTTATTCTAATCCTAAACCAGTTTGGTCACTCCTAACCAAATTGAAAATCTCAACAAAACACAAGGCAAAATGAATTAATTTAAGCTAGCTTTGGCCAAACCTAAAGTAAGCGTGAATTAATTCACACATGCTAAGTTTTTTTTATTAAATTTTATTTCTTTTTTAATTTATTTAATACCCTTTACATAGAAAAAAATAATAAAAAAGAAAGAAAAGTTATATGCTATTTTTTTATTTGTGATAAAATACTTTTAAAAAATCAATTGCACTTAGATATCATAAAACAAAACTTTGTTTTTCATGAAAAAAGTCTAAAACTTTATGTATATTTTAAAATTCTTTTATTTTTATTTTTTCCCACTTTATAACAAGTTTACAAAGTCCATTAAGATTTTTCCAAAATTAAAAGACCATTTGAGCTAATATTTCCAAAATTTCAATATTTGTTTTACAACGTTAGAGTCATAAATGTTTATATTTATCAATACAAGTATTAGACATATACTTAATATTCACTAACATCAAAGTTACAAATATCAACATTAGAATAAGAAATTACTTGCACCCAAAATATTCACTGATACCAAAGTCAAGAATATCATACCCTTCTTTATATAATACTTTCCAATACTAGAGTTAAAAGTAATTTTTTAAATATTTACTAACACCAAAGCTAGAGATATCATATATTTTTTTCATGTAATATCTACCAACGTCAAAGTTAAAAGTATTTGCTTTTAAATATTTAGTAATACTAGAGTTAGAAATATTATAGTTAAACAATTAATAACATAAAAACAATAACCCTTAGCAATTTAAGGCAAAATCCATGAAGCAATCTACCTCAAGTAAGACGCTTAAGCTCAATACCTTTCCTTTTGTGTAATTAGTGTCGTATCATAAAATCTCTGTTGACTAGTTAGAGTTTCTAGCGATCATAATAATAGGTGTCAACTTCTTAAATTATATATTTTCATTTTAAAAACAAGATGTTATATATATTTGCTCTTTCAAAATTCTTTTTTTAACATCACTGAAATGTGAAGTATGACAATTATTTAAAAATAAATAAATTAAAGTTATAACAAAATTGACCCTTTAAATTTTTGATGAATCATAAATAAACTTAATAATAATTCGTTAGAGCAATCCATTCCCATTACATTCTTATAATAAATTCAAGATTATATCTAATCAAAATGAAATAATTCCTCTCATTATAAAAAAATAATAAATCTCGGTTTTTTATTTTATTATGAGATTTGGATTAATTTGTAGAATTCAATTCATATTAAATGTTGGTGAATAATATTAATTAGATATATAATAACAATTATTTTTAAAGTATTTTTTGGTAGAATATATATATATATATTATTTTTAAATTTTATTTTTGATAGTAAAAAATTAAATTATTTAAAAAACAAAAAATATTAAAACAGGACGAATGTTAAAGCGCGTGCGATGCTGTGCTTTTAGCTGTTACTAATAAATAAATATATATAAAAAACATCTAAAGTAAACGTCCCCTTCCCCACCAAATATCGTAAGATTCTTACCCCCAAACACCCCCTCATTCCACCGATCCCTTCCCCTTTCTCCCCCTTCTTCCTCTCTCTCTAGATCTTTCTTTTCTCTACCAATTTTTTAGCCGACTTTTCCTCCCATCATAAACAATCCTCATTTTTTTTTTCAACTTAGGGTTTAATAATAATAAAAAATTCTTATTGACCTGTTAATCATCTCCTTATTTCAATTTTGTTATTTTATTTTATTTTTCTGGAGATAATCGGAACGGTGGGTTTTCAGAGTCCAAACGGTACGGCGGCGAAGATGTACGGAATCACGAAACCCATCTCCATAGCGGGGCCCAATAAACCTGATCTCTATCGAAATGCAGAATTAGAGAAGGTAATTGGTAATTGTTTATATATATTTTTTCAATTGCTTATTATTGATTTGCTATGATTTTATTGATAGTTTTTGGTTGATTTGGGTTTAAACGAGAGCAAAGATGAAACTACTAAGAGAGAAGAGGTTCTAGGACGTATCGATCAGGTAATGATCACATAAATTTTGGGTATTGATTTGTTTATTTATTAATTAGTTATTTGATTTAATTTTTTTTGCTGCTGTTTTTGTTGTATAGATTGTAAAAGGCTGGGTTAAGCAATTGACGCGTCAGAGGGGATATACTGATCAGATGGTAGAGGAAGCCAATGCTGTTATTTTTACTTTTGGGTCTTATCGTCTTGGGGTGAGTTATTGTGATATTATTATATTAGTAATTGTGCTTCTGAGATCAATTCCTCTGTTCCTGTTTGGTTCTGTATTTATTTCTGCGGAGTTATATGAGTGGTTGAATGTGCTTTTAGGTTGCTAATGTGTACTTTTTAGCTGAATTGAAAATTGAGATTAGATTAGCAAATCAGAGAACAAAATGGTTTCTAGATATTTTAAAGTTGTCAATGAATGGAAGTCATGATAAAGTTAGGAAATTGTCACTATGTTGACCTCTTATCCCAAGCATGAACCTTTTATAGTCTTGCTTGAGGCACCTGGCTGCAAGTGTATCGTTAGCATGAATCTTTTGTAGTCTTGCTCAGGCCACCTAGCTGCAAGTGTCCTTAGCAAATACCTAGACAGGTGGTTCTCTGCTGAAATGCTTTGTTCCGTCTCACTCAAATCCTCTGGGGTTGAGTCGCAATCAGCACTCATTTTGTGTGGTGTAGTCAATCCCTAGCTAATACTGTGGTTAAAGGATGCAGGCATGTCTACCAGATGAAACAAGTGGTTTTTTTTAGAAAGCATTCTAAAGGACACTAGACTACTTAGGCTGTTTTTTCAAGTATCTTGTAATCCCATATTTTTGTTACTTCAGTGATCTAATTACATTAGTGGTTTGCATCTATTTTCATAATTACTATTTTAACAGGTGCATGGTCCTGGGGCTGACATAGATACCCTATGCGTTGGGCCTTCTTATGTGAATCGAGAGGTGATGCACAAATGTAGCTTATTTTCTTTAAGTTCTAGGGTGTTTTGACTGACACTCTTAAGTTATTTTTCAGGAAGATTTCTTTATTATCTTGCATGATATACTAGCTGAAATGGAAGAAGTCACTGAACTTCAACCAGTTCCAGATGCCCACGTCCCGGTCATGAAGTTTAAATTCCAGGGAATATCAATTGATCTTCTTTATGCAAGCATATCCCTTTTGGTTGTTCCCGAAGTAAGCTCCCTAGTCTTTGAAATATCCATGTTATACATATTGGTATAAATGTATGGGATCCTTAAACTATTTATTTGAGATACACTTTAATATTGGGAGTGCCTTTTTTTGTGTTTTTGATAAACTTTCAAAGTTGAGACCCACTTCTCCCATCCCCTTCTACTATAACCATAACCAATAGTAAATACTTTAAAGAGCATGTAGGACGACGTTCTTGTAGGCATTTGTATAGTATCTTTGAAGAGGATTATATATATATACACTGTGTGGATGGGGTTGCCTTTTAACAGCCAGTATCACTGCTTATGTGGCATATTGTCTGTTCATCTAATCCTTCTTAGCTGACTAGGTCTTGTCAGTTTCAAGTTCTACTATGTTTTTCTCCTGTCATGAGCTTTGGTAGTCAAGTCTGGACTATGGAGTTTCTCATTTTTATGATTTGATGCATTTTAAAATTGCAAGTACTGCTTTTGTAGCCTGTTCAATTTGATCTGGAACTAACTTATTAACAGGACCTGGACATCTCCAATGGGTCTGTGCTCTTTGAAGTTGATGAGCAAACTGTTCGAAGTCTAAATGGGTGCAGGGTTGCTGATCAAATCCTTAAACTTGTTCCAAATGTTGAGGTGACCTATCATATTCTTTTAACTTATTGTATTCAAGTGCTTCAGTGATTTGACAGTCATTTGACCATTAAAAATATTGTAGCACTTTCGGACAACACTCAGATGTCTGAAGTTTTGGGCTAAAAGGCGCGGTGTTTATTCAAATGTAAGATTGTTGGGCATCTTGACAAGTTATTTCACTGCAAATGCCATTTCACACCAAAATATGGTTTTCATATCCTCCTTAAACATGTAGGTCACTGGTTTCCTAGGTGGAGTAAACTGGGCTCTTCTAGTTGCTCGAGTGTGCCAGCTTTATCCAAATGCAATTCCTAGTATGCTAGTCTCTCGGTTCTTCAGAGTTTATACACAATGGCGTTGGCCGAATCCTGTGATGCTATGCTCAATAGAAGAAGATGATCTTGGGTTTCCTGTATGGGATCCTCGCAAAAACCCTTGGGACCGGTTTCATCTTATGCCAATAATAACTCCTGCATATCCTTGCATGAATTCTAGCTATAATGTGTCTATAAGTACTCTTCGTGTTATGACAGAGCAATTCCTAAGTGGTAACAGGATATGCGAGGTGAGAGCATAAGTAATAACCTTTTCTCCATTACTTTCTTGCACCATGCTTCTGATGACTTTTGCTTTCACTCAATTCTCTTTGCAGGAGATTGAACTGAACAAGGCACAGTGGAGTGCTCTTTTTGAGCCTTATCTTTTCTTTGAGGCATACAAAAATTACCTGCAAGTTGACATAGTTGCAGTTGATGCTGCTGATTTGCTAGCATGGAAGGGCTGGGTAGAGTCTCGACTTAGACAACTTACCTTGAAGGTACACATCTTTCCCTTGTACTCTTGTTGCAAACTTGTACACTTCTCTCAGTTTTTGGCAATGTTCTCTAACATAGTGGTGAATGTTTTTGTATTTGTTTTTGTTTTATAAGACGAAGATCAAACAAAGTATGACAGCTATGCTTGCTTCACTAATTATCCTTTCCATGTTTCATTCTCAGATAGAGCGGGACACCAATGGGATGCTGCAGTGCCATCCTTATCCAAATGAGTATATAGATGCATCCAAGCAATGCCCACACTGTGCTTTCTTCATGGGCTTGCAGAGGAAAGAGGGAGTGACTGGTCAGGAGGGCCAGCAATTTGATATACGGGGAACTGTTGATGAGTTTAGGCAAGAGATAAACATGTACGTGTTTTGGAAACCAGGGATGGATATATATGTGTCTCATGTTCGTAGAAGGCAGCTTCCAGGCTTTGTTTTCCCTGATGGGTACAAGAGATCTCGACCATCACGTCATAACAACCAGCACGCTAGCAAAACTAGTGAAGATGTTGCTAGATCTCAGTCTGGGTCTGCTGAGAGACCTGGTAAGCGGAAAAATGATTGTGAAATGGAGGATTTGAAGCCAGAGAAACCAAAGAAACAGGCTTTTTTTAGCCCATTAAGACAGCAATCTGTTTCTCCTTCAAGTAGTGCTAGTAGGTCTGTGGCATCTCTGGCTAGTTCGTGTGAGTGTGTTAAATTAGGGTGTTCAACAATTGGGGACATTGGTAGCAACTGTGAGGATGTTGCTAGCAACTCTGAGGTTAGGTCATCTAGTGGGAAGTTGGATAGTGAAAAAGATGGTTCAGGCGATGGCATGCAGCTTGGTGAAACTGTCTATCAGGATTTGCCATTAAGCAGACAGATCTCTATGGATGTACATGATTCACCAATAGTTAGGAATGAGCTAAAACCAGCTAATCATATGAATGGCATAGAGCCAATGGAATCGATGATTAGTCCACAGGAAATACCAAATTTTGAAACTGGGGAAAAACATGAGATTGGTGTAAATAACCAAATTGCAGGTCTGGGGTCAAACTTTATGGAGAACAGATCTTCCAGAAAACTGTTAAATTGTGTAGCGGGCACCAGTCGAGCCATGGAGGTTGACCGAGAGCTTGTCAAACCATGTAGTCAGACAGCGGTTGTAGAGTATGCTGACAGCGTTATAAGTTCACATTCTGGCACTCAGAACCTCAAATGCGAGGTGAGTTATTCTGTTTGAAGTTTTTGGATTAAAGATTGTTGCGGATGGTTGTGGCAATACTGGAAGTTCTGGAGTTAGTGAGACAAGGGATCTTTTCAGGGTAATGTATGCGCTGTGGATGAGGATTTGCTTTTGGAGAGTGGATGTTTAAACATGAGCCGAGTGTTGCAAAAAGGCTTGCCAGAGGAATTGGAGGTTTAAATCTAAATTACTGTTTTACTTTACTATTGTTTGCTGAAGAATTTTCTGCATCTACTCACTGCGTTGCCTGTTCATTCTTTCTTTCCTTCCTCACTCTCTCCCCATGGAACTGGGTCACTCTGACAATGACATTGTTTGTATGAAAATTTATTTGAGGAAAATCTTGCTTTTGAACACCAGAAATATGTTAGAGACCTCCAGCCTTGTAATTCTTTCAAGTAGAAAATTAGGACCTAATGTTGATTGGTTCCATGCAATGAGATCTCTATCAGGGCTGATCTAAATTAGCAGATGAATTCGAACATTTGAGCTGTGATTGTATATGCTAGGTTTCCTTTTTGTGCAACTACTGTAAGGTTCTATAATTAATACTGGTTTTGATATCTTTTCATGCTAATTGTTTTGCACAGAATATCTCCTAACTGGTGCATGTGTGGTGGCAGGTCCTGCTCCACTATAAGTGCTATGTTTCCAGTAACTGTGCTTAAGAACCTTGACCATGTGTTGTGTCTAAGGCTCAGATTCATCAACCCTTCCTTTAGTCTTATCTCCATTATATTAAGTTGCCCTTTTGCCTTTCTGTTGTATTATGTAGCCGAAGAATGCAATTGGGAAAGTCGTAAATTCTCAAGACGGTGCTAGGTCAGAATCCTTGCAGAAGCCAATGATAAGGCATGCAGTTTAAAACCCTGAATTTCATTATGTTATTCATGGTATCTTTATGCTGTCCTGTTTGGTTGTTGCGCCTCTCTTTTTTTTTGCAGGTTGAGTTTGAAGTCAACTGCATAAAAATTAGGAAGGCTGAACATTTAAATGAGATTACTGTTCAGAAGGGAGAGGACCAGCGACTTGGTAAGTGAAACATTAATTGCTGGCATTCGTCATGGGTTCTTGGTGTTTGTTTGGCACTATCACGTGGACTGGGACAGGTCAGCCATGAATTAAATTGTGAATATCTCGGTGGTTTGACCACACCATGTCTTGGGCGTGTTAGTTATATTTACTGTGGTTGGAAGAAGCAGTGAACTTGCTGGAGCAAGAAGCCGTTGAGCATTCTGGTGCTTTGATGACTTTGTGCGCTGTTATAGAGTTGTATTTGTGGTTTCCTAGTGGGCGTGGGAAATTCACTTAGGCCAGTTTCTTGTTTTCATGTTACTTGGAAGCAATTATACTGCAAACAGGATCAACTCTGTGTGATTGTAAAGGTTTTTTTTTTTTGTCTGTCTCTGTTGAATTCTTGAGATGCAAGTTGTCTCCATCAACCTTGGAAGTGGTCAAATTTTGGCATGTGTTGCGAATATCTGATGCAGTTTGGTAGATTTTTCTACTTTAACATGAACTACGTTTGGCATTATGGGCAGCTTGCTGTCTGAAATAGGACAGGTGCTGTGGAAGGGTTTTACCAGCCAGTACTCGACAAGATACTATATATCCTCATGTACCCAAGCAATGATCTATGTTTCACTTCAATAAATAAGATCCGGTTCTGCCGGCAGTCGTTTGAATTAACCAACGGTCTGTATTAAAAGGTGTGAATTGCCGTTTCATCACAACAATCAGAAATAAGGGGCAGCTATCAATAGTTCCAAAAGAAAAAACAGAAAAAGAAAGGGCTGAGCTGTGATGCATCCATCATGAGCTGTGAACTAAGCTACCATCATCTGTTACCGCCGTTATTGGCTGGAGAACATCGGCGGAGAATCCCCAAAACATCTTTCATAGAAGGTCTGGTGGTTGGCAAGGTGTGGGTGCAAATGAGTCCCAGGTCGAAGACAGTGGTCATCTCTTGCAAGAAGCACGATTCCTTAATCTCCCGGTCAAGGTTATCAAAAATAGGCTTCCCCTGTCCAAACCGCCGCCACGCCCATTCGGCAAGGCTTGTATGCTCATCATCTCCACCATTAGGTTCTCTTCCGGTCGCCAATTCCAGGAGTACAACTCCGAAGCTATACACATCGATTTTTTCGTTCACTTTTGTTGTATAGGCATACTCTGCAGTAAATATGAGAAACAAGTAGCAGCTTTAAATGGTTTGATCTGAAAATTCCTAGAGGTGGAATAAAATGATCAGTCAGTACTATGAAGACGTCAAATGTTCTTACCGGGAGCAATATAGCCGAAGGAACCTGCGACAGAAGACATGGTATGAGCGTCTCCATGCTTGGCCAACATTTTGGCCAGTCCAAAATCTGCTATTCTCGGCTTGAAATCAGAATCCAGCAAGATATTACTCGACTTCACATCTCGATGAACGATAGGAGTGGAGCAGTCATGGTGCATGTAGCATAGGCCTTGTGCAGCTCCAATGGCGATCTGGAGCCTTGTGGGCCAATCCAAGACAGGATAATGGACTGCAGATTCTCCAATCGATGAGCTTCTCTTCCTTCCATGAAGCCATTCATCAAGGCTGTGGTTCTCCATGTACTCGTAAACAAGAAGCTTTGATTTCTCACCTGAAATACAGCACAATAATTTAACTATGTTTGCATGCCTGATTGTTCCCAGTATCTGAACCTCTGCCGAAAATTCCTTTCCAAGCTTATCATCCATTTCTTCATTATTCCAAATCCTCTTGACAGCAACGAAGTCACCTGCACGGTTTATGGCAATCCGGTATACCTTCCCTGACCCTCCGCTTCCAATCAGGTTATTTTCTGTCAAATTTGCCAAAATATTTGCTTCTGTGAAGTCCAATCTCTGGAATGAGGTCAGCTTCCACAATGCTAGATCACGTTTTTGCTTTCTTCTCTGGCAGTCCCTAACCATAAACAAGGTGACTATGATAGTGAAAAACAAAATGGTCACAGTAAGAACCAGAATCAAGGAAAGAATTTTTAGAGTCATGAAGTTTGGAATAGCAATCTGGAAGATTTAAAATTGGATTAACAGCACAGAGTTTAGAATTTTTCAGGAAGCTATTGTCAAAGGCAAGGTTATTAAACTGATCTGGGATTTTTCCGGATAGATTATTGGAGGACAAATTGAGGAAAATAAGTTTCAACTGACCGAATTCAGGAGGTAAATATTTCACCAGAGAAATGGTTTTGAGATAAATCTAAATAAAGCAGGTCAGGTAAAGACCCAATCTCCTTTTGGATCTGGCCAGAAAGTCCATTTCTTGAGAGATTCAAACTAGTCAAAGATCTCCAAGATAGTATCTTGGAAGGGAGTTGACCTGAAAACTGATTCCCGTCAAGCAGAAGATTTGAAAGGTGGGGCATACTCGTTATTTCCACCGGAATTTCACCAGAAAACCAATTGTTGCTCGCCTCGAAAACAACCAAGTTAACCCAGCTAGAGACACCATGGGGAATTGGACCGGAAAATCTGTTGTTATTGAGTTCACACCTTGACAGATTCCATGCCAGTTTGCTTGGAAGTCCACCCGAAAAGGAATTATCACTTAACATCAAGTAAGTCATATTAGGGCTGTCCAAATACCTGCAGGTATCTCGCCTGAAAAGTTGTTGCTGTAAAGTCGAACCGTGCGCAAACTGTTGCAATTTCCAAGAGATTGTGGTACCTGACCAGAGAGATTGTTTTCGGAGGCAACTACACCCTGCAAGACACCTCCAGCACATAAATTTTCAGGCAGTTGGCCACTAAATTGATTGGTTGAAACATCAAATTCTTCAAGTGTTGAATAAAGGCCCATTTTTGGTGGCAAGAATCCACTCAAGTTGTTGGTGAAAACCTTTAATGTTCTCAACTCGGGCAGAAGGCCTATACTTGCTGATACCTCACCAGACAAGTGATTTTCAAAGAGATTCAGAAGTTGCAATTTCTTCAACTTGCCAAAATCTTCTGGAATCGAACCATTCAATTGGTTCATTGCAAGATCAATCTCCACCAAACTCAGCGTTTCAACTGTCTGAGGTATCTCACCAGACAACTTATTTTTGAAGAGATACAAATTAGTCAAATTCTTCAACAAAAATAACCCATCAGGAATTTTACCCTCTAAATCGTTTCCAGCTAAATCCAAGTGCACAAGACTCGAAAGATTGCTCAAACTCTCAGGGATTTCACCAATCAAATTAGCGAGTTTCATCCACAGAAGCCTCAACTTCTTTAACTGACCAAACTCCACCGGAATTGAAGAGGGCACAAAATCAATATACGCCAATGCCATTTCTTCAAGATTGGACAGCCTACCAATCTCCTTAGGAAATGTACCGTTGACCTGATTTTGATGCAGAAACAACGTTCGCAACTCCGTCAAGTTGCCTATCTGTGGCGGAATATTGCCAGTGAAGTTGTTACCCTGGAGGTACAGATACCTGAGACTTGATAATCTATCAATATCATCAGGTATTGGACCAACAAAATAATTTTGAGACAGGTCCAATTTCTCAAGCCTTGTACAGCTGTACAACACTCTTGGAAATCCTCCTGGAATGCAGTTCCAATTCAGGTTGAGATATGTCAGGTTTTTCAGGTCACAGACTGATGCTGGAATTGTCCGTGTAATGTTTTTATCACCAAGTTCAAGTCCAGCCACCGTGCCCTCGACACAGTACACGTCTGGCCACTCACACGGTGAGGATGATGAGTTCTTCCAGGACTGAATGGACGATGGATTGCCAAGTTGTTGTTTCAGGTTTAGGAGGATCGTTTTCTCTGCGTTGACATTCTGGGAAGTTACTTCGAAGGGCTGGGAAACTAGGACTAGAATGGAGAGGAGTAGGAGGGGTAGTCTGGACATTTGGAATGGATTCAGGTGGTTTTTCCAGCTGAGCTTATTATTCCGGGGAAGGGGGAGGGTTAACAATTCAAATACGATGAGTGATGCATCCAAGCGATAAGAAGGTGGGTTTATATGGAGGAAAGCCCCATGTTTTTATGTTGTTCTTATTCTGGGGCTGGTCGTAAAAGTGAACAGACTAATGGTTGTTCTCATCTTTACCATTACTCCCCAGATTATCTTCTCTGTTGACTGAAGCACTGAGCTCCTTAGGTATACAAATAATTCTCTAGTTATTGGGTTGCTTATGGATGGTATTTTCTCTTAGATGAATGGCCGAATATGTTTGCTTTGCACGCGGACATGTGCTACACCGCACTAGTTTTTATATCTATCTATCTATCTATCTATCTATTAAACTTATTTTTTTACATATACGGATTGACTAAATGGAATAAGATATTTTTATTTTTAATTAGATAATAAAATAATAATAGTAAGAATAATTTGATTAGATAAAAAAGTAATCATGATAACTTAGAAAAAGATATTTAAAAAAAAAAACAATATAGCTCAAATCTTGATAAACTTGTAACCGAGGTAATAAGGGTCATTTCAATATGAGTTAACTGCTACTCGTGACTCAAGCCATGAGATCGAGATAACTCAATAAAAAAGAAAATTAAGAAAGAAAAAACTATTTTTTAAAATTAATGTCAAATCAAATCAAATCGTGTTAACTTTTCAAACTCGTGACTTGAATCATTAGATTGAAAGCTAAAGGTGTTGAAAGAAAATCAGTCCATCTATAATAATATTTGTATTATCTAATCCCACTCGATCCATTATTGGATAATGACGATATTAAAGATGATAATGACGATATTAAAGATAATAATGACTCAAAAAACCTAAGAAATGAATATCATGAGTTTGATGGATGGTTGAGATTTTTAAAACTAAGTCAACCCGACCCCACCTGTATGCTCCATATATATACGAGCATATGTACAGAATAATATATTGAGGCAAAAACGTGTAATTCTGAAGAATAATCATTCTAAAGTTTCTTTAGTCAATGAGTCAAATGATGTATTGAGCCTAAATTATTTGTTACAACTTACAATAAAATATAAGCTAATGTATTTGCTAGTGAAGGCATTAAACTGAAAGCCATTAGGCTACTACTAGTACAAGGAAATAATCAACTCTGACAAGCCAGCACTGGTGAAGGAATTCTCCGGCACCCCTAAAACTGCTAGTGAAAAATCATGATCGATGCTGGCCATTGCCATTGCTAGTGCAAGACCATGACTAGCATTGACCATTGCTAGCACTGGTGAAGAAGATAATTAACTGGCAGTACTTTGGATATGTCTTCACAGCCCTAATGGGCTTGTGACAATTCTTCTGGGTTGCCAGCTTCAGCTTGCCGCAAACAAAAAAAAGGCTTTCGGCTTAAGCCAACATAAATTTTTTATGTTGTGGGCTTTGACTTATAGCATACTCTGGCCCGTAACTAGGTTGGTGTATTGACTTATATTAAAAAATGCAAATTTATCTTTTAAATATTGGTGTATTGATGTATATATTTTGCAATGAACTAATTAAAATAACATTTTACCAAAGTGACCTCTCTTGCAGACATTAATTTTGTTTTGAATTATATATGGTTGTGTGCAAGAAATTGAAATTTATGTGAATATTGATCGGTCCAAAGGAAGTTCAATATTTAAAAGAATTGCATATGCACCTGTTGTAATCAATTTGTGATGATTATGTGGTTTTACATGTGAGTAATTAATCAGTCCAAAGGAAGATTTATTTTGACATGTTTTTATTATCAATGTTTGATTACTACATTAAGATATCATTTACAAATTAATCTTTTATCCAAGGATAAACTATTAATGAAGTGCTCGATATCTTAAGATGGAATTCACCTTTATTTGAATTATTTTTGCTCTTAAGATAAGTCTTATACATGAGCCTCCTTTAATTGTTGTTGCTCTCGTTTCAGCTATTAATCTTGCTATTATTACTATCAGTATCAACTTTATTTCTATGTTGATTTGCTCTAACTTCAAGTCTTAGAGAGACAATCTTTTGATAGTTCTTGGAGTTATGGATCTCAACCTTGCTTTAAGTATTTATTCTCTCCCACCTCTTTCAAATGAGAGCACCTCAAATGAAATTAGGGATATAGAAGCTGGGAGAAATTAAATCGCATGTGTGTGATGATCATGAAAAGAGCCAATCCAAAGGCATCCAGAGACATAATGTCTGAATAAATCACTACAACTCAAAAATTCTTTGCCAATATTGAAAAGAGATTTGTCAAGAATTAAAAGGCTGAAATAGGTGTGCTCTTGACAAGTCTCATTTTAATGAAGTATAAGGGCAAATGCAATGTAAAAGAGTATTTCTTGGAGATGTTTCATCTTGTGTCCAAGCTAAAAGCACTTCAATTTGAACTCTCTTAGGACTTGCTAGTGCACCTGGTTTTAATATCTCGTATGACATAATTTAATTAGTCTAAGGTGAGCTACAACTATCAGAAGGAGACTTGGTCTCTGAATGATCTCATCTCACATTGTGTGCAAGAAGAGTAAAGACTTAAGCAAGATAAGACAGAGAGTGCTCATTTAGCCTCAACCTTCAAAGACAAGGAAAGGAAGAGAAAGAAAAATAAGGAAGTTGTGAGTATAGTACCTCAAAAGAAACAACTAGAGAGATTTAATGATTTTATAGGTATTAGTTATTTCTTTTGTGGTGTTGAAGGATATAAAAAGAAGCAATGCATCAACTATCATGTTTGGTGTGCTAAGAATGGTATGCTTATTTTGAAGTTAATTTAACTTCAGTACCTAGACACACATGGTGGTTAGATTCTAGTGTAACAACTCTCATGAGTGTGTTTATGCAGGGCTGCCTTAGTTGCCGAAAGTCAAATGATGTTGAAAGATACATCTATGTAAACGATGACAAGATGTTTCAAGATAAGAAAATTTAGATTATTGCTAAGGACTTAAATATATTTGGATCTTGATAAAACTTTTATTGTATCGTCTTTTAGATGGAATCTGATTTGTATTTCTTCTTTGGACAAATCCGATTACTTTTGTTCATTCAAGAATGGAAATTTTAGTTTGTTTTATGATTCAAATTAGTTGGTTTTGACTATTTATCTGGTTACGATAATCTCTATTTGATTGATACCATTGCTTTATTTAATGAATCCATGCAATTAAGTACATGAGGAACCAAGAGAATTAACTAATGAGAATTCAAGAGTATTATGGTACAAAAAGATTAGGTCATATCTCTAAAATGAGAATAGAAAGACTTATGCCAAATGAAATTCTCGATACCTTTGATTTTACAAATTTTTAAGTTTGTGTTAATTGTATTATGGGTAAACAAACCAATATAAGAAGATTTGTAGCCAATATGACTTTAGACATCTTAAAACTCATACATATAGATGCTTGTGGACCATTCCCTTTGATTGCTTGGAATGGTCAACAATACTTTATAACATTCATATATGGCTTTTCCAGATATGACTACGTATATCTCATAAGTGAAAAATCACAATCACTATATGTGTTTAGAACTTATAAAGCTGAAGTTGAAAACCAACTCAATAAAAGGATTAAAAGCGTCAAAATTGATCGTGGTGGTGAGTACTGTGGTAGATATATTGGTTTAGGAGAACAATGACCAGATCATTTTCTAAATTCCTAGATGAATACGGTACCGTCCATAGTACACTATGTTGGGTTCACCCACTATGAATGATATTATTGAAAGACAAAATAAAACGCTTAAGGACTTAGTAAGAAGTATGATTAGTCATTCTACCTTACTAGAATCACTCTAGGGAGAAGCACTTAAGACTGCAACATATATACTTAACAGAGTTCCAACTAAAGCCATTACCAAAACTACTTATAAGCTTAGGAAGGTAAAAAACCTAGTCTAAAACACTTGCATGTTTGGGGATGTCAGGTTGAGGCAAGGTCTTATAGGCCTAATGAAAGAAATTGGACTCTAGAATGATAAATTATTATTTAATTGGATACTTAGAGAGATATAGGGGATACAAATATTATGATCCCTTAACTAAGTCGATTTTTGAGATGAGAAATGCCCGATTCTTTAAGATTGTGGAGTTTACGAGATGAACTAATGATAAAGACTTTGTATTTAAAGAGGAATATGTTGATATTCCCATAAGTATTATTAACATTGGTTAGGATTTCATTTGTAACCTTGTTTAAGAAAATGAATCAAGACGATGTTGAAGAACTTTTTATTCAAGAAATTATTCTAGAAGAAAAACCTCGAGCACCTCAAGAATCTATGTCATTAAGAAAATCCACTTGAGAGAAGAGAAGTTCAATATTAGACTATTACATTGTATTTCTCCAAGAACATGAGGTAGAAATTGGAGTGAAAAAAGATGATCCTATCACCTTCCATCAAGCCATTGGAAGGTATAACTTTCAAAAGTGGATTGATGCTATGAATGAGGAGATAAAGTCCATGAAAGAAAATAACATGTGGGATCTTATCCCTTTGCCTGAAGGTGCGGAACTCATTGGCTGCAAATGGATATTTAAGATCAAATGGGATTCAAAAGGTGATATGGAGAAGTACAAGGCACGTCCTGTTGCAAAGGGTTTTACATAGATGAAAAATATTGGTATATCTTTGGATGAAATATCCAAAAGTAGAATGGTGATCCAAGGTTTAAACCAAAAAAGATAATGTGTCATTAGGAAGATTTGTATCAAGATTGATATTGGAGAGATGAACTCTTCAACACTTTGTCATATTATTGAGGCAAAGACTTCATATAATCTACTTTGGGAAGAACTTGGTTAGACGAGAATGGGGTGGTTCCATCAGCATGGCATTAATGCTTTAAATATAACCATGATTGTGAGGTTAAATGTGTTGTGGCTTCAAAAGAACCATTCTCTATTGAAGAATCACATTATGCAGATGTTAGGTTCTATTTTGAAGAAGATGGAGAAATTATGCTAGAAGGTTTGATCTGATTCCAAATATAAGATGTAAATGAAGAAAGATAAAACATTGACAAAGTAAGCCCAACAATTTATGTCAAATTCTCAAGATCAACTCTCCAAAAGGATAACCAAACAATAGAGGATATAGTCCTACCATTACAAACCATGGTTGGGATATCACCTTTCAATTCTCACTCTTTGAGTTTATGATGGATAAAGTCTCTAGAGAAGCAATAAAACAACCAACATGATGGTTTGATCCTCGTGTCCAAAAACTTCAAAAAAGTGAAAAGGCTCCTAAAAAGAAAGTGATCCATCACCATTATTAAAGTTTCTTTGTGCAAACCATATCACCATCAAGGAAACATTGAGGTATGCTTCATGTTCAAATAAATCATTTATTGAAGATGAACTTACTCCAACTCCATAAGCTTTTGAGCAATGTGGGCAAGTGATTGTAAAATGATTTGAAGCAAATAAACGTCCATATATTTATTAGTGCCTCTTTGAATATTATAGAAGAAGTTCATTTAAGGATTTGTGGTGCACATCAATTTGACCCTAAATTTCATTTTCATATAAAGAGGTTGGGACACTATTGGCCAACTAGGGTAAAAGACTGTTTGAATTTTACAAAAACATGTCAAGCTTGTCAATTTCACCCAAATTTCATTCATCAACCACCAAAACTTTGCACCCTATATTTGCCTCATGGCCTTTCGATACATGGGGTCTTGATGTAGTGGGACCTATAACTCCAAAATCCTTAACAAGCCATATATATCTTGACAGAATTATTTCTCTAAATAGGCTAAAGTAGTCCCATTAAAGAAAGTTAAAAAATAAACAATTATGGGATTTATAAAAGCCGACATCATTTTCCGATATGGTGTACCTTGTTATATCATCATGGATAATGGAAAGCCATTTTACAATAGCCTCATGGATAACTTATGCGTAAAATTTGGCTTTGTCCAACATGACTCGTCCATGTATAATGTTGTCGCAAATGGTTTAGCTGAATCATTCAACAAGACTTTGTGTAATCTATTGAAAATGGTGGTGTCAAAGTCAAAACAAGATTGACATGATAGAATAGGGGAGGCTTTGTGGGTAAATCGCACAACATATCGAACACCAACACAAGCAACTCCATATTTTTGGTCTATGGATTGAAGTTGTTCTTCCATTGGAATGTCAAATCTCATCTCTAAGGATTGTCATTCAGGAAGGCTTTAATGATGAAAAAAAATTCAAAGTTATGCTTGGGAGAGCTGGAAGCTCTAAATGAGAAAAGACTCAAAGCATAACAATGTTTGGAATGTTATCAAGCTAGGATGTCAAAAGCTTTTAATAAAAAAGTTTGGCCTTAGTCTTTTCAAGTGGAAGACACGGTTCTTGTAGTTCAATGGCAAATAGTCATTGCACAATGCACAAGTGGAAAATTCATCTCAAAATGAGATGGCCCTTATGTTGTCACTAAAGTATATAACAATGGAGCATACAAGATTGATGATAACGATGGTCTATGAATTGGAGCCATCAATGGAATTTTTTTGAAGGAATTCTATTGTTGAAGATCTTTTTCTAGCTCCATGTCACATGAGCCTGAACTATTAGACCTAAAAAAATGTACTACTCCTAGCCCACAAGAGCATAAATTGTGAATGGCATAAAAAAAAACTTTGAACTACATCATGACTTGATCCTTTATTTATGAAGGTACGTAGTAGCTTAGGATTCATCCTAAGTTCTGTCACATTAAAAAAAATCAATCAAATCAAAGAGCAAATCATGTTCTAATGTACTACTCTTGACTCTCGAGAGTATAAACTGTGAATAACTAAATAAATAAATAATATTCCTTCTTGAAATTAAAATACCTTTACCTACAATTCAAGGTATTAAAAATATATAAAAAGAGAATTAAATGCTTTATTTAACCAAATAAAAAAAATTATTATTCGTCTTTCCATGAAGACCACGCTTTTGAAAGAATGACAAACATGAAGAGCTTCTTTAACAAGAGATTGTTCCTTTCCTCTTAATGATGATTCAATCTTTACATTCAAATTTAAAACAAAGTTGTTATTTTCACTTTGATAAAGGAATTATGAGGAAATATTGATAAATTGTGGAAACACTTCCTTATCCTACCAGAACATGTAGCTTGGGTCACCTTCTGAGGATATCAAGTTATTAACTTCTGGGATATGGATTGTTTCGCCGTTCTCTTGCCTGGAAAATCAAGCTTGGAAAAAAAGAGGAAGGGTCAATAGGAAATGATGGGAGGACAAGAGTACTTGGAAGTCTTTGTTTACTAGGAAGTCTTTGTCTAACCCATGTTGACGAGTAAAACGATGAGGATTATACATCTCCTAAATATATTACCTCCCTTTGAGATATGATATATACCTAGGATGAATGCTCATCATAAACTGTAATTTTTCATTACCTCTTTTTCCATTGTCTATTTGAAGTCCAGAACGATTTGGCTAAGGAACCGGAGCTAAGCAAAAGTCTCTATTTTGAAGTGGACCACGTAAGAGTATGACAATCTACAGCACTCGGTTCCCAACATTGTTTTCCCATGAAAAGTACTTTGAAAAACAACCGCAATCACACTCCCAAATACCCCTATATGTGGATGCTAAATAGGAGGAACCATACTCTAAGTGACACTAATAGCCATATTTGAAACAACCTTAAAAGTGCCAACACGAATGAAATCCTTATGTTGAGGAAGTAAAAATCGGCAAAGCCAAAGACTCAAGAAGGCATCAAGTTTTAGCTCTTCATGATCTTCGAGTACCCAATCATGATCCAAAAGAATTAATGGATCTTCTGCTCTTGTAGATCCTTTTAGTATCCTCCCAAAATAGACAAGCTAGTGATGGTGCACATTGCCTATTGAGCAACCCATAAGTATAAATTTATGCCTATTAATTTTTTGAAGGGAGGTTTTGTGTTACGAAAAAACATGTAAGTTACAAAATAGAAAGCTAACAATCTAAGCATAACAACCATTCTCTCCTAAATAATGATTTAAGAGTTTTTCACTGATGATTCTTGTGGATTATCATTGGAGACTGAACAATTGGATGATATGTGGTTCGAGACAACCTAACCTTTAAGGAATTATTTAAATTTAGAGAAAATCAAATCAATCCCTAAATAACTCTAGGTCTATCTAGCAAGATCTTAGGAACTTCTGAATTTTTATTTTTTATATTTTCTATTGTGCATATGATATTTGAAAACCTGACACTTTGTTGCTTCTTCAACAATTGTAGTAGCCTTGCAAGGGTAGTGACTTCTTTGCATTTCTACAAATGATATATTACTCTCCAAGGCTAGATATGGCTAGATATGGCTGGTAAGGGTAAACTCCAAAAAGAAGGAAAGAGAGATTCTCAGAATTCATCATTCATTCATCATAATTTTAGAGTGCTTGTGACATCTTGCTAAACTACTTTTACCAACAACTTTGTAGCAAGAGATTACCATTGTGATGGAATACATAAAACTTTTATAAGGGTTAATGCAAATTAGTTGCAAAAATTGTAATAAGAAAAAATCAATATCATCAATTACTCTTTTTTGTTGGTGGAAATTAAAGTAAAGACATCTCTATATACATTCAAAACTCAATAAAATCATAAATTACTCTTTGTATGATGTTGAAGGTGTAAAGGTATCAATATCCTTCATATATATATGTCAATCTTAACTTTCTACAAACATCAAAAATTTTACCAAGTTTTATCCATGTTCCAAAATTTGTGTTTATTAGGTATTGACCTAATTTAATTTATTGGGTTTAGACCCAAATTAAATTAACGACCCAGATCTAAATATACTTTATAGATCTTAATATTTTTCAAATTAAGGGTTTTAAGTAATTTCCATATTGATTTCCTAAAATATCCTTTAACTAAAGGATATTTGAGGTAAATTGACACTTGACTTGCCTATATATAAGTAACAAAGCCATCATCAAAGAAAAATTGAGAGGGAGAGAACAATAAAAAAGAAGCAGAAAAGGGACAACAAAGAGAGAATAAAGACCAGACATAAATACTTCGGAAGTTCTCTTAAAAGAATTCAAGTCTATCAAGGAAAAAAAGGATCAAAGTCCTAATCTTCATCAAATCAAGCCAAGGAAACAAAGGATCAAAGTCCTTTCCTTCACCAAATCAAATCAAATCAAAATATCACACAATTAAAGCTTTTGAGCTCATGTGAATAATCTTTACCAAGTTAATTCAAATTCTTTTTCAAATTAAATCAAGTCAAGATCTCACACAATTAAAATTTTCGGGCCCGTGCAAATATCTCTTCATTTAAGAAAACAATAAGATCTAGATTTGACTGTTTATTAGAGGATTTGTGCAGGTGAAAAGCACTTCAAGAGAGTTTCTATTTTTTCATGTAATCAAATTTATTACTGTAACTTTGGCGCTATATTCTCTAGCGCATTTATCCAACTAACGAGAATTTTGTGTGTAAACATTCATATATGATTATCTCTATAATCTTAAGTAAAACAAAAGTGAAGGAATAACCATGTTATGTAATTGATTTTTTAATACACATTATTATAAATAATAAATTTAATACAAATCGGAGAGAAAGTGAAAATATAAGTTGAGACATGTATCATCAAAGATGACATGGCCCTAAAATTTTGTCAACTACAACATATATATTTTATGGATGGGTATATATAATAGCAACTTCAATGCAAAATGCTCTTTTGAAAAGTCAAATTGATAAAATAGTTTATTGAATAGTCCAAATATAGTTTTTTTTTTTGCTTATATGTATTCAAATGGTAAAAGCCATTTAAAATAGACAAATATATTTTAATATATACTAACCAATAATATAAAACAAATTTTACAGGAACAAACAATATTATACTTTTTTCATTGTTTTTTTATATTATATAAAATGCTACTTGACAATATTATATAAATTTTAATGATAATTTTTTTAAAATAAATTTTAAAAAATATATATATTGTTGAAAAATTCTCACGAATTCTTAAATATAAATAAATTATCTTAATAAAAAAAAATATTATAGTTTATATAAGATTACATGTAAAAATAAATACTATTTAGCAAATCAAATTTTTTTTTACATATAATTGAGTAAAAAATAAAAACTAACCCAATACTAAATATTCTTTTATAATTTAAAGCCTCGATAAATCAATTAAAATAATTTCATGGTAGTTTAGAGAATATTTGATATTGTATTAATAATGGTTTTTTAAGAATATTTTTTTATCTAAACTATCTATTAAAAAACACATTTTTAAAATCATATATGAAAATAGTTTTAAAAAAATATTTTTATCACAAATCATGTACGACACAACATCATACACGACCTTTATATTAAACCTCCACACCTTTCTTTGCCTATGTTTGCTTATAAAAACCAATTATTTTTCCTAGTCTCAAACAATATTATATAATTTTTTAATTGTTTAGATTTTCTACAAGAGCATGTAAAAATAGCATCTAAAAAAACAAAAAATATCATTTTAATTATTGATATAGCTATTAGGTTGGAAAAATAAAAACTACATACAATTACTAAAAATAACTTTGCCTTCTCATACATCTCCTACAGCTGGTGGATTGGGGATGCTCAGATAGATAAATATTAAAGGATTCGGCCCAGTCGTTAATGGGACAAATCTCAAACCCATTAATGGCCCATATCCAGCATTGAAAATGATCTGAATTAATTTAAATAATATCAAACAAGGAAAAAGAAACAAAAAATCACAGACAGAGCTTAAATTGATAAAAAAAAAAAAAAAAAAAAACAAGAAGAAGAAGAATAAGATGTCGACAGAGAGACAGGGCAATCCCTCATCGACGTCTCGTGAAGAAAACGCTCTGTAAGTTTATCAAAAATTTATTAGATTAATAATATTTCCAATTGATTATAATAATCATTTTGTGGTGGTTGCAATTGCAGTTTCTTAGATATACTACAGGAGGCTCCTCTGTTCGGTCACCGGAAATCCAGAAGTGTTTTTGGTGCTATCGTTTACTGTGTTCTGCTGGCAAGTATTGTAACTTTTCTATTTCCTCGTCAAGTATTGTTATTATTATTAATGATATTAATTACTTAATTAATTATAGGCAGGTTATGCTGTTTCGGCAGCCGGAGCTCCATATATCTTTCGTCCTATAAAGCATTTGGTTCCTTCTTTGCTTTGCAGCTGTGATGTTGTTCTTCTTATACTCACAGGTATATCTATCTATCCAATAAATTAGATACGTTTCTTTTGTTCACCCAATCTCAGTTACAAACAATGCCACTAATAACAAGGGCAAATATGATATGCTTGAGAGAGAGTAGATTCATTTCATTTCTCTTCCTTCAGGCATCTTTCAGCAATATTTCGTTTCTCAAGTTCAGAAAATACGGTTGCAGGTAATAATTTAATATAATAAGGTCATTTTTAGATGCTTATTAGTGCTCTCGATAGCCTTTTTGCTGCTCTTATTGGGATTTCCTTATGGAATGAGAACATGTTTTACTGACATCTGTTACATGTAATTTACTACCAACCTAAATGTTGCATGTAATAAGAGTATCATCTCTTATTTGTTTATATTCGTAAAACAAATGTTTTACTGACATCTGTTACATGTAATTTACTACCAACCTAAATGTTGCTTTTTAAGATAACTACTGGGAAACCCACAGAAAATGTTTGATTTCGCCTTTTTGACATTTTAGTTTTTCTGTAGAGTTGGATTCAAATCGTGGGCTCTTGTAAACAACATTTTCCTGCTTTACAAACCATTAGTCTCTTATTTGTTTTGTAGGGTTATTACAGTTTTAGTCAGAAGTTGAAGCATATTGTTCGCTTACCATTTGCCATTACTGCGTATGGTAAGGAAATGATCTTAATTTATGCCTTATTTCCTCATATGTCTATCTATTTGACTGTGGTTTTTTTTTCCTATACAACCCCACCATATTTCTCTTCTATATCCTGGATTTCTCAACTCACTGATTTGAAAAATAAGGCCTCATTGTAAAATTTGAATATTATTTGCGAGGGTTGGTACCATGATCATCCTATCATTAAGTTTGTCCATTACTCTGAGATTTTTTGACATATTTCAGCTATAGTTAAATCCGAGATTTTGCTATTTGTATCATCTACATGTTAATTTATGCAAATCTATTATTTTGTCATAGAATTTTTGTTGTAATGATTGTTTATTCAAATTCTAGGAACTGCTACTATGCTGCTTGTCATGGTATGGAAACCTTACATCAGTATCCTTTCAGTCTCTACATTACTGAGGTCTGGACATTATTTGCTTTGCTGATGCGCATCTCAATTGCTTCATTTTCCAATTATGTCCCATTACTGTTAATGACATTGAGCTGTGATCCTATTATTCACAAGTAAATGTGCTGTGAAAATTCATTTTCCTTGTCATTAAATCTGCAGGATTATCATGTTGACTGAAGCAATATGTGCTGCTTCATTTATGAGCATCTATATTGGTGAGCCTGTGCAATCCTTGTAGTGTTTTGAGTTTAACGTTATTTATGTAGTGTTATTACTCTGAAAAAAGCTATTGTCAATCACCAAACCTTATAGGGTGCTTGTTCGACAACTCTTTCCTCATCCAGACTTAGTGTGGAATATTTGCAAATTCTTTATCTATACACTTCCTTCACCCAGGATTTTGATAATGTGTAGCTATTCTTGTAACTATTGAAACTTCAGCAAAAGCTTTCCTATGAACATGATACTCTGTAAAAGCTTTCACGTGACAGTAATGAGCATATGAAATGGGATTTTCTTCTGGAATGCAAATTTGGATAGCCTTGAAAATCATTTTATCTTTGCCAATTCAAGATGTCTACTGTTCATACCTGCTTACTGACTTTAAATTCATAAATCAATGTTCTATTGGAGATTATAAAACTTTCATCACAGTTCTTTCCCTCATTGCTTTTCTGCATGCCCTTGCAGGTTACTTACACAAGTACAATTCACTGAACTCTGAACCTGACATTTTGAAGTCATTATATTCTCCACTTCAACAATCAAGTCCCTTAGAAGGTTTGAGGTAGTCATATTCTTATTTTATTACAGAAACCCTTGCCTATTTCTCAAGCTTCAGAGTGAAATAGACTATATGTACCTTTTTTTTTTAACATACAAAGCATGATGGTGTTCTTGTAAGATTATTTGTTGCATTTGGAGCTATCCATATTTTCAATATTCTGATTTTGTCATTTGCAGTTGGTGGCATATGTATAGAAATCCCAGTTCCGGTGGATTAGTTCATATAGAAAATCAAAGTTGAAGATATCACTATTTTAATTGTTGTATGTGAAATGATAGATGACACTCCACTAAGTACCATTAGGTGAAACAGGTATCATGATGGCAGTCGACTTTCTGATCAGCAAATGGCTTTGCTGCAATATCAGCGTGAGAACCTTCATTTCTTGAGTGAGGAGGTATGCTAAACTCAATTAAGTGTCAATCGAAAATTACTTAGTTCTGGCAACATTGGTACTTTCTTGTTCTGATCTGTTAAAGGTTAAATATTTTGTATTTTGAATGTTAAAATCCATGATTGCACTGGTTTTACATAGCTGCACTCTTGATTTGTCAGTTAACATGAATGAACAGTACACCTCAGTTAATTTATTGGCATCAGTTTTATGTCCCTGCTTTCTTAATGTTGTTGGTTTTAAATACCCATTGTTTGGTTACTGAAAATTATGGGTAACGATTTCTCTAATTGGCATAGTTAGTTAATTTAGTGGCACCAATTGAACTGAATATATTGTATTTTGGTAAATTCTCATGAATACTTCAAGCAGGTTCTTAGGTTGCAAGAGTGCTTAAGCAAATATGAACGCTCTGATGATGGGAGTACACCTCAGGTGATAATCATACTGCTAATTATTTAACTTTACTGTGGATTTCATCCTTGTAAAATCACAATGTAAAGGAATGTAGAGGTCCATAATGTAATTGTAGCTATTGTAGCTCTCAAGAACTGATGACCTCTTTCACACCTTGAAATTTAAAACATGGCTTATTGCAATTTAAATGACCTTTATTTGTCACAGCTACATTTAACTGCATTTCTGTTTTGCATAGGAATGGAATGGTTTTCTGAAAATAATGATAATGGTTGCTGGTGTCCACTTTTCCAGGTTGATCTTGCCCATCTTTTAGCAGCTCGTGAACAGGAATTACGGACTCTTTCTGCTGAGGTATACATGATAAAATTCTGTCCTTTCAATTTCTTTAATAAACAAAAAAGAACTCAATTGAAGTTTACACTATCACCTTACGGATTAAGAGAACATCTCCTACATACACAATACCGTGTTGAATTATCTGTATGGGATATTTAATTTTCCCCGTCTTCCATGCTGTCATTGCTACTTCTACCTGCTCCTTATTTGTGCTGCAGTGGGTGGATTGTATTTTAGGAAATATATCAAAAGCTCATTGTTAGTGTCAGATGACTTTATCTCCTAAATGGAGTCACTTGATTGTTATTTTAGGTGTGAATCAGCATCAGGAGAATGTTGACATTTCAATTTAAGTGAGGAAATTATTTCACATGCAAAATTGATGAAATAGGAACCAATGGGTTAGGAAACTAAAGCAGAAAGTTTTAATTATCTTTTCTATGTAAGATGAAGATTTCTATGATTTTTTGTAAACGATCAGGGTCTTTTCTTCTCTTTATGACAGCAAATGTATTTAATGTCAGAAGGATATTTGATTATCATTTGGAGCCATAATCAGCTATGGTGCTGTAGCTCGTAATGCTCTTGGAGTATAATCTGTCAGTTGTGGAAAGTTCAACCCATCCACGGACTGCTGATATACAATGCTTTCCATTGCTATTAAAATTAAATGAGGCACTGGCTCAACAACCATTTGACCTCTTCCACCTTATCTTCTCAATGTACAGATGAATCAATTACAATCTGAGCTAAGGCTTGCTCGATCACTGATAGCTGAGAGGGACTCTGAACTCCAGCTGGTGCGCACCACAAACAATCAGGTACCATCCATAGATTCAACCCTAGAATTTCAGAGTATTGTGCTTGTCCTACAGAATCTGGCTGTATGGATTAGGGAATAAAAAATTGAAGTCTGCCAATAGGCCATGCATATTATAATTAGGGAATATTGGACACTATTCCTTGAGAAATTGTGAGGTGCAAACTTAGCTTTTATGCTTTTGTCCTGTTTCATTTCTTTTGTGTAGGAAAATATTGCGATTGGGTGAACTTATTGTCTTCTTGTTTCCTCGAAAAGTCATGTCCAAATGCATGCACTCATTCTTGTCTCATTTCCTTGAAATACATGTCAGAATGAATGTCCCAGTATTACCAAAAGTCCTGTCTTGAGCTATCATTAGGTTCACTCCAGCAAAAAGCAAAGCTGCATGCATATACTGTTAGCTTACCACTTTGTTGAAGCTTCTAGCCCAGCAATGTTAACCATTTTACTTAGGAGTTACGCTGATATTCTCATAGTAATCAATTCTTAAAGGCCAGAGTACACAATGCCAACGTAGCATATATGCATATGGTCATTGTTTGTGGTCGCAAAATCCTGGGACTGCTTTAATTGCTGCCCGCAGTTTCTTAATAAAGGATGTATTCTTATTTCTATCTGTGTTTTGGGATTGCCACCTTTGTGTTTTGATTTATGAAATGCTGGAATAGTACGTGGAAGAGAATGAAAGGCTCAGGGCAATTTTAGGGGAATGGAGTGCCAGGGCAGCCAAGGTACTTATTATTTTTAGTACCCTTTTTGCCCGAATATTTATCCCAGTTTCATGAAGCGATAATATATATCGTTAACATAACCTCATAATTTGACTGACATGTTACAGCTTGAGCGAGCATTGGAAGGTGAGCGGATGTCAAATCTTGAATTGCAAAAGAATTTCTCAACATCCAGAAATCAATCACACGTGTCAACTGAAACAAGTGAGAAGCGTTGACCGTAGATGGCCCAGAATTTTCCCGGAACTCCACCACCATTTTCTTGTTGCCGGATACAAAACGCCCTCCATGACAAGCATGAAAGTGCTACCACAATGGTAGTAGATGGCTGAATGTGGGTTCATGATGAAGTTGCTGCTGTACATAACCGTTCATTATTTTGTTTTTCTGGTTTTACGGAATTTGCTGGAAATTATCAAATGCAATTCTCCCCGTCAGAAGGTTGTTTCTTCTTCCTCTTGTTTCTGTGAAAAGAAAAAACTGCCACTGGAAATAGAGTTCAACACCTACATCAACCAAGCAACAGGATGTTAAAGGAACTGGATCATTGTCGACATGGAGCCGCTCCATGAAAGTTTTTTTGGAAATGATGTAGCGGTACGTTTATCTAAAAAGTCCCAGAACGTGAGACAGACGATATCTGTGTTTTCTGGTTATCAGCATAAATATGCGACACATTCTCATTCGACAGAAGCAAGCGCTCACAACGGAACTGTCTTACACTAGACAATTGGAATAAAAATCCTGAAATCTTCACCCAAATTTCTAACCCAATTTATTAGTTGTTGTGATGTCATGGTCGCACAAATTAATTATCCTAGCTTAAAATAAATCAAACAAGATAGTATAGAGCAAGTAAGGGGTTGATCCCACGAGGGTATTTTAGTTTAGATTTTCATGCTATATGCTATGCAATTGAGGTGGGGGGTGGAAGTTGTCTAGGCTAGGTAAACTAAATGAAAATTATATAAAGCTGAAATTTATAAAAAAACAAACTTTGGTCTCAAGTCAACATCTATGTACAGAAATCAGAACTGATCATGAAAACGACACATCAATTTATTTTCTGAATATTTATCTCTTCTTAAAATTGGTTCGTTAACGGATCCGCCGTATAACTTACTCTAACCATCAAACAATAATGTAGATCCGCTACAATTATTAACTTAGTTGCTTCACAAGTTCATATACCACAACTCCGGTTTTGATATCAAACTTAGCAATAGATTGTCTATAATAATAACTTCGAGGTCGCTCTTAACAATTAAATAAAGAATCATAGGAAAATAAGCATAGGAGAACAAACATATTCATCATATAAACTGAAAAATTAAGGTAAAAATATATCTCACAGTTCTTGAAATCTGAAGGTTTCTGTGTCCTTACAACCAAGCAAAAGAGTAAAGCCCTTTTAAAACTAGCATTATCAATAAAACTTTGGATAGTAAACGCACCTAGGTCTTTCTACTTCAAAGGCATATTCTTTTGAACAACAGGAGATACGACATCACCCATACTTACCATTTCATGACCTTTCAGTTTGAAATCTCTTTTGATAGTGCACAACTCCTTCAAAAATCTAGCGTACTTGGAAATTTTCTTGATAGCATCGATCAAAGGAATGTTGAGTTCCCCTTTCTTGAAAACGTCTAGAATTTCTTTTTCTTTGTCTTCTTTCTTAGACCTAAAAGAAGTCATAGGAAAGGGTGGAATTGTTTTAAAAATGGAATTCATTTAGTGAAGAGTTACTTTTGGAGTTATTGTCTTTGTCTCTGCTTGTGAAGGAGGAGTAGGTTTCTTCTTGCTACTCAATTCAGTTTCTATCTCTTCTTCTTCCTCCATATCAACTTGTTTTGACTTGTTTTCTCCAAGTTCTTTCCCACTTCGCAGCATGATTGCACTAACATTCTCTTTTGGATTCAATGCTTGGGAGGGCAATTTTCCATTCATTTGTGTTTCTAGTTTGCCCACACTTGAAACTATTTGCCCCATTTGCTTCTCCAACTTGTGAATACTTGACATTGTTTCTTGCTGAAAACACATGACATTTTGTTGCAAGGTCACAGTGTTAGAAACCAAATTTTTCATCATCTCATGAAGATCATCATTGGTTGATGACACCAAAACATTAGAGTTGGTGAACGGAGGGGGCTGTCTTGCTTGATAATTCTGCTGGGATTGTGGCTGAAATCCATGGGAATAGAACTATTTGCCTTGATTGCCTTGTTGAGGTGGGTTCTCGTAGTGGAAGTTGGGGTGATCTCTCCATCCGGGATTGTACGTGTTAGGAAAGGGATCATACTTATGTTGGGCTTGTCAATTGAATATTCCATTAACCGCATTCGCTTGTTCAATGTAATCTTCTTGCATTGTTGGGCATTTATCCGAAGCATGTCCTTGTATTGAGCATATGCTAGAAATTTTCACTTGTACATTTTCACAAGCCAAAGAACGCACAAGAGAAGTAAAATCATTAACTTTATTCTCAAGGTTATAAATACATACCTCATTCACTAGTTTGTTTGAGAAGTCTCCACGGTGCCTAACTATTTCGAGTTGGTTGGCATGTTTGAGATTAATTAGTATGCATCATCTGGTGTCTTATCTACCAATGCCCCTCCACTTGCTGCATTATTGATACTACGATCAGTAGGCATCAATCCTTCATAGAAATATTGAATGAGCAGTTGATCAGGTATTTAATGATGAGGGCATTGAATGCACAATAACTCAAATCTTTCCCAATACTCAGTGAGTGTCTCTCCATGATATTGTCGAATCCCACATATTTCTTTTCTTATGTTGGCAACTCGAGATGGTGGGAAATATTTTTCAAGGAAGATCTTTTTCATGACATTCCATTTGTCAATGGAACCTAGAAGAATAGAAAATCTATTTCGGCTTTCCAAGATCAGATCTGAATCTTGATTGTGGGTTGCATGATCACGAGGTTTGCATCAACACTATTTATTGACATTGAACACATTTGCATATGGTTTACCTTAGGGTCCAAATTGGATTCAAACTATTTTGCGTCAACTTTTGAAACTTGTTTTGTTTTTTTTGTTTTCTTTTTCCAATATATTTTCAGAATATATAATATATTTGGGTGTTATTCACTTTTTTTGTTAAATACTTTGCATCTATTTTCATTCGAATCTTCATTTTCATCTATATTTTGGATATGTTAGCTTGTTACTGGCAGAACTATCATCGTAGTTTCATTTCTTCTTCTTTTTATGTTTTTATTGCTTCTAAAGCCACTAACACTTATTTGGATTACACTGCTAAGTGGTCCTTTTTGAGTTAAATTTATCAAAACATTTTCATGTGTGATCAATTATAAGCAAGGTAAAAAACACATTGTCCGTAATGCACTTTCACGCATATATGTTTTTCATCCACTTTAGATGCTATATTGCTAGGATTTTGCTGTTGTTTTTTTGCTATTCTTTTGTTTTTTTATGCTACAAATATAAGATAAGAGATCCATTGTATATTTTAGTGAAAAACTTAATAAGGCGATATTGAATACCCTATGTATGGCAAGGAGTTTTATGACTTGGTGAGAATGTTAGAGACATGACAACAATACCTTTGGCCTAACGATTTCATAATACATTCAGATCATTGAATCCTTGAAGCATTTGAAAATGCAAGGTTATTTGAATATGAGACATGCCAAATAGGTTAAATTTATCAAAACCTTTTCATATGTGATCAATTATAAGCAAGGAAAAGAAACATTGTCGCTAATGCACTTTCATGCATATATGTTTTCTCATCCACTTTAAATGTTATATTGCTATGATTTTGTTGTTGTTTATTTCTATTCCTTTTTTTATGATACAAAAATATTTTGGACAGTGACTTAGAGAAGTAAATATTTTTTTATATGCTGTAAATTTGAGAAGAAATTGGACACTAAGATATTTTTATAAAATCAAGAAACATAAATCTCAGAAGTATATAACTTGATAAATGGATCCAAACTTTAATACCATATTATGCGAACCTCATGAACACACGTTCAAGCAACCCACACACAAAGACACCAATTTTTAGAAAGCTAAGTAAATCAGGTCTGATAGGATTGTTACACAAACATAAATTGTATCTAGACATCAAACTTATTGACTTCAAACCCTCACCCAACGAATAAAAATTCATGAACTATAAGTATGGATTGACATCAAAAAGTTAGTTATACCTCAATAAGTCATTTTTAGCTCTCTTGAGAACTAAGAAGAAGATAATTATCTCACCACCACACAACAAAGTGCTACAAAAAAGTTTTTTATTATTCTGAATTTTGTAACCTTACAAGTCTGATTATGACTCTATATATACTAACTCTAAACTGAAATAAATGTCAATAGACCCCTTATATGGACTTATATGAGGTCCACTTACAATTAAACCCAAATATAAGTCAAACATGAGGAAATAAAATTAAAATAAAGTCTAATATTGTTGCCACATATAATAAAGAAAATAAAATCTAAATAATCTAATATTCCTTGATGTTGCCCCTTATATTTCCTTACTTATATTGGATTTGCATGTATAACTTGGACAAATAATAAAGAAAATTCCCTCTTTGTTCCTAATTTAATTACTTTCCTTTCTAGGCTAGGAAAAAACATCAAATAATCCTCCCCTCTTTAGAAAACCAGACCTGTCGAACTTCCTTGCTTGTTTATGATTTGTTGATTCAATTATCCTTGTAACATTTGGATAACAAGCCTTACAAGGTTGTTATGGGGATGGATTTATCAGCCCATTGACCCATACAAATTGGGCTCTTCTTGAACTTGAATAAGATGAATTAGAGGTTGTCCTCCATACTCTTTAGGTGTCCCAAGCTCTTTTAGGTCCATTTTGCTTTATATGCTCTAAACAAACTCATTCAATGCCTTTTTAAGATTATTTATCCTAACTATTGTAATTGACCCACTTGACACCTCTAATAGGTTGTTGAAGCGATTATGCTTGGTGTTGAGTTGATCCTCATCAGCTGGACCTTATCGAGAAGTTTCTTGCATAGGTGATGGCTAGATGGTAGTTCCAAGTGTTGGTTTTGGTGGCTTGAGATGGATAGTGAGTTATGCTACCATGACTAAAAAGATGGATGGTTTGTGTGTTTGGTAAAAAGAGCATGAGAAAAGTGATTGGTGATGTCCTAGAATGGGTAGCTGTTATTGTCATATTTGTTTATGGATAAGGAAGTTGCATTGGTGGATAATGATGTGGATTTCTAGGCGATTAAGTTATTATCATAGTTGTTTGTGGACAATAAAATTGTGACAATTAGAGCATTTCCAAAAGAAAAAGATATTTAGAGAAGCTAAATTAATAATATAACTTTTTGAATATTATAAATATGATAATTTTTTATATTCACACTCCAATGGAAAAAAGTCATTTAGATAAGCCAATTCTATTTTAATATATATAATTGCGATATAACTATTTATTAATAATAAATAACTAATACAAGTACAAACCATTTTTTTGGCTCTTTTGATCAAATATATAGGAATAATTCTTCAACTTAGAGATGCTATTTTAACTTTTCAATATAGCTCTCCCCTTAGAGCTATGAAAATGAAGAATAAAAGCTATTTTTTTTTTATCTTTTTCTTTAGCTTTTCTTTTAGTTCTTCCATTGAAGTTGCTCTTAGAATGGTGGTTAGTTTATGGTGGTTAGTTTAGGAGAAAAGTTTAGAGTACAGGGTTATTGTGGGTGTTGTACTACGAAAACTCAAGTTATGAGATGGAAATTATGGGTGCGTTTTGAAGGGTGATAGATGTGATATTGGTTATAATGTGATGTGGGGAAGAGAAAGCTTGTAAATATTAGAGATTTTTTTATGTGGACACGCAGTCTATTGTGATAAGAGAGGATTGAGGGCGAGTATGGTTATGGGGGGGTTGATAAGCATGCTAGTGTTGTTTGATGAAGATGATGGGTATGGATTGAGGGAAAAGATTGATTTCGAGTGGAAGAGGTACTATGTTAGCTTGATCGGAGAAGGAAATTGCGATGTGTGTGGTGAATGGTTAAGATGAGACAATATTGTTATGAATGGGGGCTAAAAAGATTCTATTGTTAGGGCAACTCCAATGGTGTGCTATTAGAAGACACAAAGATAAAAAAAAATATATATTTTTAGCTGCTTGTTATACTTTTTTTTTCTCCAATAGAAAAACTATTTTAATAGCCAAAATAATTTTTCTCTACATGAGCTGCTATTTTGTAGCAACTCAAATAGAAAATTCATAGTATTGTTCATTAGAAATAATATTGATACATGAGGTGAAACATCGACTTAGTTTTAATTGCTTCATGGGTGAAAACTAGTATAGTATTTTTGTTAACTAGAAACAAGTTGTATTTTTTTTGCTCCGTGTTAATTATGATTATGTTGTGATTTTTTATTTCAAATTCAATTTTGGCAGCTTTTTTAAAAAAAAAATGAAATTTCGGCGAATTTTTTCAATATTTTATAATTTCAAATTTAAAATGTTGCGGTTTTTTTTTTAAATTTTAAATTCATTTTTTTATTTAAATATAATTAAAAAAAATTAATAATTATATTTTTGGATGATTTTTTAAAAGCAATTATATAATTATATAATTTACTCCTGTTAATTGTATAATTAATTGCATAATTAAATTATAAACAAAATAAAATATTATATTTAAAATGATATATAAAAAATGGCTCTTCTAAATGGTTTTTACCATTGGAATAGACATAAACAAAAAAAAATATATTTACACTATTCAAAAACTATTTTAGAGATAAAATAAAAATTAAATAAATAATATGTATCAATTTTGGATAAATTATTGATTCTATATAAAATTAACAAACACTTGTTCACATAGAATTGCTTTTAGAAATTAAAATATGAAAAGGAAAGCAAATGGAAATGGATAAAAGTTGTTAAATGTAAAGCATATTTTGAAGAAAGAAAGAAAGAAAGAGAGAGAGGTGCGGTCCACGCTGTCACTGTACACAGTCCACTCATTGCTCAAGACTTGACCACCCCTTCCGCTCACATCACAAATGAAACTTCCACGAACCATTTTATTCCCAAACGTTTTGTTTTATTGCTCTTTAAAATCTAAGAAAATTATAAATCCACCATCGCACACAAAAACACGCCCTGCCCTCCAACCGCGTGATTATAAATATCTCCAAAAGTCAAGTCACCGTCAAAAGCACCGCGTTCACACTCGCATACACGCTCACCGTCCACCCGCTGCTTCGTATAAATAAATTGATTATCCTTTGCTCTATTTCATTATGATATAACCACCTGAGTTGACATTTCTTTCAGTGAAGCATTTTATCGAGCACTTTAGTTTTTTTTCTCGCATTCAAAGCTCTCTGTACTGTACTGTACTGTACTGTAATGGAAATCTCTCTTTTCCCATTTCTTAATCAAGAAGAGATTTCACATTTACACGGTAGTCTTTTCCAGGATATGAATAACAGCAGCTTCACTAGCAACGACGACGACAACAGCGCTAATTTAAAGAGGCGAAAAAAGGATGGTGAAGATGATGAATACAAGCTAGGAGGATCGAGGAAAAACAAGGGTATTAATAACTCTAATAATTCATTAATGAGCGATATACTCACTTCTCTTATTTTATTGGACGAGGAGGAAAAGCAAGAACACCAACAGCGGGCTCTGGAGTCTCTACACGATAAGGCGGCTTTCGATTGGAATCATAAGCGAAAACTTGAAGCAATGAATGACTATCACTCCGATCTTCAGACCCGCTTTTCTGATTTAGACGAAATGGATAGTTCAGGAACTAAACGCCATCGTCATTCTGCTAAATTGACGGCTGCGGCTGTTGCCGTCACTGAAACTGCTCAGCCTTCAAGTGAGCAAAGTGGGACCGGAGGAGGGTCAGGTCAGCAGCGGCGTTTATGGGTAAAGGACAGGTCAAAGGATTGGTGGGAGAAGTGTAACCACCCGGATTTTCCAGAGGAGGAGTTCCGAAAAGAGTTTCGGATGAGCAAGGCCACGTTTGATATGATTTGCGTGGAGTTGGATTCTGTTGTGACCAAGAAGAACACAATGTTGCGCGATGCCATTCCGGTTCGCCAACGCGTTGCTGTTTGTATCTGGAGGCTTGCTAGCGGTGAGCCCTTAAGGCTTGTATCAAAACAGTTTGGATTGGGGATCTCTACCTGTCACAAGCTGGTTCTTGAAGTTTGCTCCGCCATAAGGAAAGTCTTAATGCCTAAATTCCTTCAATGGCCCGATGAGGATAAATTGAAGATGATCAAGGGAGAGTTTGAATCAATGTCTGGGATCCCCGATGTCGGTGGATCAATGTACACAACTCACGTGCCAATAACTGCTCCCAAGACCAATGTGGCAGCTTACTACAACAAGAGGCATACTGAGAGGAATCAGAAGCCATCATATTCAATGACAGTTCAGGGAGTTGTGAACCCTGAAGGGGTGTTCACAGATGTTTGCATTGGCTATCCTGGCTCCATGCCCGACGAAAGAGTGTTGGAGGAGTGTGCTTTGTTTAAGAGGGCCAAGAGTGGGGCTTTGAAGAATGTTTGGATTGCTGGGAATTCTGGGCACCCCCTGATGGACTGGGTTCTGGTGCCTTACACGCGCCACCACTTGACCTGGACGCAGCACGCCTTCAACGAGAAGATCGGGGAGATTCAAAGGGTTTCTAAGGAGGCATTTGCCAGACTTAAAGGGAGGTGGACATGCTTGCAGAGGAGAGCTGAAGTTAAGCTCCAGGACTTGCCGGTGGTTCTCGGGGCTTGTTGCGTGCTGCATAACATCTGTGAGATGAGAAACGAGGAGATGGATCCAGAGCTGAAGTTTGATGTTTTCGATGATGATATGATCCCTGAGAATAGTGTTAGATCCGCAGGTGCAGTGCAGGCCAGGGATCACATTGCTCACAATCTCTTGCATCATGGATTTGCTCTCGATGCAACCAAAATTGTCAATTAAGTTAATGTTTTGGAATCAATGGATAGTATATCTCTTATCATTTAAAAAAATAAAGTCAAACAAATTTCATTTTGCTCGGTCCCGAATCATTTCAGCTTTTTATTTAAATTCCAGCTGACATGTGGTGAGTTTACTTCAATTCCGTTCCCAATAAAAGTATGTTGTGCATGTGAATTGGCTGCAGCCCTCAGCTCATTTGTCTACCGACCACGACTATCCAAAACCAATCTTTATTAGTGGTGTCAATTCGATCTATTACAATAGTTAGAGTAAACAAACTTAAAAAAGATACATTAAATGAGCTAGTTAAGATCACACCAAGTAAGATAAATCTAGAGATACAAAAGACACCTATAAGTCTACATTGCTTCCAAAAATGGAGTATTTTTAAGATTTAAAGGAAAAGGTTTCTTAGTCTAGGAAGAAAATCTGAAACAACGCAATATTCAAGATCAAATAAATCATTTTATCTTATTTTTATTCGGTTGCAACTTAATCCTTTTATTTTAAATTTATATTTTGTGTTATTGGGTTAATAAACATCAATTGAGCTTAGATAGTTAGAGATTTAGGTCTAATTGTAAGTGAGCTTTACACAAGTTCATATCTTTAGGTATTCTAGTGTTTAACTTAGGCTAAAAACACAAATGTAACCTAAGTTTTAGATAATGTTTTTTGCTTAATGATATTCAAATTACACCTACAACTTTGTGTACCTATGAGGGTGATAATTCTCTCTTTCTTGGTTTTCTAAAGGACTAAAAACAACTTATCAAGGTTGAACTGACTTGGTGATGTCAATCCATACTTCTCATTTGTGAATTGTTATTAGTTGGGTGGGGGTTCGAAAGTGTTTGTGCCTAGGTACAACTTATTTTTATATCATACTCCTATCATACCTATTTTACTTGGCTTTCCAGGAATTGTTGTCTTTACATGTGGATTGCTTGATTGCATGTTCATGAGGTTCATATCACTACTTGTTTTGTTCTTCTAACCACCGTACATGAATTGTAATCAACAAGATTTGTATTAAAGATCCATAACAGTGCCAAGATTCTTGTTTCTAGTATTGTACTAGCGAACTTGTCCGCGCGCTGCGTTGGGCTTTTTTTCTATGTAATAAACTGATTGATTTTATGCATACTATAATTGGTTATTTTAATATTTAATTAGTAAAATTTTAATTGATAGAATCTGTTAGAAACGAGTGTTTTTTCTTCTTAAAAGTCATTGAATGTTGCTACTGTTAAAACTATTTTGATAATTATTTAATCTGTAGATTATACAATTGGAATAAAAAAAAAGTCTGCTAAAATGAGTCACGTGCTTCGTGTAACAGACTGATTGATTGTTGTGTATGTTTTATATGTTTCATGACTTTTTTCATTAGCAAATAGTAAAATTACAATCATTGAATTGTAGCACAGATGAGTAATTTGTTTTATGCAGCAAACAATTTGTTTGATGGTTTTGTTTTAACTATTGTGGCAATAATTTAATTGATAGATAACAAAATTACAATTGATTAAATTGACTAAAAATATATAATTTATTGTATGCAACATATTGATTGTTTGTTGGACATATTTTAACTATTTGCAGAATAATTTATTAGAAAGATAGAAAAAAACAACTGCTAAAATTTGTCAAAGATTATTTTTTCATATTTTTTTCTTCATATTATTATATTAAAAAATATTAGAACACTAAGATTAAATTAATGTGAGATTTTTAAAGAAAAGTCAGTTCAATTTTTTATATATTTTTTGAAATGTTAATATGAAAAAAAATATAACAATATATAATTAGTCTCTCCCATTTTTTAAGAAAAAAGTCCAAAAAATAATATATATAACAATTTCGTACTATTAACAATTTTGTTGCATGTTAAAAAATTTGGTGTCGATTGTAGCGAAATGCAGGGCAATTTTTTATTTTATTATTATAAATAATTTGGCATAATTTTTCTACATATCTTGTCTATGTGTGGTTTTGTATATTTGTTTTTCTTGATATAATATCAGAAATATCATACATAAAAAAGACACGGAAGTTATTTTTCACAAAAATAACATTGACCAATGAATTTTGTCACAATTATTATAGTTTTTATTATAAATACTATTATACATAATAAATATTCTAACTATTCTTGGTCATACCATTGATGTCACAATTATTATAGTTGTTATTATAAATATTATTATACATAATTAATATTCTAATTATTATTGGTCATACCATCGATGATACTATAATTACTGTTTAAAAATCATTATTATTTTTTATTTTTCAAACTTTATTCCTCATATTATAATATTAAAAATATTTCGGAATACTGATAGTAAATTATTATTCTTTGAAAATAATAAATAGGTCATATATATATATATATATATATATATATATATATATATATATATATATATATATATATATATATATATATACAGGTGCTAATATTAAATAAATATCAAAATATATAATTAGTCTAACATATTTATAAGAAAAATATTACAAATAATAATTATTATTATTTTAAATGTCTTATCTATAATAATTAGAAATTTCAACACCTAACAATATTAACAAAAAAACATTTAAAAATCTCAATAAATGACAAAACAAAAATAAATATTATTAGCTTTAAAAAAGTTATTCGACTTGAAGAATAAATAAAAATAATTTAAAAAAACAAAGAGAAAAAATAATAAATATCAATTTTCAAACGATTACCAATACAAATAAAAATGTAAACATTAAAAAAATAAGCTTAAAAACAGTGAAAATAATAAAAATTAGTGAAACCATAATTATTGTTAGAAAAAAAATTCCATTATTTGTTTTATTGTTATAAGATTTATTCCTCATATTATTATATTAAAAGTATTTCAGAACAATGATAAAAAAAAATTTCAAAAAAACCTAGGTTATATATATATATATATATATTAAGACGCTAATATTAAATAAATATCAAAATATATAATTAGTCTGACATATTTATAAGAAAAATATTACAAATAATAATTATTATTATTTTAAATGTCTTATCTATAATAATTAGAAATTTCAACACCTAACAATATTAACAAAAAAACATTTAAAAATCTCAATAAATGACAAAACAAAAATAAATATTATTAGCTTTAAAAAAGTTATTCGACTTGAAGAATAAATAAAAATAATTTAAAAAAACAAAGAGAAAAAATAATAAATATCAATTTTCAAACGATTACCAATACAAATAAAAATGTAAACATTAAAAAAATAAGCTTAAAAACAGTGAAAATAATAAAAATTAGTGAAACCATAATTATTGTTAGAAAAAAAATTCCATTATTTGTTTTATTGTTATAAGATTTATTCCTCATATTATTATATTAAAAGTATTTCAGAACAATGATAAAAAAAAATTTCAAAAAAACCTAGGTTATATATATATATATATATATATATATATTAAGACGCTAATATTAAATAAATATCAAAATATATAATTAGTCTGACATATTTAAAATAAAACAAAACTTACAAATAATCATTATCATTATTTTGAATGTCATATCTATAATAATTAAAAATTTCAACACTGAACAATATTAACAAAAAAAAAACAATTAAGAAAAAAAAAAAAAAAGCCTAGTTATAAAAAAAAAGTGCAAGGGGAAACACCTTTCCAAACAGGAATGAATGGTGAAAATCACTATTAATTGTTGCTTAATGTGTGATCAGGAAAAAAAATCATGGTGCGTTTAAGCTGACCCGGACACCATAATTATAAAAAAAAACCAAAAAAACTGTATAAGTGGAAAAAAAACAGAGAAAAAATGTCAAAAAAAATAGATCCGAAGATTAGTAATGGTGCGTGTCAGCTGCACCAAACACCCCCATTATAAAAGAAAACAAACAACAAAAAGAAGTCTAGTTTAAAAAAAGTGTAAGGGGAAAGCAACTTTTCAAACAGTAAAGAACAGTGAAAATCACTGTTCATTTTGGGAAAAAACATTGTGGTGCGCGTAAGCTGACATGGACACCTCGGTTATAAAAAAAACAAAAAAAATGTATGTGGAAAAAAACAGGAAAACAAATATATATATATATATATATATATATAAAATGGGTCCTGAGATTAGTCGTGGTGCGCATAAGTTGCCCTGGATATCCCGGTTAGAAAGAAAAAAAGGAAAATCACCTTTTAACACTGTAATGAACAATTCATTACTGTTTAAATTCAGAATCCTTTTCGTCGCCTGCCTGGTGATTCGAACACCCGTTTGCACTTAACAAGCACACACTTTAACCACTCAGCCACAACAACTTCGTTGTTCAACCTAATATACAAATGATACTTATATTATTATATAATTTAACTATTTCAATCCATAGTGTATCTGAGTGTAGATAAACAGTGAAAAACACTATTTAAAAACCTATTTTGTTTTAGTTTTTGTAGTAATATATGTGCAGTGGTCTAAATTGGAATCAATAGAACAAAACAATGAAGACTTAACACATGTATGAACAACAATAACAGAGGCAAAAGAGTACATCTAAAACAATTTCCAAATCACACGACAAGCTTGTGGCTAAAGAATAAAAAAGATGCTTAGGCCTAGCTCCAGCTGGTGGGCCAACTATATTCAACTCCCGATGAATAAGGTGTTTAATTTGTGATTTGTGGCAGTACCTTAACAAAAGCATCCCAAAAAGATTACCATTATTATCTATAAAGACAACTATAAAAATTGAAATCAAACGAAAGTTAACAATTGAATTTTATATTTTTAGTATTATGAAATTTTAATGAATATATAATTTTTATTTATTTAAATGAGTCTGTTTTAAATAAATCTAGTAATATAAAGCTAAATAAGCTCACGGTTGTACTGTAGCATTAGAGAGGGATTGTAAATATGGATTGTAATAGTTAAATTACTTTGTCACCCCTCTGTGCATAGTAACTTTAGCACTGTTTCCGGGGTTATTTTTGTTTATCTGTATTTTTGTGTACAGTAAAATAACCATCATACCCCCTAATAATACAAAAAAACATGTTCTGCCTGTAGGGGTACCACGGTATTTTCACACCCTCCATGAATAGTAACACAAATGTACAACTACTGATATTCCCCTATAAAAGATAAAATACACGATTTGGCTTTACGGGTGTCTAAATAATTGACCATATTTTAAATATTAATTTACTCTAGAATAAATAATGACATTAGTGTGCAAATACATCTATGCCGCCATAAAAGACAAAAAACAAGAATTGGTTGGAGGGGTGGTTAGATAAGTGCGGTCAGAACCAATGGTGAAAAATAACTATTTGGCATGTCACTGGGTGCGCCTCCATGTCCTGCACCTTATGGTGGTGCACGTTGCTTTTCAAGTGGCTGAAACGTGCCAGTTGACGGTTGAAAGTTGTTTCCCCTTTCTCTCTCTCTTGCAGCTGAAAGTGCTCGATAGTCCTTTATGTTGCCGATGTTTTCAGTTTAGTTCCTTATCTTTTGATTGTGTTGTATGGTCCTGATATATGTTATAGAAGTTTTAATTTGTTTCAATTTTGTCCTTAGATAGAAATTGATTATATATTGTAGTTTCATTTCGGTACTTAGTCTTTTAGTTTTTGGATTAGGTGAAAATCTTTAATATATTCGATATCAAAGTTCTAATTTGTTTCCATTTTGTCCTTCAATTGAAATTTATTATATATTTGTTTTTCATTTCGTACCTTATACTTTTAATCATGGATTTTATTTTAATTCCTTTATTTTTTCTATATATTTCTTAAATAGTTCCTATTTTTTAATATGTTTATATGTTCATGCTCTTAGTTTTTGTTTCCAATTTTTATTATTTCCAATGTTATTAAGTTTTTTTTATTTAATGTTTCAATTGTAGTTTGTGTTGGTGATCATTTAAAAATTGATATTTATTATTTTTTCTCTTTATTTTTTATTTTTATTTATTCTTCAAGTCAAATAATTTTAAAAACTATAATAATATTTATTTTTGTTTTGTCATTTGTTTTTTTTTAATTGTTTTTTTATTAATATTTTCAGGTGTTGAAATTTCTAATTATTATAGATAAGACATTCCAAATAATAATAATGATTATTTGTAAGTATTTTTTTCTTATAAATATGTGAGACTGATTATATATATATATATATATATATAAATGACCTAGGTTTTTTTGAAGAAAAAAATAATATCAGTGTTCTAAAATTATTTTAATATAATAATATGAAGAATAAATCTTATAAATAAAAAATAATATATATATATATATATATATATATATATATATATATATATATATATATATATATATAAATGACCTAGGTTTTTTTGAAGAAAAAAATAATATCAGTGTTCTAAAATTATTTTAATATAATAATATGAAGAATAAATCTTATAAATAAAAAATAATCTAATTTTTTTTCTAACAATAATATTGGTTTCATCGATAGTATGAAGAATAATAATTAGAATATTAATTATTTATAATAATATTTATAATGATAGCTACAATAATTGGGTCAATCTAACAATTATGATAATAACAATGACAATAATAATCCAAAATAATTCATCAGTTGATGTTATTTTTCTTCAAGATTGACTTTTATTGATTTTTTAAGTATAATATTTCATATCTAATATTACATAAACAAAAGAATTACTAAGTCACACGTAGACGAAACATGTGAAAAAATCGGGGAAAAGTATTTATAATAAAAAAATATAAGAGTCAATTGCTCTCCACTTCGCCGTAGCCATAAACAAAAACTTGTAAAAGACAAAAAATTGTTAATGGTTTAAGATGTTTTTTATCATGCTATATATCTGAGCAAAATAATCAACCTAATATGTTTTTGGTTCTTATTATAGCAAAATATTTACAATAATAACAATAATAGTTATTGTATGTTAGGTTTTTATATATTCATTTTATTATGGAAAATGCGTTGAAAATAATGATAATGATTATTTTTAAATATTTTTCTCTTAAAAATAATTATATATTTTAATATTTTTTTAATATTAATACCTTAATATATATATATATATATATATATATATATATATATATATATATATATAATGAAGTTTCTTTAAAATTATAGATTAATTTAATCTTAGTATTCAAAAATACTTTAAATATAATAATATGAAGAACAAATCTTGAAAGAAAAAAAATGATTTTTTTTATAACGATAATGAAAGTGGTAGCGATAATATTGTCAGTAATGATTAGAAAATTAATTATTTATAATAATTTTTACAATAATAGCTATAATAATTGTGACAATATAACAATCATGATAATAACAATAAGAATAAAAATCAAGATAATTCATTAATCAATGTTGTTTTTGTGAATAATTAACTTCTACAACATTTTTATGTATGATATTTCATATTTAATATTACATGAATAAAAAATATACGAAGCTACACATAGACAAAACAAGTGAAAATATTTATTCAAATTATCTACAAATAAAAAATATATTAATCAGTTGCCCTGCATTTCGCCGCAGACAAAACCAAATTTTATAACATGTCAAAAAATATTAATGGTTCTTGATTTTTTTAATAACGCTATACATTAGAGAGAAATAATCAATCTACAAGACTTTCAATTATTTAGTTGTTTATTATATTCATTTTATTATAGATAATTCATTTAAAATAATGAGAAAGATTATTTTAAAGGTTTTTTCTCTTAAAAATAATTATATATTCTGATATTTATTTAATATTAACGCCTTAAAAAATATAAAAAATAACTAACAACTGAATATTAACTATACATGTATAAGAGATGGTTTTATGTTCATTTCACACTACCAAAGATGAACTTACTCTATTTTTTAAGCAAAACTACATTTGATACAAAGATAAATTCTAATAAAAATTAAAAGTCAAAACTAAGAGTATAGATACATAAATACAAACAAATTATTTAGAGTTATACCAAAATTACTTAAAAAATAAATGGATCAAAACTAAAGCAAGAGATAAAAAGAATTATTTATTTTTTCCTTCCAACACTTTTAATTGTTTTAATTTAATCCTTTGGTTAAAATTATTTACATATTTTGTTTTCATTTCGGCACATATACTTTTAATTCTTTATTTTAATTCCTTTATGTTTTAGAATATTTTTAAATAGTCCCTATTTTTGTCCATATTTATATATATAAGCTCTTAATTTTGGTTTTTAATTCTAATTATTTCCTCTTTTGTTTAGGCTGCATTTCTTAGAAAAAATTAATTCTTAGATTTAGGTTGTTTTGGTTAAAAAATTATTTTTACAATATTTTTATGTATAATATTTTAGATATAATATTACGTAAACAAAAATAAATACGACACAATACATAAACAAAATGGGTAGACAAATTTGCCCAAGTTATCTACAATGAAAAAATATACGGACGACTTTTCCTGCATTTTGATTACAATGTTCCGTTTAGGCGGAAAAAGAAAATAATTTTGAACAAATTTTATCTATTACTAATTCAATATTAAGTACACGCAAAAAATCAATTAGTTCTCTACATAGAAAAAAGCACAACACAGCGCACGGACAAGTAACCTCGTGATCACTAAACAAAAAACTTAAATTTATTGAGCAACAAGAGTGATGTGAAATGGTACTTATGATTGGTGATATGCAAATCTAAGTGAAACATTGTTTACAATAGACATCCATTCATAAACAAAAGATATAGTCATAACGATTAGAATACAACACTTCTCTCACGTACAAATCATATTTCTTCTGCATTTCAAAATATAATGCATCTCGAAGGACAAGGTTAATTGCATGTGTTTTGCGGTCAGCAATTAGATTCCATCATGGGGTTAAATAGATTGGTGACCAGTTTTATGCCTAGATCAGACTAAATTTTTTCAAATGTAAAAAACAGATGCTGAGACAATAATAGTTTTATATAAAAACAAAAAAGCAAGAAAAAACTAAAAATCAGGTAATTGACTTGATGCAAACATTTTAAACACGTGGTCAATACATCAATTTATGAAAAAGCAAAGTAAATCAGGTTTGATAAGAATGTGACACAAAAATAACTTGTATCTAGACACCAACACTATTGGATTCAAATCCTGACCCAACAAATAGCAATTTGTGAACAAGAAGTATAGATTGACACCACAAAATCAGTTGAACCTCGATAAATCAGATTTGATCTTTTTCCTAGCAAAGAAAATCCGTTGCATCACGCAAATACATAAATTTATTTTTCTAAATCATTGCTACTAGGTTTGCAATATATAATTTACTTATATAATGTTTCAAATAACTATAATGGATCTCCATATTTGGGTTGATTTGAGCCCACTTATAAAATGATCCAAATATATAATAATAATCCAAAACTAATAAGAAAACAATAAAAAGAATAAAAAACCAAAATTAATATCCTAGATATGCTAGTGTCAGATTTGTTATCCATAAGAAGATATAAATAAACTATGAAATCTGATATGAATCCAAAATCTTAATTAACCCAAGCCAACTTTGGACCCCATTTGCCCAAACTCATATTCATTATTATGAACCAAATATCACTCCAAATAAGCTTTTTTGTTGATCAAAAGGAATTGAATAACAAAACTCATAGAGATTGTTATGACTGAATTTTTGTACTGTTATGCATGCTAAACCGAAATTATTATTTTATCCCAAGGTCTGAAAAATTAAACCCTCGGAACCGGAGTCATTTTGGAACATTTTCAGGGACATGTATGGTATTTCTGAACTCATTGCATAGTGATATTACTATTTTACCCCTAGAAGCTGACAAAATGTCGCCGACCATTAGAGGTGTTTTCGGTTTTTTTCACAAATTTATATACAGTTAAACAATGCAAAATACCAGAAAAGACAAAAAGCCTGGAGCCAGGGGCATTGCGGTACTACATCCCTGGTTTTTTCGTGGTTATCATTGATGCAAGAGTATAGGGGTAATTTTCTATTTTTTTTATTCTTTCAGAAACATTGCAAGCGCGTTGTACGTACGTGCCAACAGTGTTTCACAAGCAATCGCCTTTCAGGCAGCGCGCGTGATGTTGTTTGGTTGTCTAAAGTGTCTTGTCGTTGTGTCACCAGGTTCGTCGCCATATCCTCTGCCTCCCAGTGCGACACGTGTCATGTGAAGGTGGTCGGCGAATCACCGGTGAATGGTTTTTTGTTTTTTCTCTCCTGCCATCGGAAAATACATCTAAGTCGTTCAAGTTTGTGATGGTTTCAGTTTGTCCCTATTCTTTTAATTTTGGTTTTATTCCTCATTTTTTCAATGAAAATTTTGATTGTTTTGAATTGTGCCCTTCAATTGAAACTCATTATATATGTTGGTTTTCATTCCAGTTCTTATTCTTTTGATATTTAGTTTGATTTTTGTTTCTTTAATTTTTTTGGTATGCAGGTTTGATTTTTTTTATTTTTATTTTGTCCTCAAAATGAAATTGGTTACATATACTACTTCTCATTTCGGTCTTTATTCTTTTTTTTTTAAATTGCATTTTTTTTAATTCCTTTATTTGTTTCGATCCCAAGGTTTTTAATTGTTTTAATTTATCCTTCGATTGGAACTATTGTATATCTTACTTTTCATTTCATCCCTTATTCTTTGAATTTTTTATTTCTTATCAATTCATTTGGTTTTTTCGGTCCTTCTTGGACAATGTTTTTTTTAGTCTTATTTATGCATCTATACATTTACTTTTTATTTTTATTTTGTCATTTTATTTTTTATTGGGGTTTTATTTTTATTTGGTTCAGTCTTGAAATTTTAATTTATATTGGTGATCATTTTAAAATTAATATTTCTCTATTTTTTTCCTTTGTTTTTTTTTTTGTGATTTAAGTTATTTTTATTTGTTCTTTGGATCATATGATTTTATGGTTTCATTGTTTGCACAATAAGAATGATAATTTTAGTGATCATTGATTTTTTGTAAAAATGTTTTTTTTTATTCTTTGGGGCAATTTAATGATTTTAATTATTTGGCCAATAATGTTGATAAAAAAAATTTAATTGTTATAGTCATGATAATGACGATAAGATAAGGATATATTTCAATGATGTTTCTTTTTGTAGTTAAAAAATTAACTACTTATTTTTTAATTTGATTATTGCAGATGTTTATACAATTTATGTTTTGTTTGTTGTGTAATTTACATTAGATTATAAAATGAACTAATCCTAATACAGTGAATTTGATAATTCAGGTACCCGAATATTCTTGCTTTTTTTAACGATTATGATGATTTTATACGGGTGATTTCGTTGAAATCTACTAAACAAATAAAATTATATCAATTTAAAATTCATATATTTTATAAAAAACTTGCACTTCACATGAATTCTGCACAAATATATTATTTTGTTTAAATTTATATTATAATAAAATAATCTCACACAATTAATATGGTTCTTACCGCGACGAGGCGCGGGTAAGTGACTAGTATATATATACGCAAAATCAAGCCATTATTTAACTAGGTAGTTGGTTATTTTTTTTTAAAAAATGCAACCAAATCAATATTCAAATGAATATTAGATATGCTTAATAATTATTTGTTTATGAAAGATTTGAATTTTGAATTAAAAAAGAGGGAATAAAAATATGTTTCTCCATCTAATTTTGAAGACAATCACACTTCAATCTTTTAAGTTGTAAATTTGTAATGTAATTTTTTCTTTATCAAAATAATGTTATTTTTACTTTTTAGCAGAATAAAAAAATCAATTACTTAGGAGACAATAATATCAAAACTTTTTTTTTCTATTAATTATTTTTATCAAAATAAAGTCATTTTTCCTTCTTGCCTAGTAAAACATCTGATTGACCTTGATAACTTTAGTTATCCAACCTAACTTGTGACTCGGGATATTATCTATATCGACTCCCAGACAAGATTTTAAAAGCATAATAAAAAAACAAGTACCAAATAAAATATAAAAATTAAATAATGAGGGATGAAATTACCAAACAACAACTAATTAAGAGGATAAATCAATATAAAAAGGAAATTGCAACCATAAGAATGAAGATTAAATTAAAAAAAAAAAACTAAATTGAAATATCTAGGGATGAAATTAAAAAAAAATAGAGAAAAATATTAAAAGCAAAATAAATATAAATAAATAATAAATATGGATCAAATTTAATTAAAAAAATAAAATATCGATAGATAAAATTGAAAAATAAATAAATCAAATTTGATACAATTAAAAGATTGAAGATCAAATTTTAATTTTACAAGGTTATCACACTTTGTGAGGTGGAGGAGAGAGAAAAGACCGTGGAGAAAAAAAATTGTTGGTAGAACTCCTTAATGTCTTAGTGCTTGTTTATCATTGTGTTTCAAAAATGTTTTTGAGAAAAAATATTATTATTTATTTTAAATTATTTTTTTTTGGTATTTTGAAATTATTTTTATATATTAATATCAAAAATAATTTTAAAAAATAAAAAAAAAAATCATTTTAATATATTTTTAAACAAAAAAATATTTTCAAAAATAACTTTAATCGTATTTCCAAATATTTATTTAATAGCTATCATGTCCCAGCTTATTATATAGAGGGTGGTTTCGAACATATTTCTAGAAAGTAACCAATGATAACCTGGAGATGCTATATTCGTCGCCTAAAGATCACATTTTTTTTTTTTTTTTTTTTTTTATAAAAAAGACCACAACTTTCTAAACCCACACAATAATTGCAAAAAAAAATAAAAAACAAGGTAAAAAAATTAAAATGCCCGTCCTCAGACAAAAAAAAAAAATGACCCTAAGAAATATTAAGTAATTAAATTGTACAAAACAATTATGAAAATTCAAAAATTCAAAAGCGTTACTCATATATTGGTTTTCTTGAATTCAAGGGCATGAACATGACTGCACTGTATAGTCATCATTATTATTTTAATTATATGGTTCACATGAACAATAAAATATAGAGTGGGATTAATTTTATGTAATATAATAGTCGTTTTGCCGTCATCTCTTCTCCATCAAACTAAACTCAATTTAAATAAATCCTATTTAATTAAATTGGTTTCCACTTTCGTCAAGTTTGTTAATTTCATTCCGTTTCGTCTAGAATAATCGATACATTTTGTTTTAATTCAAAACATAGAACAAACCAAACCAAACCAAACCAAATTTTATCTCGCTTAGAATCTTGACCCATTCCAGAAATTTCGCTAGGAACGTTCTGGTTTCATTTCGTTCCTGTCAAATAACATTTTTTAAAATAATAAATAGTTTTACAATATTAATCGTATCTTTTAATCTGATCGTTAGAATGAGATGACATTTTACGAGGACTATCTTTATATATTTATATATTATGTTAAAATTTTAGAGCAATTAGAGAATGTAACGACCTTGCGAGATTGATGATGACATTCTCGTAATATTATACAAGTTCATAATTTTGTTCAGAAAAATTATTTTATTATGTTTTTTTATATTAAATTTTTCTCAATTTCATAATTTAACAAGTTTATTACGAATTGAACTTTATAATTTAATTTGCTTTTCTTTATTTAAGGTTATCATGATTTTATAATACTAGTCACACATTTGAAAGATTAACCTAGATTGACCCGGGTTGATTCAATATATTGTTGTTTCAATATTTTTTTAAAAATATCAACTTAATTTTTTGTAGTTAAACTATATTTTTATCAATTTTTCATGTTATCTTTGAACTCATCAAGTTGATGGAGTTATATCAGTCCAACTCTCATTTTTCTTCTTCTTATGTTTGAAATTTAAATTGCATAATTCTAAATAATTTTATTTTTGAATTTGAACAATTTTTTTTTGATGAATTAATATATATAACATAAATAGTACAACCCTGGAACGGAACGTTGAAACACTTCAAAAATAAAGCATTATGTTCCAATGAAATCAACCAAAACAGAATTCACAACTTTGCTTTACATGTAAAAAAGGGACTTTAATGAAAAATGGTAAACACCAAGGGTCTAAGTAGAAAACGTTTGTAACTTTGAAAACCAAGCAGCCCCAGTATACGGAACTGCACATAGAGATCAGTGCATCAAGGATAAGAGAAGTTACAGAATCCAATCTAGAGGGTGCGGCTCTCTATCTGTTTTGGCACAGAGGTACCTAGCTAACCTGTAGCTGTAGTAGATTTCTACTTGAAATGGAGGGATTATTGCAGGTGCCATATGAAGCAACGGTGAAGGTGATGTTAGCATCTCTTGAAAAAAATTTGCTGCCAGATGCGGTTATCAGGAGGCTCACTCGCTTGCTCTTGGCACACCGTCTTCGTTCTTGCTACAAGACATCCTCTGAACTCCAGCTAGCTGACCTTCTCCAATTCGTTCATTGTAAGTGTTTCTAACCTCGTATGTATGTGTGTGTTCATATGTTTGCATTCATCATTCATGTCGAGATAGAAAGACAGTACGCGAAACAAAACGTCTTCAAGTTAGAACTTAAAGGCAATTATGAGTTTGGGGGGATTCACAAGCGGCAACAAGTCGTTGGTAAAAACCATCATCGACAACGGCCAGGCTAAAACGTCACATCCTTGGGTTTTAGAGATTTTATTTTCTCCTCATAAAGAATTTATGTTTTTGATGGTTGCATAAGAACTATTTCTTAATGTGGAGCTGGCTATTTTCAACGTTTTTAATAGTGTTGATTGCTTGATTATGATGTGGGATTTGAACATAGGCCATGGGTTGTGTCAGAAATCGGAATCGAGTTACCTATTGGGACCCGTTTAGTTATAAATTCCAAGAACATGAAAATTTCTGGAATTTGAATAAACAAGAAGGAATCAAATAACAAATTAAATCCCAGTATAAATAGCCCTGTTTGGAATTAGATGTGAAAAGAAAAAACAAGAAGAAATTTCATGGTGAGACGAAAAGGAAGTCATTAACTTTGATGTAAAAGAACAATTTGTTCGAAGGAAAGGAATGAATTCGTTTAAAAGTAATTTAGAAATTAGAAACTGAATTGTTGCTGCTGCTGCTGCTGCTGTTGTTATTATCTGTCCTGATGTGTGAAATGGTTGTGTTTGTGCCTACGTTTGCAGCTCTAAAAGAGATGCCTATAGCTATCGTGACTGATAAACCTAAAACTCAACATTATGAATTACCAACCTCTTTCTTTAAGCTGGTCCTCGGAAAAAATCTCAAATACAGGTATGTTCATGCATCATGATTGGAATGATTTTTTTTTTTCTTCATAGAAGTGCCATCAGTAAGAAATAGATCTTTGACATGTTTTTTGGGAAATAGCTAAATTTTGAAAAATTGGAGAAGTTTTATGATTTTTTTTAGAAATGTTTAAAATTTTGAGGATAAAAAATAAGTTATGACATTATGACATTACTCACCATCTCTAATTTTGAGAGGGAACCTTCAAAGCAATCCAGTGATCAATGTTTCTGCTTTAATTATTTCAAATTAGTGTGTAGAAAGCCATTAATTTTGATATTTTATGAGCTGATATGGTTTGTATTTTTGATTTACCGCAGCTGTTGTTATTTTTCTGATAAATCAAACACCTTGGAAGATGCTGAGAAAGCTATGTTGGAGCTGTACTGCGAAAGGTCACAGTTAAAAGATGGACACACTGTCCTTGACGTTGGATGTGGCTGGGGTTCACTCTCTTTATATATTGCCCAAAAGTACAGTAACTGTAAAATTACTGGAATTTGCAATTCAACAACACAGAAAGTACACATTGATGAGCAGTGCCGGTATGCTACCTGATCTATCGGCTTTGTTTATAGAGTCTGACTTTGGATTCAGACATCTAGTATTGTCTGATTGATAACAATATTGCCCACTTTATATTTGATAGTTATATTCTCGTTTTCATTTTAGGGATCTTCAGCTGCAGAATGTGGAGATCATTGTTGCAGACATTAGCACATTTGAAATGCAGGCATCCTATGACCGTATATACTCCATTGAAATGTTTGAGGTAAGTGCTTTTCTTGCTACATTAGGGATGTGAAGTTCAAAGCTGACTTGGTTTAAAATTGAATTTGTCCTTTCGCAGCATATGAAGAACTATGGAGCTCTTCTTAACAAGATATCCAAGTGGATGAAACAAGATGGCCTTCTTTTTGTTCATTATTTCTGTCACAAGGCATTTGCTTACCACTTTGAGGTAAAGCTGCCCAAAATTTGTTGAGTGGAATTTCCTTCATATTATTGCTTTGAAATAGCTAATCTTAAGTATCTCTTCATTGAGAAGCTGCATATTTTTAATAAACTTACATTCCAACCTCTGTTTCTATTCAGGATGTTAATGAAGATGACTGGATTTCTAGGTATTTCTTCACAGGAGGTACAATGCCTTCTGCAAATCTGTTACTTTATTTCCAGGTCAGCACTGCAATCTCATTGTCAAATACATGCTTTACTTTCCAAGCATACCAGGCTCTAGATTCAAATCTCAATCCAAGCTTCTGGTGATGCGCCAAAGGATTAGAAATACAATATCAAATCATGAAATTGACATTTATAATCATATCAGAACACTAGAGAATTCCAAACGCTGCATGAGTTTCACTTGCTCACTTATGAAAGGTTCCCTTCTAAAAACTCTCTGCGCAGGATGATGTTTCCATTGTTGATCATTGGCTTGTGAATGGGAAACATTATTCACAGACAAGGTAAGGGTGACAAACTCCACACTTGTGACAGCAAAAATGTTCTAGCTTTGTGTAAAGTTTAAAACTTTCCAAATCAATTACTCTTTTGTTGCAATGGATGATCTCTCTTTTTTTTTTTCTTACATTGAAATCTCTCAGTGAAGAGTGGCTCAAAAGAATGGACCGGAACTTCGCTTCCATTAAGCCAATAATGGAGTCAACCTATGGTAAAGATCAGACTATTAAGTGGACTGTTTACTGGAGAACATTCTTCATTGCTGTTGCCGAACTCTTTGGATACAACAATGGAGAAGAGTGGATGGTTGCACATTTCCTATTTAATAAAAAATGAACTATTCCAATCTCCACTTCCGGTCAATAAGGCCATTCTTTGAGGCCTTAATGATAGGGTCTAAGCGAATCTTTCTACTGAATAAACCACCATTTTGGAAGTGTATTCCGTCGTCAGTTCGAATAACAGTATTCTTATATCTCAAACAGTGCTGAAAGTGTATTCCTTTGTCAGTTGAATGAAAGTGTTCTTATATCTCAAACAGTGCTGAAAGTGTATTCCTTTGTCAGTTGAATGAAAGTGTTCTTATATCTCAAACACAGCTGTAAATTGGGTTGTCCCGGAACCAATTTGTCAGATTCTGTTTTATCTGACCGGCAAGCCATGTTCCAAAGCTTCTTAGTAAATTCAAAATTTCCTTCTTTGATTTCAGTTTTCATTGCTACAATAGGAATTGCTTGCTCACATGATATAACATTGGCTTTGCAAGCATGTTTTATTCTGTCAAAACAAATTCAAAATATGTTTGTAAATTCCTGGTTAAAATAAAATAAAATGATAATATAATAATTGTGGAAGTAATAATTTGTGTAGAAATAGAGTCTTAACAACTAAAACTTCTAGACATTTCTTTTTAAAAACATTGATGTTGAAGAAAAAACACTCAAATTTAAAAGAAAGGGATGGTCATAATTTGCAGGATATCGGTTAATATAAACACTCTTGGCTTCTTAAAGAAATTTAGAATGGCTGACCATTATAAGAAGAAAGAGGATAGGTTTTGTTAAATTTTCCTTAAAAACTCCAACTTAACACTAGGAATAAAATATCAAAAGGGGTTGGAAGGAGATTTAAGCTGAGCAACTGTAGAAAAACTATAGTAAAGGTTAATTAAGAAGGGACGGTTTTGGAGAGGAAAAGAAGGGGAGCGAGAGGTGAAGGGAAAACTTGCTTTTATTTCCATTTTCTTTCCAAGTACTTGTGTTTAAGAGGTGAGGAAACCTATTCAAAGTTTTAAAGTTTTAACATGAATTTTATTGGATGATGTATTGTTTTGTATTATGGAAGATTGAGTTAGAGAATTTGATTGTTCAAATAAGTAGTTTAATGCTTGAATCATGTTTTATTAGAGCAAATAAACAATGGGTAAAATATCAATTTGTGACAATAAAGAAAATCTTTTCTTTTTTTATGCATAGTTTCAACCAAATAAACACATAATAGGAGAGGAAGAATAGTTTGTTTAATTGTGATACGATCTAGACATGGTTAATTTTGAACTTCGATGAAAGTTTTATACTGTCTAGTCATACGTGATTGTGCATATCTCTAGATCTAACTGTTTGATTGTACTGAGACTTTAACAAACAATTCTAGAGCTATGGTTCTATGAAGAGATGAAATTTCAAATCAATCGGAGTTCAAGAAGGCCTTGCGATATAGATCATAACAGGCTCTACGAGTTTTGTTATTCAATTCCTTTTGGGCAAAAAAGAAAGTTTATTTGGAATGTATGTTGGGTCTTATTTGTTTTATAATAATGAATATGAGTTTGGGCCACATGGGATCCAAAGTTGGCTTGGGTTAATTAAGATGTTCGGATTAGATCATGTTTCCTAGTCAATTTGGGACTTCTTAGGGATGACAAATCTCATACTAGTGTATCTAGAATATTAATTTTGGATATTTTGGGATTATTATTGCATATTTGGGTCAATTTTATAAGTGGGCTTAAATCAACCCACATATGGGGATCCATTAGGGTTATTTGAAATATTATATAAGTTAATTGTATGCTGCAAACCTAGGAATCATGGATTAATAAAATAAACTTGCGTTTTGCATAATGCAACATATTTTCTTTGTAGGGACAAAGATCAAATCTAACTTATCAAGGTATGACTGACCTTATAGTGTCATTTGATTCAATTCTAATAGTGTTGGTTCCTTGGGACAGGTTTTCATTGTGTCACACTTCTCAAACCTGATTTTCAACTTTCTTGGGGAAGTATCATCTTTGTTGAGGGTTGCTTGACCACGTGATCAAAATGCCCACATCAGTTGATATCATTGTTAGGCTCCAGAATCAGGTTATATCATTTTTGTTTTTGTTATCTTATTTATTTTGTGTCAGTTTCTCTGCGCCAGTCTTTTTTTAGGTTAGTATTCATTCTCTTTCCACTAGAATCAGGTTTGATAGGAGTGTGACACAAAGATAACTTGTACCTTAGCACTTCACTATTGGATTCGAACCCCCAGCCAATGAATAACAATTCATGACAAAAAGTATGGATTGAAGCCATGAAGTTAGTTGAACCTCGACAAGTCATTTTTGGTCCTTTAGAGAACCAAGGGAGAGAGAATTCTCACCTCACGACACATAAAGTTGTTATTGTAATCTCAATGTCATTAAGAATAAAAACCTAACCTAAAACTTAGATTACATATGTGTTTTTAACCTAAGCTGAACCCTAAAATACCCAAAGTTATAGACTTGTATAAAGCTCACTTACAATTAAACTCAAATACCCAGGTATCTAATCCTAATTGATGTTTATTAACCTTAAAACACAAAATAAAATTTTAAGTACAAAGTAAGTTTTAGCCATATAAAAATAAGATAAAGAAGATTTATTTAGGTTTCCTTGCTAGACTAGAAAATTTCTTCTTTTGAATGCTAAAAATCATCCATTCTTTAGGAAATAATCTTGACTTAGACTCCATGTCATATTAGAAAAAAAAAACCCAAATAAAGGTTGTTATAGGCAGGCTTGTTAATTCCGTTCTGCTCCGGCCGGAATGGCCGGAACGTTCTGTGCCATTAAAAAAACCGAGACGAAACGACGTCGTTTTTGTCTCGGTTTTAATTCCGGCATGTTCCGGAAATTCCGGCTAAATTTTGGCCGCAATGCCTCGATACCGTTCCGGCTCAAAATTATAATATTTTTTTTTATTTTAGAACATTTTACTATCATAATATTTTGGAATTTTAGAGATGTTTCTAATTTTGAGATTATATTTGTTTGACTTTGTATTTGTATTGTATAATTTAAAGTTAATTTATCTTAAATTTAAATTATACTTGTTAAATTAATATTTTAATTTTTTTCATATATATATATATATAATTAATTATATATGAACAGTACAACCCCGAAACGGCATGCCGAAACGCTCCAAAACCGAAACGTTTCGTTCCAATAGAAAAACCGGAACGACGACCGGAACGGTATTGACAACCTTAGTTATAGGGCCTAAAACATCAACTTTATTCAAAACTTGAATGAAACCCTTCTTGGACTTGGATTAGATGAATTAGAGGTTTCCCTTTAAGCTCCATAAGTATCCTTTGTCCTTCTAGGGTTCATCTCTACTCCATGTGCTTTGAACTAACCCATTCAATGCCTTTTTAAGTCTTTTTTCCTAACTCTTGTAATAGCCCACTTAGCACCACCAATGAGTCATTTGCGTGATTACGCTTGGTGTTGGACTGATCCTCATCATCCTCTCTCTCTTTAAACGAATTCAACCTCGAGTCATCATCACCTACATCAAATAGAGTTAGATTATAAATTTAAAGGTAGAACTAACACCATACTTACCTAGCAAATCAATTTTATATGCATTGTCATTTCTCCTTTCCAAGATTTGAAAGGTCCATCTCCTCGTGGATGTAACTTGGACTTCTTTTGAGCCGGAAATCTCTCTTTGCGTATATGCACCTAAACCCAATCACCAAGCTGAAATAAAAGTTGTTTGAGCCCTTTATTGGCTTTAATTGCTTACACGGTTCGACTTTTCAATCTGTTACTGTACACTCTCATGAAGTGTCTTCACCACCTATGATTTATGATTTCCATCCAAACTAACCCTTTCATCAACAGGTAAATGAATCAAATCCATGAGAATTAAAGGTTTAAATCCATACACAATCATAAACGTTGGAAAATCAGTAATAGAATACAGGTTACAATAATATACAAACTATATGAATGACAAACAGTCTTCCCAATTCTTCATTTTTTTAATGGTAGTATGCAAAAGTTGTGTTAAAGTCTTAGTAACTATTTTGATTTGTCCATCTGTTTAGGGATTACTGTAGTTGAAAACAACAACTTAGCATCAAATTTTACCCACAACACCTTCTAAAAGTAATAATAAACTTAACATCTCTATCAGAAACAATGCTTCTAGGAAATCCATGGATCCATACTATCTACCTAAAGAACAAATCAACAATATTAGTTGCATCATCAGTTTTATGACAAGGTATGAAATGTATCATCTTCGAAAACCTATCTATAACTAAGAAAATGGAGTCCTACCCTATTTTGATCTAGGTAAACCTAATACAAAGTCTATTAAAATGTGTACCCATAGTTCCTTAGGTATAGGCAAATGGGTATACAAGCCATGTATTTGAGTCTTAAACTTTGCTTTTCTACATGTTATGCATTTATCATATATGCGTTGCACATCTTCTTTCATTTTTGGATAATAAAAATGCTCATGCAACACAACTAATGTCTTAGTAACACCAAAATGCCCCATCCACCTGCCCCATGTGCTTCATGTACAAGCAATTCATACATAGAGCTCTATAGAATACATGCAATTTTATTTAAACAAGTATCCATTAAGCCGGTAATACTTTCCAAAGGCCAAAACCTTACATGCATCCAAAACAATAGCAAAATCATTATCATCTTTGTATAATTCCTTTATGTGTTAAAATCCTAGCAATCTAGCATCTAAAGTAAATACAAGGAAAATACTTGCACAAAAGTGCATCAACCATAATGTTTCTTTCCGTTGCTTATATTTGATCTCACATACGGAAAGGTTTCAATAAATTCAACCCATTGTCATGTCTCCTACTCAATTTACTTTTTCCCGTTCAAATACATCAAGGATTCATGATGTGAATGAATCACGTCTCTAAATATTTTATCAAGGCGTAAAGCTCTTTTCATATGTAGGGTAATTCAAGGCTACCCCATTAAGTATCTTACTCAAATACACAATGGGTCTCCTTTTATGCATTAACACAACTCTTATACCTATACATGAGGCATCACATTCAACTTCAAAAGCTTTTGTAAAGTCTGGTAAAGCCAAAACAAACGTTGAACAAAGTTTATGTTTCAACAAATTAAAAGTTTTATCTTGGTCATCATCCCATTTAAATCCAATGGATTTTTTCACAATTCAATTTAAAGGTGTTGTAATAGTACTAAAGTCTTTCACAAACCACCTATAAAAGCTAGCAAGTCTATGAAAACTACTTACCTTAGTTATAAACTTGGGTGTAGGCCAATCTCGGATAGCCTTGACCTTTTTTTTTTATCCAACTCAATACCTTGTTCAATTACAACATATCCAAGAAACACAATGTTCTTTATGCAAAAGGTGCAATTATTGAAATAACATATAGTCTTTCATCTTGCAATACACTAAGCACACTACGCAAATGATCAAGATGTTCATTCAAGTTCTTGCTATAAATTAGGATGTCATCAAAAAACACAACCACAAACTTACTGATATGAACCTCTTGATCACGTGGTCAAGCAACCCTCACACAAAGACACCAATTCCCAGAAAGCCAAGTAAATGAGGTTTGAAGGACAATGATACAAAGATAACTTGTACCTAGACACCGATACTATTGGATTTGAACCACCACCCAACGAATAACAATTCACGAATAAGAAGTATGGATTGATATCACGAAGTTAATTGAACCTCGATAAGTCATTTTCAGTCCTTTAGAGAATCAAGGAAGAGAGAATTCTCATCTCATAAGCACACAAAGTTGTTGTTATAATCTCAATGTCATTAAGCATAAGAACCTAATGATGTGACCATATTATTTGATAGTTTCATCCATATTTACCTTGTATTTTGCATATTTTTTATGTATTAAATACCTTAATATTCCTTGTTTTATGTTTTGAAGGTATTTTTGGATGAAAGATGCAAAAAGGAGGTAATTGAAGCTGATTGATAGATTTGACCTTCAGTCGATGTTTTGTGCAGAACAAAAGCTCTAGAGATCGAAATGAAGTGATTCCAATGGAATTCAAAATCTAACATCCATAACTTTCTATAAAGCTAAGGAAAAATAAATAAAATAAGGAAGATCATGGAAATTGCATCCTTCAAAGTCAAATCTTGCAATCTACTGATATCTTACCTTTGTCCATTCCAACTTCAATATTTCGAGCTACAGAAGTCTGATTGATGCAAACCTAATTGTTTTTAATTCAATACTTAAAGACCTATAAAAGCTCCAACTTTCAGCTCAAAATGTTGTGTTATGAATGAGATATGAATTTTACAAGGAACAACTAAATTCTGCCAACTAAGGAAGAACTATTTTGTAAAATAGAAATTAGGGTTTCTAAACATATATAAAGGAGGAGAGGCAACAATGGGTTTCGGCCAGCAGCAAAGAAAACACAAATCTTCCTCCTCCAAACCCTAAATCATGTTTTCTTCCATCTTTTTATTTAGTTGTTCAATAAACATGCAAGGCTAGACTCTTTTGCTTGGATGCAAGGACATAAAAACCTTCAGATTTCAAAAACTATGAGATCTATTTTTACCTCAATTTTTCAGTTTATATGATGAATATATTTGTTCTCCTATGTTTATTTTCCTATGATTGTTTATTTAATTGCTAAGAGCGGACTTGAAGTTATTATGAAGACAATCTATTTCTAAGTTTGATATCAAAACCGGAGTTGTGGTATATGAACTTGTGAAGCAACTAAGTTAATAATTGTAGCGAATCTACGTTATTAATCTTAGGGAGAACATTCAATCAAAGTAAACATATATTGCGGAATATTATATTTCTTAATTGATCAATTTATCTAGTTTATTTTTAATGCTACCATTGAATCAAATTACTAGTGCGAACACTGTGGTTGTTTGATTGTTATGGTAAGTTATACGGCGGATCCATTAATGAACCAATTTTGAGAAAGCATATATGTGCGAACCTCATGATCACTTGGTCACACAACCCATAATGAAGACTGAGATCTGATCTTGGAAAGCCGAAATAGCTCTGATACCAACTGATGCAAACCTCGTGATTACATGGTCATGCAACCCACAATCAAGATTGAGATCTGATCTTGGAAAGCCGAAATAGGTCTGATAGGAGTGTGATATAATGAAAACCTGCCCCAAGGCACCAACACTATTGGAATGTGTAGAATGATGCCACGAAGCCAGCTAATCTTCGATAAGTCAGATTCAGTTCGTTCAAGAACTAAAGAATGCAAGAATCACTCTCACACATAAACTAAAAAGTTCACAATTAAAATTCATCAATGGCTGCTGAAATTTAGATTACATGAGTTTATATAGTTCTTGAAAAACTAACCCTAATGGACCCCTTATGTGGACTTAAATGAGGTCCACTCAAAACCAATGTTGTTAAATCCGTTCCGGGTACCGTTCCGGTTTTTTGTTTGGAACGGAACGTTCTGGTTTCGGTACATTCCGGCGTTCTGTTCCAGTTTTGTACTGTTTATATTTATTTAATTATATATATGAAAAAAATAAAATATTAATTTAACAAGTATAATTTAAATTCAAGATAAATGAACTTTAAATTATACAATACAAACACAAAATCAAACAAACATAATCTCAAAATTAGAAACATCTCTAAAATTCCAACAATAAAATTATTTTTTAAAAAATAAAAAATAAAAAATGAATTTAATTATAATTATAATTAAAAGATCCAGAATATTTGAAATTTAAGCTACTTATTGTATGTTTTTCAAGTTATTCTATGTTTTTTTATGGTTGTTGTATTTGAATTTGAATTTTGAAATTAATTAATGTTACTTATTGTTTTTAATGTTTGAAAAACTTAAAAAAACAAAATGAACACATTAAGAAATAATCAATAAGTTCAAACATAATTAATTAAAATACATTCCATTACAAATAATTCAATCAAATTAATTACAAATTAATACCCCTATTTTTTATGTTAACTATTATTATATAATAATTAATAATTAATTATTATAATAATTAATAATTAATTATTATAATAATTAATAATTATTATTATATAATAATTAGTATAAAAATATAAAACCCTACCCATCCAACCCTACCCATCTTTTCTTCTTCTCTAGCCGCCCCATCCTTTCTTCTTCTTCTCTAGCCGCCCCAGCCCCAGCCCCATCCTTTCTTCCCCCATCCTTTCTTCTTCTTCTCTAGCCGCCCCATCTTCACATACTCTATTTTCAGATCTTTTTGTTCAGGGCGGAGAACATTATCTTTCATTCCTCAGTCGCTTGCCCGAAGTTTTATCAGTAGTTCGGCTCTTTGCCCCAACACTCGACTTCAAGCTTAGGTAGCCGTAGCCATTTCGGATTCGGGGACGGGTCCGCGCAGTAAGAGAAAGCCTTCTTTCTTCATCAGCAGGAGCAGCCTTTAGGTCTAACTCTAAGACTTCAACCTATCTTTCATCAAGCCAGAAAGCAACCAAGCCTCTCTAGCCGCCAAACCCTACGGTCCCTACACATCCTTTCTTCTTCTCTAGCCGCCTCCCCCTCCACAGCAAACACACCCAGCCACCCAGCCGTTAGCCTCTCTTTCTCCTCTACGATGGTGACCGGTGAGCCGGCAGTTAAGCGGTTTCCTGTCCTTCTACTCGATTTGCCAAATAATATCAGTATTAGCAAATACTGAGTAGGGATTAAAATGAGTGGGATCCATTTTTCTGGTTCTGTTTTTTCTTTTTTGCGGTTGAAGAAATGAAATTGATTTGGGAATTATGGACGGGGGTTGTTTCTTCAGTGTATTTTGTAAGGGACATGAAACGACGTCGTTTTGATGAACCCGGAACGGAACGCCCGGTACAGAACCGGGGCGTTCCGGCCGGATTTTCCGGATCGGAGCGGGATTTTTACCGGGACAAAAACGTCGCCGTTTTGTCCCGGATTTTGCACTGGAACGGAACGGGATTGATAACTCTGCTCAAAACTGACCCAAAACACTAAATTGGAAAACCCATGACTTAATCCAAACAAGCCTTGGACCCTAGCTGAAAAAAAGTATTAATTAAGCCCAAACAAGCCTTGGGTTGTAGTTAACAAAATTAAAAAAAACCATAATATTAAATCCACATTCTGCCATGAGAAGAAGAGAAGTAAAATATTATATAGCTGATTTAAGGCTTATTTATAGCCTTCCATCCATCCCCTTATTCTAGAAACAAAAGGAAAATGTAGTCACCCATGTTGTAATAAGATTCTTTTGTTTTCTTTGTTGTCCTCATTTCATGACCCAAATAAGGTTGTATTGGACCCTTCTTGCACATGGATAAGATGTACTAGAGTCTCCTCTTGATACTCCAATGGACCTATTCTGACTTAGTTAAAACCTTCAAAACTAATGCATTCAATGTCTTTGTCTTAGACCGGGTCATTGACCAATTGGAACATGTAATAGGTCCTTGTTGGTGTTTCTAGGCTAATTCACATCAATCTAAGCCTAATTTTTTTTATTAACCCAAAAAAACAAAAAAAAAATAACAATACAAGTTGCAACCACATAAAAATAAGATAAATAATATTTATTTGGTCTTGTATGTTGCTGACTTATAGGTTTCCTTTCTAAACTAAGAAACTTCTTGTTTTGAATGTTAAGAGTCCTCCTTTCTATAGAAAATAATCTGGACTTAGAGTCCATGTCATATTAGAAAAAATAACCCTAAATTAAGGTTGTCATAGGCCCTAACACATCAGCCCTTTTCAGAATTGAATAAGACCCTTGTTGAACTTAAATTAGATGCATTACATGCTTCCCTTTAAGATCGATAGGTGTCCTTTATCCCTCTAGGTCTGTTTTTACTCCATGTGTTTTGAATTAGCTCTTTCAATGCCTCTTTAAGTCTTTTTACCCTAGCTCTTTCAATGGGCTCACTTGACACCACCAATGGGTCATTTGTGTGCTTACACTTAGCACCCGTTTAGCAACGTGGTGCGTTCCACGTTTGCCAAACGGGATGGGGTTTTGGTGTTTGGTTTTGACCAAACATCATTTTATTTCAGTGGGCCCCACCCCATTTTTACACCCAAACGACGTTTTTTGAAAAGCACCTGGGAGGTGCTTTTCAAACGTCGTTTGTGCGAGATTGAATCGCCGCTTTCATGCAAACATGTGAGAATGAAAAATTTACATGCAAAACCCTGTGCATGGCTCTCTCTCTCTCTCTCTCTCTCTGCCCAAAACAGACCGAGAGCTTCCATCGTTTACTCCGGCCACCACAGGCAACCATTTACAATGAAAACACCACAGGAAGAACCACCTCGGCCTCCTCTACCCGTCGGTATCCTCCTTTTAAGCTCTCGTCGTGGTCGGTGAACAATACCGCCACCTTCCAAGGCTGTTTCCGGCCACCACAGGCCACCATTTCAGACGCCACCACCACAGGAAGAACCACCTCGACCTTCTCTACCCGTCGGTATCCTCCGTTGAAGCTCTCGTCGTGGTCGGTCGGAAGCCACTATTTCACGTGCAGGTGCGCTGCACTGTCGAAGAAGACGTGCACAGTGCAGCGCACTGTTTCGTGAAACTGGGTTGGGCTGGGCTGCTCTCGGCCCAGCCCAAGCTGGGCCGACCCATTTAGCTGGGTGAGGCCCAGTCCGAATTTAAAAAAATATATATTTTTAAAAAAATGTGTAGATACAGATCAGTCTTAATGGAAGGAAAATATATGTTCGTGATGAAATTGCAAATAGTTTGATGGGAGAATAAAAAATAATATTTGTTTTTTCATGAATTATTAATTTCATAATATTATTATCATTATTAAATTTACAATATTTTAAAAAATTATGTGTATATATATATATAAATATATATACCCTTTTAAGTAATTTTACAAGTTAAAAGCAGTTTGTAAAGTTTGGAAACCAAACACCAAAACTCCTTTTTCTTCAACCTTCAACTCAACCACAGTTTTAACCAAACACTCAACTGTTTTTTTTGAACCACAGTTAAAAACTCCATTTTTAAAACTCCATTTTTTCAACCACAACCGCAACCGCTACCGCTATACCAAACAGGCCCTTAGTGTTGGACTGATCCTCATTACTTACCAATGAATGCATGCAATCCATGGGATTAAATAAGGTTTTGTAGTCAATTTGAGACTTCTTAGGGATGACAAATTTAATAATAGCATATCTAGAATATTAATTTTGGATTTTTATTCTTTTTATTATTTTCTTAATATTTTTGGATTATTATTACATATTAGAGTTAATTTCGTAAGTGGGCTCAAATTAGCCCTTATATGGGGATCCAATAGGGTTATTTGAAATATTATATAGGTTAATTGTATGTTGCAAACCTAGCAGCCATGGATTAATAAATAAATTTGTGTTTTGCATGATGTAACATGTTTTCTTTGTTAGGACATCAAATCTAACTTATCAAGATATAATTGACCTTGTGATGTCATTCGTTTCAGCTGCAATAAAGCACAGGTTTACATTGTGTTACACTTCTTAAACTCGATTTTTGGCTTTCTTGGGGACGTATCATCTTTGTTTGGGGTTGCTTGACCATGCGATCAAGAGGTTAGCATCAAATTCATATAAATTGTAGCGTAGGTTGTCCTAGTAACTAATGATGATAAATCAATGCAAGAAAATGAAGGAAAAACAAAATGGAACTCATGATTTCTTTAATGCATGTTTCTATGATTCCGACTATAAAAAAGGGAGGAAAATTAATATAAATGATGAAAATGTTTTTGAGCCTAACATTGTGTCTAGTTGATATTAAATTAAAAGAAAACAATGAAAGTTGGATATAGCATTGCTAAAAAATAATGAGGATGAGATTACTTTGTGTTGACAAGGAATATCACTGCGACCAGACCATACTCTAGAGTAGGAGCTGAGATATCACAGGCGACAAGTGTCTAGCTCATATCATAGTTAATTAATGCACCAGTAAAATTGTTAATGCAGCTCCTTACGTCATGTTAAAGTGGCATTCTGAAATAAATGATTTGGTTGATAAAGAAAGAAAAGAATTACGAAAAATAGAATTTGATTAGTTATTTTTTTGGCATAGGAGACTAATGACATCTACGAGAATCATTGGTACTGAAATTTACCTGAATTTGATTGGTCATTGCTGGCATGGCATTTCATGACAAGTTATTCCACATGCCTAGAATAAGAGGAAGTAATACCTGGTAGAGCAGATTCTTTTTCTCTTTATCAAACCGGGAGGCATAACAAATAGAATTGCCCATAATCTCAAAGATGGAACCCTACCCTACAACAAACGGCTAGGATTTACATAGGCATATGCTGTTGAAGGGAGAGAAGGCCTATGAAGTGTATGGCAACTGCTGAAGAGTTGGACCAAATACTTCAATTGAGCCATGAAGACCAGGTGAAAAACAGATGGGCAACACTATTATATTGCAGCCAGATGAAATCTACAAGGTGAGCTGCCAGAGGAATCTGTCATGTTTTGGTTTTGAACTTCCTCTGCGCCTTCAGATCCACCACAATTACAGTGACGTTGTCCTTGCTTCCTCTTTGAAGGGCACGGTTTGAAAGGTACTCAGCCGCTGCTTTAGCGGCAGGATCAATTCCCTGCCCCCTTGAGGAGGAGGGCGTGACGCCATTCTTCTTGTGCCAGACTAGTATTCGTTTGCGAGCCAGATCACATGCTTCTTCATTTGACATGACATCCCACAAACCATCACTGGCCAGAATGAGGCACTCATCTTCTTTTGCCCTAGGAATGAACATCACTTCAGGTTCTGGGATAATCCACGGTTTTAAATATCTATCACCTGCAACTCAGAAGCAAGGATGATTCGTAAGGTTTTAAATTTATGTCATTTATTTGTTTCAGTAAGGAGGCTAACAAATTATTACACCCATATTCAACGTTGCCATTGCATGTTAAAGGGGCATCCTCAAAAAAGCTTAATCAAGGTTGAAATAAACACTAGTCAATACACTCTCACCAGTCATGTAATAATTTCAAATCATGCAAGGCTGGAGATTTGTGTGCACATAGTTATTATGGATGCAATTTACTTGTTTAGAAACGTTGTGAGACAGATACCTCAAAACATCAAAGAACTCACCATCCAAAAATATGAACAAAGTTGGAAAAGAAAACTTTCGAATTGAAAAATTCTGAAGCAGGAATTGATGGAAGCACTTGTTTATCCTGGCATTAAAAACACTAAGGACGTCTATTTACTTGTCTTAGATGACATGGACATGGAAATTCTTTGCGACTTGGACATATTCTCTAAAGGTTCCAACACCTAAAATTAATCCAGGAGTTTTAAGTTTCTGATCACCAAGAACGTCCAAGCATCTCATTGGTAGTATGATATGGACAAGGCAATTCTTTGAGACTTGGACATATTCTCTGGAGGTTCCAACACCTAAAATTATTCCAGGAATTTAAAGTTCCTGGTCATGATCAGAAACTTCAATTCCTGGATTTATTTAGTAAGTACTACTGCCATGTCTCTTATGATTACGAAGATGCATCCCTAATTTGTCACTGGTGACAATCAGTGACGAGAGAATACACAGCTATGGTTGAATAGTTATTGGATGCCCATGGAATCCTTTATGAAAGTGAATGTTGTTAAGATTAGCAGATAGGAGCAAGGCGGTAACTTAGATGCAAAAGAACCCAGATGACGACATAGATTAACATGGTTTAATAAGATAAGGAAGAAACAAATAAAAATGAGGATGAGAAGAACGTACCAATAGATCTTGACATAGCTAGAACACCAAAGACACGATGCCCATTCCACTGTATGACCTTGCCTCCAGCCGCTTCTATCCTTGCATACTCATCTTCTCGGTTAGGCTGCGATAAGATTTAACAGAGAATCAAAAGAGCAAGAATCAGCTTCCCAGTATATTGTTATTATTAAAAGTTTTTAAGATCCAAACCTACAGTTCTACAGGCTCTTACTTTATGATCCACTGATAGCGCCACTGGTTCTTTCCCACGACAAAGAACTGCTCGTGAGTCTCCACAGTTAGCTACTATGATGTGGGATGAACAAATAGTGGCCACAACAGCAGTAGAACCAACAGTTTCTGGAGCAACTGGTTCAGCATCACCCTTTCCTCCAACTTCAGCATCTACCTTAAGAAAACAATTGGTGAAAGCTTTTTTCCACTGCTCCTGGCAACCATCCTTAATACTTCCATCAATCAGGCCATCATTAATAAATTCTATCTCCTCAGACAATGCAGAATGGATACGATCACGACAATAATTTGCCACCTAAAAAAGAAAGCCAGCGGAATGCAAGCTAATCACTTCTAGAAAGGAATCAGCAACATGATTTGACAATAGGAAAAAAAAACCAAAGAAACAAATAAATAAAAAGAGAGCACAAGGACAAGTACCTGTGAGCCTCCATGACCATCATAAACTCCAAAGAAATGAGCAGTCTGGAGCGGTAAACAATTGCTCATGCCATCAAGTAATCGGTCTCCAATCAGCATTTGAATATGAATTTTCAAAAAATAAGGCACAGCAGCAAATGCATCTTCCATCTCCGGTCTCCTTCCACACACAGACGTAAATCCCCAAAGGGGTACGTAGTCCACTTCAAAAACACTTCTTGAGATCGTACCACTGGCCCCTCTTTCAAGATTCAACCTAGGCACCACAGCTGATGTCTTTGCATCAGATCCATCTCCAACCTCTTCCTCAACAGTTCCTGCCACAGATAGGGGATCGCTAACGATGGCGTCAACTTTCAAATCCCCCAAATCTGCTGTCTTCGCGGTAATACTAGCACTGTTTTCGATATCTACGGAACTTGCTGTTCTTACCTCGAAGGTGGCCTCAAAACTCAAGAAATCCTCTCCACATAAGCTACTTGTCTCACTGGCCACTGAAAGAGAACAAGAACTATCAAGAATTAGATCACCCTCCAACGACAAAGAATCGTCTTCCTCACTATCCCGTGTTATCACATCATCGCCAACAACCCAATTTCTTTCATTTTCAGAGATCATATCCAACAAAGGGGCTCCTATTCCTCCTCCTCCCTTGTCCTCTTTAGGAGCTGGCACCGCTCTATCTTTAACTTCATCATCTAAATCACCACAATTACAATCCTTATTCCCCACAGTAGAAACCTTACTTACAGTACCAGATAATAAGCTAGCTGTGTCTTCCATTAAGAGTCTTGTGATATCCATATTGGTATCTAAGGACGGACTCTCACAGACTGGATTACGTACTCTAAATGGCACTGCAACCGCCCGGTACATCTCCTCCATCAAAATCACTATCTTGACAGTACAGAAAGTTACCCTCTACCCCCTCTAAGATCACACAGCCTGTCATTATTCAACTAAAATTATCAACCCCTTCACTCATCAAGAATGATTTTGGAATGTGAACAGCAGGTTTTGACAGACCATTTTCCATGCCTTTTAGGAAAAGGCAAATCAAAGTTTAATACTCTACAAAATGAGGCTGCCTATCCAGTGGATGCAAGGATATGGGTTAGCTAAAAGTTCTTAAAAGTGAAATGGTTAGTCAGATCTGGTCAACGGGAATGGATCCAAATTTCCATTTGTGGAAACTTACAGACTCTAAATAGATGAGCTAGACCTGTTTACGGCCTCATTAACTTCTTCTCTGGAGTCTTCTCCATTTATCTCCATCAACTACAACAAGCGAGAAACAACCAAGACAGTCCACAAAAAATAAAAATAAAAATAAAAATAAATTGGAAACCAGCCCCTGATCTTTAAACACAAGAAAGAGAAAAAAAAAGGGTCATGAGAAAGAACCCGAGAAAACTTAAAAGTCCCAAGAATCACAAGAAAACCCTAAAAAAGATAGTAAGAGTTCCCTGGATCTAAGGCAACCCATCACTGCCTCTTGTGAAGTAGCTCTCTTCCTCTCTCTAATAAGTGCAAAAATTAAACTTGGAAGCAAGAAAGAAAGAGAAGGTAGAAGAGAGGGGGGGCTACCGAATAGTTTTTTTAAATTTCTTGAAAACCAATGACCATGAAAAGATTCAAGAAACAAGATTCGGAGAGTGGCGCCGATTAAAAAACTAGCTCAGGCCTGCTTTCTTGATTCTCTATGGTGATTAATATTGTGCTGTTTTTTTATTCAAAATACATTATATTTAATTTTAGATTTTTTAATTGCTAATATTAATCCATTAAAAAATATTAGTTTAATTTATTTTTAAATAACACATTTTTAAAATATATCAAAAACAGAAACGACCACATTTCCAATACTTTGTTCAAGTATATCTCTTCTATTTAACAATATCTGGGATCCTGGAGCTGATAGAGCAAGAAAGAGAGTGGAGATGAACTAGAAGCTAGAAACACGAAATAAATAAAAAAGTTAGGAAGAGAGAGAATTGGACAGGTGTCAGATCTAGAAGAGCATATCAAAGCATCTCCACCCATCCAATCCAATCCAATCCAATGAATATAAATGCTACTTCAGAATTCCTTTAACAAGGATTGAGTGAAGACATCTTGTGCTTGTAACATGATATTATTATAACATGTTTTTATGATTGATTTAGATCACAGATAATTTTGTTTTCACATTGTTATTAGCAAGTCTAGATATAAAAATACAAAAACAAGATTTTTATAAATATGGATGCTAATGATATATTGAAGACTACATAAATAAATAAATAAATAAATCTAAGTAATATTCACCTTAAGAATATAAGTCAATAGATCAATTTTCAACTTCAAGAAAATCAAATCAAAAGGGTATTTTTTTTAGGTGTCTTTCATTAATAATTAATAATTAAAAATATAAAATATATGACATGAGATTAATTTAGTCTGAAGTACCGCTAAAATAAACTATATTAGGTCAATTTCACAAGCAATTACAAATTAATTATTTAACTTGGATGTGAATGATATGTTTCAAACTAGATAAATAAATAAATAAATCTAAATGTTAATTAGCTTAAGGATATAATTCAATATCTCAATTCTCCAGTTCAAACAAAATCCAAATCAAAAAGCTATTTCTTTTAAGGTGTCTGTTGACATATAATGTCATACTTGTATGCTTTATATATTTTGATGATAACAATAAAAAGAAAATGGACTAATAATATGCTTGGATGAGATTAGGTTATAAACAGGTATTATACAAAGAATACATCAACAAGCATAATGGAGTACACGAAGAAATCACTCCAGGAAGTCCAAGATGCAAGCAAGTGAAGACTTAGAATAAGTTTTCATTTTAGTGCTTTATGTAAATCTCAATTTCTATCTTGATAGCACAAATTAAAATGAACTCACACACTTCACATTGCATGCATTAAAAGGGTTTGATGATTATAGGTTTAAGCCATAATCAATCGGTTCAAGAAATTCAGAAGAGATAATTTGTCAAAATAGAGTTTCTGCATGAACCGGTCGACCGCTTGAGTTATCCGTTGTGAACCGGTCGACCTCTTGAGGTGTCTGCATGAACCGGTCGACCGCTTGGGTTACCAAGTGAACCGGTCGACCGCTTGGAAGACAAATTGCCTTTCGAGCTGAACCGGTCGACCGCTTGGGTTATCCGTTGTGAACCGGTCGACCGTTTGAGATGACAGTTGCACTAGAACGGCTAGTTTCTCTTTGAAACTTATAAATAGGCCTCTTAATTGCAAAATTAAAGTTAGACATTTTTTATATCTGATATTGAGGCAATTAATAGTGCAAAAACACCTTCATATCATCAATCCTCATTAATACTCATTTTTGTGTTTAAATCTTCATATCCTAACACAAAGAGTATTTTCTCATTCTCACTACACTTAAACACCTTCAAACCTTCTAAGTGCTATTGAGTGAGATAAAGAGATCATAGATCTTCATTTGTAATATCCACACTATTAAGAGTGTATTGTTGTTTTACAAAAACAATCATTGTAATACTCTTGAGAGTTGAGTATAAAACTCTTGGTATTGGTGAGGGAACATCACCAAGGAAAATCTTGAAGAGGGTACATCTTCAAGTGGGAAAAGGAAAATCTTGAAGAGGACATATCTTCAAGTGGTGTAAAAGTCTTGGTGTAGATTCATCAAGCGGGAATTGTAATCTTGTTACTTGGATTAGTAAGAGAGTACAATACTCAAGTACGGGTTGGTACTTGAGTCGTGGACGTAGGCTTGCCGAACCACGTTAAAAACCGAGTTAGCAATCTCTCTCTTATCTCTTTACTTTAAAGTAATTAATTTTAAAATTGCATTAGTTATTGTATTTACACCTAACCCCCCCCCTTAGGTGCATAGTTGCCTTAATCCGTGGACAACAGTGTCTTCCATCAATAATTGAATACATAGAGTTTACCATGTGAGGTTAATTTAGTCTGAAGGTCCAAATCAAAATAACTAAATTAGGTCAATTTCACATGCAATTACAAATTAATTATTTAATTTGGAATACATATATGATTAAAACTACAAAGTCACATCGTTTTTCATTTTTTTCAAGTCTTATGATAGGTGTGCACCTCCATGTTGAGGGTGACATAATATCTTTGATGAGATACTTAATCCTTACCTCAATTGACCAATTAAAGTAAATACTGAGTCACTAAAGATTATCATTAATTGTATATGTTTAAGTTATAAAATCAATTTCTACTTAAATAATTTGGATGAGTCAATCATGATCACATGATGTTCTAGACATAAGTTAGGCAAAACATATAAGATTGGTTTAGACAAAGAGTTGTCACTTAACTAATCTAGGAGTTATATGAAGATGTGATTGAGAAAACTATGTTATCTATCTAATTTAATTTATTTTGATTTATTGAGTCACTCTAGGCTGGATAAATTAAATGAGATTCTAGCTCACTAGAAAAATCTTAGTGAGATTTCCTAAATTAATAGGAAGGGTTATTAATTTGCAAGAAATTAGTGTAAGACCAAATAGGATTAAAGATTTTATCTAAATTTGGATACATATATATATATATATATATATATATATATATATATATATATATATATATATATAGCTAATACTCATTATCTTTTTATATAAATAGTTTGGTAGATCTAAATAAGTACTAATATTCCTTATAAAACATATTTAATGCTAATAAAATTGATTGAACCAACTTTTCTTGGATTGACACAAAAATCTGAGAATTATTCTTAAGCAATAAAAGGGGTTTTTTGTTTATGAAACCCAATTTCAAATTCCCCTATTTTGGATGCTCAAGAAGTTATGAATGAACATCAAAATCAGTCGATAATGATGAATAAATTGCATGTGTGATGTTATCCATTATATCACCTGAACTTCAAATGCAACATAAGAATATTGGTGCTCATACTATGAATATGCATATCAAAGAATTGTTTGATAAGACGAATAGGACTGAGAGATATGAGACCTCTAATAAATTTATTGACATATTTAAGTTGATTTTCTCAAGTCATTGTAGTAAATTTGATGGTTAAATCCTAGATAGCTACTGCAAATCTTTATAAATCCCTTACAAGCACCTCAATTACAGCCTTCATGTCAATTGTTTCTTCATCTTGGATTACAAAATAATTTCTTTTCTAAATTCTTGCATTTATAGATTATAAAACATTTAAATAAACAATTAAAAAACCTCGAGTTACATTCGAGGGGAATTAGATGATAAAACAAATTACAACTTATAAGAAAAATAGGGATAAGACAGGACACACATGTTATATTTAATAGAAAATACAACCATTCAACCATCAAATAAAACACAATCACACTGAATTTTAATGTCCATAATCATCCACCGTGCATAAAAAACATTTTAATATCATGATAAATTACTTTGCATTCTTCAATTATAATGAATGACTTTATATGAAACTATAAAATATTATTTATAACACTTTGAAATACTCAATCAAATCTAGTTTGATAATTTTCCAAACAAAAAAATTATTTAATAGAATTTCCATGAATTGTTTTTTCAAAATTTAATTAGAAAATTAATCATATTAAAACTATTATTAATATCCTAAGAAAATTTAGGATTAATAAAATAATTTTTCTAACTTAAAAAACTCTCATTATTTTATAAAAGCAATTTTTATAAACATTATTCAATTAAATCATTGAGCTAAATTAATCTTATCCCCATTAGAATATCATAAAAATTAACATTTTAATTAAACAATTTAATTCATTCCTAATCCAGATAAGAAACGTAGTTCTAGAAGCACTGGTATGCCTTAAAATTAAATGAACAAAGTAGGATAGATCCATGAACTATCCTCTCTGCTTTGGACAGTACCCAAGAATCAACACAAGCTCATTCTGATCAATTATATACTCACATTGGGGGTAGCTTTTCTTTTGGCATTTCTTCACAGCTTGTGGATCAATCAAACATCAAAATGATGACTCACATAAACCTGGTTGTGTTTTACTTGAATACCTTTCTTATTTCTTTCATCTTAAAGTGTTGTTTTTATTTCTTTGACGAGTTAATTAAGTTGTTTGATGTAACAGTAACAGTTTGTCTATTAAGTTGTTTGATGTAAAAGTAACAGTTTGTGTATTACTGATTATACAAATTAGGAGGGAATATCACTTTGCAGAATTTTCAGGGAGCAATGCAGATGACAGGATCATTCTTAGGCTTTGTTGTTTCTATTGTTCTGATGCTCATGCCTCTTAAATGCATTTACATCACAAACGTACGTCATGATGCTTTCATCACGTCATCTCTTTGTTTCTTGGTTTAGTATTTTTGTGTGTGCTCATAATCATATAGTATTTCACTGGTGCTTCTCCTCTCATGGTGAAAAATAGGAATTCACACTTGCGTTGCTGAATGTCCACGACAACCTCTGTTCTCGTCAGCCTATCCCCTCACGAGTTTTTCTCCCCAGCCTGAACAGTCAATCGTCCAGGCGATGTTTGTCAACAAGTCAGACTTGAAATGATTAAGCCAGAAGAAAATCATTTTGATCAAAGGTTGCTGCATAGATAGATTCAGATGTTCAAGCATTGAAATACAAAGAGCAAAGACTACTAATAGTCAACCAATTAAGTAGCAGAAATGAGAGGATAACTAGAACAATTGCTTATATAGCACAATAGGAAGTATCGTGTCATCTAAAAGCAAGGAGTGAGTAAAGGGTTCCAGAAATGGTAATTAGAAAATTAGTGAAAGGAGGAAAAGAATATCTTGCTATTTTTGTTGAAGATTGATGATAATGCAAGACAACACCCCGCCCTTGCCAATAACAGCCAAACAGTCACCGTTACTTGTATGAACTCTCAAGCTTATTTGTCAAAATTATGTTTAAATAAAAGTAGTTTTTGCTTGCAGGGTCTTAATTTCCTGTGCCCATCCATGATTACTGTGCACAACCAATAAGAAGAATATGCGAAGTAAACTCAAATTTGAAAGGCAATGACCTAAAGCATCTCTTCTTTATTCCCTAGGGTATATATACATTCTAGCACTGAAGAACAAACAAGCCCAAAAATTTGAAATGTAGAGAGAGAAGTAAGAGAGAGATGCTCCAAAAAAAAAACAGCAGCCAAAACCACAACTAGCCACCAAAAATCCTTCACATACAGCCGCCGGAAATCACCATTCCCGTCCCCACCATAGCTAGAAACAAGTATTACACAGATCTGTCCCCACTATAGCCACCTTCCCACATAAAAAAAAAAACCATTTCTCAAATCCCCACCCCACTTCCTACCAAACAAATCCCACAACCCCAGGTACGCTGAAGGCCCCAACAAATCCCAAAACAAATCCTCAGACGCCACCCTCAACCCACTGGAAAACCTTAAAATCCCGCAAGCAAACGTCCGTTTTCAACCTCCCACAGGCCATCTTTTTCATCCCCAACCAGTCCAGCGGTGAAAAAAGAGTTTTGTGTTTTTTGGCAAGAAAGTAGTTTTTGTCCTTTGTCCAGTGTCTTTTTCAAATTTTAAACCTCGTTTCTCTCAAATGGCCGTCGACAAAGCCAAACAAAAAGCCAACCCCACACACAAGCCACCAAACCCTCACCCAACTAAACCCCAAATGGCCTCTTGGGCTGACTGTGTAAAGGTAACCGATTCTAATACTCGGTTCACTTTAGACCCCATAACCAAAACTGACGATGGACACTTCTTTGACATCACGGCTGACATGCTCACAGATGATGCTGAGCAATGGAACCGTTGTATGGTGGGGTTCTTTCCTGGCTTCAGGATGAACTACCACACTGTGAATGCTGTTGCTCATCGAGTCTGGAAGGCTGGAGGTCTGGAATCTGTGATGTCGACTGCAAATGGCTTCTGGTTGTTTAGGTTCAACACAGAAGACAGTATGCATGCTATTCTGGAAAGAGGCCCCTGGATGTTCGGTGGCAAAACGATGATATTACAAAAGTGGCATCCCCAATTCGTTTTTGATAAAAAACCGCATCTCCAAGCTACCAGTCTGGATCCGTATCCATGGCCTACCTTTCTCCCTATGGTCTCGGAAGGGACTCAGTACTATCGCTAGTAGGGTTGGAAGGCCTCTATCTTGTGACGAACAAACCTTTTGCTGCACAAGGCTTGATTATGCAAGGGTCTGTGTAGAGATTGATGCAGCCATGCCATACGTTAACCAGTTCGATATCAACACCCCCTTATCCCAAGAGCCTCTGCACCTGGAAGTGGAGTATGAATGGCGTCCCCCAAGATGTGAAAAATGCAAATTTTTCGGCCATGTTTTCCCTGAACAGCAAGTAAATGAGACAACAAATGGGGCCAGCCCCCCTCACCAATGCCCTGACAAAGAGGCAAAGGACCAGCCTCGGGTGCAGCTGCACGACCAGGAAGAAAGCCCAGCTAGCCACCACCGAGACAAGAACATTGTTGCAATTCCAGCCACCCAAACCAAGGGGAGTACCATTGCACCTCTGAGTGCTAAGGAGCCTTCAACCTCTCTAGCAAAGGGGGATAAAGGTGTGGACAACCTGCAACTGAAGAATTCTCAACAACAAGCTGACGCTGCAAGGACCAAGAAGGGAAAGATGAAGGAGACCATCCTAACTCCATGCACAACCATCGAGAGCGACTCCTTAAGTAGCCAGCAGTTTCAAGATGAGGAAGGGACCAGTGAAACTAATGCCAACTACGGTTGCGACACAGGCAGCAGGGACATGTCCCCGACGGCATTCACAAAAGTTAAAAAGAAGAAAGGAGGCAAGGGGAAAAAAGAGGCACATCACCTCTAAAGGTTTTCCACTATCAAAACCCTCTTTTTTTTATGTTAATGAATAAAATTGGTTGTTGGAACATTAGAGGCATCAATGGCCTCCAAAAACAAAAATATGTTCGTGATTGGATTAAGAAAAATAAACTAAGCTTGTTTAGTTTGATTGAAACCAAGGTTCAAATTGCTAGGCTAGATACTTTGCAGAATGGTCTTGACTTGAGAGACTGGAGGTTCATCTCCAATGCTACGGGTCATAAAAAAGCTAGAATTATCATTGGGTGGGATCCAGTTATTTTTTATGTGCACTGTCTTCATTTTACTGAGCAATGGATGACACGTAGGGTGCTTGGCATCCACCAGCAGATTGATATCATAGTCACCATGGTGTATGGCCATAACACCTGAGCAGCTAGACAAGCCATTTGGGACTACTTGAGGATGCAAGGGGGGAACTTTTCATCGCAGCCATGGCTACTAATGGGCGATTTCAATGCCACCCAAAAAGTCACGGACAGTAAAGGAGGAGATACAAACTAGTGCAGTCATAAGCAAGAATTTGGGGTTTGTATGCAGCAAGCCGAGCTTCATATTGTCCCTTATAGAGGGATAAAATTCTCTTGGCACAATGGGCAAGCCTGTGAGAACATGATTATGAAGAAGCTTGACTGGGTTATTGGTAATACAGCTTTTGCTAAGGATTGGCCTGATGCTTATGCCCATTTCCTTCCAAGAGATGTCTCTGATCATAGTTCTATGGTAATTCATCTCAGTGAAGACCATTTCCATCCGAGACCTATGTTCAGATTCCTTAATCTCTGGTTAGACAGGGAGGACTTTATGCCGCAGCTAGCTAGAGTTTGGGACCAGCCTGTTCATGGGTCCCCTTTTTTCAAGCTAACAACAAAGCTTCAGATGGTCAAAGTCAGCTTGAAAAATTGGTATAAGCATAACCGAACACACATCACTAGCCGTGTGTCCAAAGCGAAAAGGGATTGGGCTGCAGCCCAGGAGAAGCTTGATGGGGATCCTTACTCTGAAGAGGCAAGTGCAGTAGAAAGACAAGCAGCTATCAATTACCAGCACCTTTGCAGAGATGAAGAATCGTACTACAGGTAAAAGTCAAGAATCCAGTGGCTTCCTTTAGGGGACAAAAATACCTCTTTTTTCCACAGGTCCGTGGTCCACAGGAAAATGCGAAATAAAATAAAGGGCTTGGATGATGGGCAAGGCAACACGATTCAAGACCAGCAGGGGATGGGGAGACTAGCCGTTGCTTTCTACAAGGACCTAATGAGGGATACATCGAGCTCTATTTTGATTAATGAGGGCTAGTTCCCTAATCCCATCAATGAAGCTACGAAGCAAGACATTTCCCAGGCCATTACCAATGATGAAATTAAGCATGCTTTGTTCACCATCCCTGACAACAAAGCCCTTGGCCCAGATGGTTTTTCAGCCATTTTTTTCAAGCAAAGTTGGAGCATTGTGGGTGAGGACTTCACGGCAGCAGTCCAGCATTTCTTTCAAACTAGCATGCTGCCTAAATGCATAAATGCCACTACCTTAGCTCTGATTCCAAAAGTGGAGAACCCCGGCTCTCTTAATGATTACCGGCCCATATCGTGCTGCAACGTCATCTACAAAACCATCTCCAAAGTTCTTGTTCAGTGCCTTAAAAAAGCTCTGGAATGCGTCATTGGGCCTTCCCAGTCAGCCTTCATTCCGGGTAGGCACATTGCAGATGCAGTCCTTCTCTCCCAAGAGCTCATGCATAATTATCACCATCAAAATGGTCCTAAACGTTGTGCCCTAAAGATTGATCTTCGGAAGGCGTTTGATACCATCCGATGGGATTATATTATTGCGGGGCTCCACCGAATAGGCATCCCTCCCACAATGGTGCAATGGATTGCAGCTTGCATCACCATCCCTTATTTCTCCATCAACATAAATGGGGAGCTTCAGGGATGGTTCAAAGCCTCCAAAGGCATCAGACAAGGCGATCCCCTATCTCCCTACCTCTTTGTGCTAGCCATGGAAGGGCTTAGTGGTCAAATTGCAGCGGCAACTAGTAATCCTAGCTTCCATTTCCACTGGAGATGCAAGGCCAATAAAATTACTCACATTTCTTTTGCCGATGATCTTTTAATGTTTTGTCATGCAGACTTGGGCTCGGTCAGGATTATCCAGCACGCCTTGCTGACCTTCATGCATCAGTCTGGGCTTAGTATTAACAAAGAGAAAAGCTCTCTTTTCCTCACGGGTATTAGCCCAGATGTGCAAAGGGAGATCCAGGAACTGTTGGGGTTTCAACTCAAAACTCCCCCAGTAAAATATTTGGGGGTCCCTCTTGTTACTACAAGGCTTACTAGAGGAGACTGCAACCTTCTTGTGGAGAAAATCACAGCTCGCATCTAGCTGTGGACTTCAGCCTCTCTCAGCTATGCAGGCCGTGTTCAGCTAATCAAGTCTACCCTCTTTGCAATGCAAGTGTACTGGTTAAGCCTTTTTATCATCCCAATGGCAGTTATTACAAGATTAGAGACTATTATGGCTCGTTTCCTTTGGAAGGGTCCTGCTATGGGAAAGCATGGCGCCAAAGTCAGCTGGAAGAACATCTGTTATCCTCTTAGAGAGGGAGGTTTGGGCATAAAGAGACCTCAGGATTGGAACAAAGCAGCCATCCTCAAGCACATATGGCGTATAGTCACAAAAGAGAGTTCCATTTGGCCAACCTGGGTTCATTCTGTGCTCCTCAAAGGCCGTAGCTTTTGGAACCTCCCCCCCTACTCGTGTTTCGTGGACCTAGAGGAAGCTTCTGGACAACAGGAAATGGTGCACGGGGCTTTTCTTTTCCAAAATAGGTGATGGGGTGGGAACCTCTCTATGGCATGATTTTTGGCTGCCTGATGGTGAAAGTCTTTCTGAGAAATTCCCCCCCCCCATACTATAGCTACCACTTGTCTGCCATGGAATGCCACTGTGGATGCAATAATCATAAATGGGAGATGGTCCTTCCCTTCGGGGCATCGAGACTTACAACTAGTTTGGAATTCAATCACTTTTCAGCCAAAAGTGGATGCTAGGGACTTAGTTGTTTGGAAGGGACATAACACTGGGAAGTTTAGCATTGCTTCTGCCTGGGACCTCGTAAGGAAGAAGAAGCCTCAAAACGCCCTCTATGACCTGATGTGGTACCCAGGCCATGTCCCTAGGTACTCCCTCATGCTTTGGCTAGCTTCCCTTGGCAGGCTCTCGACCATGGACAGACCCCAGATGAGGAGAAGCATGTGTAGCAGAGATTGCATTCTCTGTGGAGTGGAAAGGGAAACCCATGAGCATTTATTTTTTAACTGCCCTTTCTCAACTACAGTTTGGGACAATGTCAAAGCGCAGGCTCAAATCCATTGGCCTTCAAAGAGTTGGGTGCCTCTGCTGCGTTGGGCAGCCACAAAATTCTCCTCAAAGAAAAGGTTCATCAATATCCTAGCAAGGAATATGCTAGCCACAACGGTGTACTTCATTTGGACTGAAAGGAATGGGAGGATTTTTCAAAACAGGCACAAAGCAGCTGGCATCCTCTCCCAGGATATTATCTCGCAAGTTAGGTTGCTTTTGACGGAGCACAAATTCCCTATTCCAGAGGCCATCAGAGCCAGATGGAATGTCTGACTTTGCTGCTGCTTGGTTCCTCTCGTCTGTGTCTTCTTCGAGCTCGGTGCGAGATTTGGAGTTCTTGGTTGCAGCTCAGTCTGCATGCCTAGTAGCTTAGGTTCGTATAGGTTGTGGGCTTAAAGTTTGCGGCTGGCTGTTTCTTTAATAGTAGCAGGTTTCCTTTCAGTTTGGGCCGCTTGTTATGGGCCCCAAATGTCTCTTTCTTCCTCTTTATGGGCGCTGGGCTAGGTCTGTTAGCCCGTTGCCTTTTTTTTCTTGTAAGGCTTCGGCCAGTGCTTGTTTTTCCTTCTTTTCCCAAAGCGGTCGGCCGCTTCCCTGCTTTGAGCTCGGTCCCATCAGATCGACTAGCAGGCCCTCTGTATATTTTTTCCCCTCTTTTAATCCACTTGAACTTTGTTAAAAAAAAAACAATCAACACTTAAAAACTCAAATTTTAGGGCAAGTCACCTGTGTGTGAGAACCTGTGAAATCTTAAATAAGGATTTCTAATATATGTTGGACTTGCCATGAACATGATAATGAAAACAGTCAAACCCAGTAAGCAAAAAAGTCTATTGTTGAAGCAATGGAAGGGTGAGAATGGTCTGGCTAAGTCCATCTTCCACCAGTTTCTTATCCACAGGACGTCTATAAGACCTTGTCATCCAAGTAAAGTGAGCTTCCATCCACGTGGACAACAAAGAAAAGCAATTGCAATGCATAGTTGTGTAGTAATCTTGCTGATTTCATGTGGTTGGAATTCTAGAATGGAGAAGTGCAAGCTCCTTCGGATAATCCGTTGCAAATTGTTTTAATTTGCAACGGAAAATCCATTGCAATATCAGTTTTGTTGCACAATTTGCAACGGATTATCCGTTGCAAATTAAATCCGTTGCAATTTTAATTTGCAACGGATAATCCGTTGCAAGTGAATTTTCTGTTGCAACGGATAATCCGTTGCAATTTTGTTTTATCTTGCAACGGATATTCCGTTGCAATGGATATTCCGTTGCAAATTAACATTGCAACGGAAAATCCGTTGCAACACATATGTTTGTTTTTTTTAATTAAAGAATGTGTTTAGCAACGGAAAATCCATTGCTAATCAAATTTCAGTTGCAAAATTTGCAATGGATTTTTGCCATTGCAAAAATCCGTTGCAATCACCCCCCCTGTTTTAGTAGTGTCAAACATATAGAATTATGAGTTGAGGTTGAGAGAGATGCATTCAATACATTGCAATTTATTTCTTCTTACATTTAACTAGGTTTTTTTTTATTAGTGTTGTGTTTTCTAATTACTTTAGTGTGTACTTTGCATTTCTAGAAATCTGTACATACCTCCCAATGATCCTCGCCTTATTAGGATGTGTTGTGGAGTGTAGTTGAATCGTGTTTCTGAAAATGTTTGAGAAGGAAAAATCAGCCCAAGGAAAAATTCGATCAGCCCAAGGAAAAATCAATCAGTACTCTTTGATTTCTAAAATTCTTTTCAAAAAAAAAAAAATAGGTTGACCTAGGTTAATCCAGCTAACACACATGAACTATGAATTGCCCATGTCGTTTTTTTTTACTTTTTCATTGGAGAATAAAATAACTAAACTACCATTAAAAGATAAATTAATTTAGTTTCAATGTGAAGGGCTTTTCATACATGTCAACATTTTTTACACGATAAGATACCCAGATTACCCTAAAGTTATTTTTTAAAAAGTTATTATCATATAAGTTTTTTTTTGTGATTGGAAAGTTAATTTAGGGGTATTTAAGTATTTTAACTAAATTATAATATTAATAATAAAAATTGTTGGCGCACCCGCATTGGTGCCCTTTGAGTAGTGCAAACAATGTCTTCTAATAGTTGAACACAACATTCTAGTGTAGCAATCCAAGCATATTGTCATTTGATTGTATTAAATCCGATTTATTATTTTTTCAATGTAATCCGTTGACATTTGATGCAATTGATATATATCAAATTTCGTCCTCGTTCTTTTGTTTGTTATTTGTTTTTTTCTTATACTTTTCTTCATTCATATTTTTTCAATTTCATCCCTTATCGTTTGACTTTATTTTCTTTTATATTAGATTACGTTGGATTTGATCTTCTCTCTTATTTAAGTTCTTTTATAATTTTTTTTAGAAAAAACAACTCATCAATTTTATTCATATAGATTTATTCCAATCTCATGTCTTAGATCATTATGATTATGATTTAAAAGAGAAATAAAATAGATTGAGGGGATGGAATTCAAATAAATATAACGATTATGATTTAAATTATAAGAAGAGAAGATGTGGGGGTAAAAAGAAAACATTTAAAGGTAATGGGGGCCTAACTATAATAAGAGAAATTGAGGGGTATAATACCCCTCCTTTGTCTTTTGCCCAGTAGAATGAGAGGAAGAAAGGGAGGGAGATATTAATAATTTTCTTACCCAATTGAAGAGGAATTTCAAAGTGAAAGTGAGATTAAGTGTTACCAAAACATTCATACATAAAAAACACAAGGATTTGGAGTATTACTAGAAGAAGATATTGGTGGAAAAAAAGAGCATCGGGCTGGCGGTAGCAGGAAAAAAAAGAGGGGAGGAGGAGATTGTGATTTCACAAGCTAGTAGGGTCTTAAATCTTCCACTAGTATGGTGTTTCTTATATGCATATAAAAGATTCTAGACTTTATGGTTAAATTTCATGGTTTTCTTTATGAGATTTGGGTTAGGGTTCTTGGAATTTTTTGGGGGGAAATGTGGAATTGTGTGTAATTGATGAATGTGGCATGAAATGAGAGCTCATTGGAAAGACAAATGGAAAGGAAAAGGGGAGCCCTAGGAAAGGCCATGGCTAGCCATTGAGGGCAGTAATTTGGAGAGAAAAATTATTTGTTTTGCAAAATAATTATTGTATATGTTGTATTGGGTGTGAATAATTGAGTATGAAAAGAATGATGGAAGTCTTGTTTTCCCAAGGCCAAGTTTCCGCCAAATATATATGATGCAGAAGTTAACAATTGGGTAGATTCATCTCTTGACTTTCAAAGAGAATATGAGTGGGAGAAGAAGGGAATTAGGATAGGTTTCATTCGTAAAAGCTGTAGTTCTGGATGTTTATCATCAAAGGAAACTAGTTTCATTTAATTTTAAATTTTATAACTCTAGTTAAGGGTCATCGAATGTGACTTTACAGGCAGAATGTGCAGAATAGCAGGTCTGTCACTTTTGTGATACATTTCATGAATGTTGGGGGCATAACTAGGTTCTCTTACCTGCATAAGAGTAGTAACACTATATGTTAGCTTTCAAAAGAGATCAATTTTGTATAAAATGGAGTTCTATAAATCCAGTTATAATGAAAAATCTGGGCAGAGGTTGGAATGCGACCTATACTGGCAACTTTGAGAGGAAGAAAAGAAGAAGAAAACGTGGGAGGTCGAAGCGATGAAGTTAGATGCGTTAAAGGAAAATTAAAAAAAAAAGTTATGTTAAAAAAATGAGTGTTTATAATGATATTTTGATTGATAAAAGTTATAAAAAAATTATAAATGAAAGAAAAACAAATTTAAAGGCATATTGGATTTTTTCGGTGTGGTTATTAGGAAATGTATCGGTGGTTGAAAATGATTTATGAGAATTTCCTGTCATTGCAGGAGGGACCATGAGTGTGGTGCAAAAGCTGCAATAAGGGACCACGATCAAAGCATCGACAACGGGTAGGTGATTTGTTCCTACATTTCTAATTTAATTTTCGTAATGAAAATGTGTGAATTATGCTTAAAGCCTTGGTGGAAGTTTGAAAAGATATGTTTTATCAGTAAGAATATTTAAAGCATGTGTGTGACGGAAGTTTGAAAATGTCATGAACAAAGCATGGTGGTAGCTTTCATACATTTAGTGCATGCTAGGATCCCGGATAAAGGGATCACTAAAAATGGTTAACATACATTTTAGTGTATGTTATGATCCCGGATGAGGGTATCATCATCAATGACTGCTATACATTTAGTGTATGTCAGGATCTCGGGAATTGGGATCACTATGCACAGGCTAATATACATCGAGTATATGTTAGAATTCTGGATAAAAGGATTGTGGTGCAATGTTTAATACACGTTCATGTATTTTGAAATTTAAAAAAATAAAAAATGGAATAAACACATATCCTAAAAAATAATACAAGGAGGTATGTCAGGGACTTGAGAAGGGGTCTTCTATGATTTTTTTATGTCGGTAGGGTGATAAAGGTATCGACAGTAGTTAGTATCGACAATATATAAATGGGGAAGTTGGTTTGTATTTCCAACAACTATGTTGATTATTATAATTATGTATGATTGCATACCTTGGGTTTAATAACTTTAATATATTTTTTTTTCAAATTTTCTTTATGGAATTATCTTGTATTTTCATTTTAGGTCCATCATATTCATGGTAGGAGTAAAGTTGTTATTTCTTAGTTTTTTATGTATCAAGTAATATTTTGTATAAATTAAATGTTGGTAAACTAATATGTATGATCACTATTTTTGAAAAAAATGGAATGTAAGAAAATTAACTCGTTTTGTCCTATTCTATTAAATATAATTATATTAACTCTGGTGCAAATTGTTGATTGTTGTTAAATGTATGGCTTATTTATTATGGTTGTGATGAGGATGATGTTTAAGGTTTTGTAGACCCAGGATGATTGGGTCAATAATGAATTAAAGGTTATGTTATATGTCGAAAACTTGGGATCTGCTAGTATAGATGAAACCTATATATATATATATATATATATATATATATATATATAAATTAATTACATCTTCTTTTCTTGGTGAATGTGTGTTAATAAGATTACTTCTTTGTCTCCTATAGAAGGGGACATTACAATTTCTCACCTTAACACTTGGTTCATTTGAGAATTATATTTTATTATTTTATTTATTAAGGTTTCCATGGAGTCATTATAATTTCACAACTATGTCAAAAACTTGGCTTGTTGACTTGAATAAACTTGAGTCATTTATATATATATATTAGAAAAAGATTTATGAAACTTAAAATAAAACGTGAACTACCTATCTAATATCATACTTAATCCTTTTGCAACGGATAATCCGTTGCAAATAAAATTGATATTGCAACGGATTTTCTTTTGCAAATTGTTGCAAATCTCTCTTCCTCCTCAGAACGCTACGCGCCATTTTGATTCATTTTCTTTACTCCTCAGAGACGTCTCTCTTCCTCCCTTGTTCAAAACAAATTTCTTACCTTCTCTCCTTCTCTCTACTGTCGACGACTGAAAATAGTCAACAGTGAACCTTGCCGGCGTTTCATCTCTTGCTCCCGTTTTACTCCTCAAATTAAGTTCGTCTCTCTTCCTCCCTCGTCCAAAACAAATTTCTCTCCTTCTCTCTACTGTCGAGGACTGATAACAGTCAACAGTAACACCTTGCCGGCGTTCCATCTCTTGCTCCCGTTCCACCTTGCCGGCGTCGAGCTTGAGTTATACAGCAGACCCATCACCACCACAACGCCGATCTCCTTCATGTACGGTAAGCACTTCCATTTTTAATTTCCTTAGTTGTTAAGTTTGGGTTTCTTGTTGTTTGTTTGCAAAGAAAGTCTGGGGGGTTTCTTCTTGTTTGTTAAGTTTGGGTTTCTTCTTGTTTCTTCCATTTATGTCTCTCTCTCTGTTTCTTGAAATTTCCATCCCAGCATTAATCTTCTTCATTACTAGGAGATTACATTAATTGTGTGTATCTGATCATGGCACATCAATTACTAGGGATCCTATTTTAACAATCTTCTTCAAGCATCGGGAATCACCTAAATCTGTGACCGACATCTGGTTATGTTTGTAAAAAGAATATGATTCTCTTATGTTGTTTTGACCCTTTTTTCTGTTCATTTAAACTTACAAGCACTGACAGAAATTCACTTGAGAGATTCCCTTAACTTTCCAACCAAATACATTTTTTTCTTTTTTAGACATTAACCAAACACAAGGGTGACAGTGCACGGCAATATTTCATTCAGAGTTGCATTTCAAACCTCTGCAGTCTTTTATTCTTTGAATCTGTTAGAATGTACCATACTTGCTAAACTCTTCGTGCTACTGAAAGGTTAGTCTTTTTCTTCTTATTGTTTTTGCCGATTTCCATATACTTAAACAATGATGATAAATTCTATACTTGGGACTTCTAGCTTCCAAAATCACAAGTGACATGAGATTCACTAATGTTGAAAGTATGAGCTGGGAACAGAAATGCTCCTGCACGCATACACACAAGTATGCATGTTTATACTAGTACAAATATTGAATTTCGTGCATTGACAGAGAGAACAGGAGGTGTTTCATGTTTTTCTGCCTTCACATTGCTCTTCAATGAAATAGTAGAGATTGATTGGTGTTTGGAGTGTGGCTGGGTGAATAAATTTTAGTGTTCAGTGGGTTGTGTGAAACATCAGTCTAGGAATTATTCTATTTCTTTTAGTGATAGAAACAATCCTCCTGCAATTATTCAGATAAATTTGATAAGTTTCAAGGCAGTATGAGATTATTGTTTCTCTGTCATTAATAGCAATTATATTCTTATTTTCCCTTTATATTTATATTTTCAGTGAGAAGGCAAGAAATCATTGCTTTCTCTGGCTATGTTTCAAATGAATGTCTTTCATTGGCTTTGGAATTGTTTGTTGAGATGTTAAAATTAGGGATTAGTCCAGATTCCTCAACTGTGGTGGCTGTTTTAGTTTTGTGCTCTCAGTTGCTGGATTTAGCTGTTGGAAAGCAAATCCATGGACTCATTCCGAGTCTTGGCCTGGATGATGATGTAAGAGTTAGAACAGCTCTTATGGAGATGTATTTTAAATGTGGTGATCCTGAAACCAGTTTGCAAATATTCAAAAGGTCTCAAAATTATAACTTAGTCATGTGGGGTTCAGTGATGTTGAATTGTGCTCAGAATGGTTACCCAAATGAAGCATTGCAATTTTTCAATGAGTTTATGTTGGATTGTGGTTTTCCAGATCCTGTCATTCTTTTGGCTGCACTCCGGGCATGTTCATTCTTATCTCTTAAGCCTAGAGGGATTACAATTCATGGATTTGCTATAAAGATGGGGTTCGATTCTGATGTTTTTGTTGGTGGTGCTCTAGTTGATTTCTATGGAAAATGTGGAGACATGGAGTATGCTCAACAGGTTTTTCATGGATTATCAACCAGAGATCTGGTTTCGTGGAATGCGCCAATATCTGGATTTGCTTTCTAGATATGTATTTTTTTTGTTTCATGTTGATGATGTAAAATTCTTGATTATTTTGTTTCATGATGTAAAAATATGTATTTACTTTAACGTGTAAATATAACTGAATCTTTGTTGTATTATAAAATGTCCTTTTATATTATTTGAACTATATTTATTTGCTTTAAATATTAATAATATTCATGAAAATATTTATTTATAATTATTTAAGAAATTAAATAAACAATTTAATAAACAAATTAAATAAACAATCTTTCTGACAAGCTGGCAACGGATTTTCCGTTGCCTATTTGCAACGGATTTTCCGTTGCAAATTAATTTGCAGTCACGTATTTACAACGGAACGCATCCGTTGCAAATAAATATTTGCAACGGACTCCTTTCTTGTTTGCAACGGACACGTTCGTTGCAAACGCCCCCCATTTTTAGTTGTGTGAATCAAACTATCTATTTTTATCAAAACCTAAAATTTAACGATTTTTCCTAAAATCTAATTCAAAATAAATAAAGCATTAAATTGATATGATACTTTTGTCCACTTTTGGTCTACAAGTTTTAATTTTTTCAAATTTTGTCCTCCAATTGAAATTGGTCATACATCCTACTTTTTATTTCGGACCTTATTCTTTTATTTTTTTAAACAATTACACTGCATTTTTTTTTAAATCCCTTATATTTTTTTTGGTCCCAAAGTTTTGATTTGTTGCATTTTGTCCTTCAATTGGAATTAATTATATATTTTCTTTTAATTTTTTATTTGGTATTAATTCCTTTGGGTTTTTTGGTCCTTCTTGGACAATGTTTATTTTTTTATCCATATTTATGCATTTATGCTTTTAGTTTTTGTTTTTGATTTTTGTTGGGGTTTTATTTTTATTTGGTTTGATTCTAAAATTTTAATTTATGATGGTTACTCTGCATTTTATTTTTAAAAATCCTTTTATTATTTTTCGATCCCAAGGTTTTGATTTGTTGTAGTTTTGTCATTCAGTTGTAATTAATTATATATTTTATTTTTCATTTTCTTACTTATTCTTTTTATTTTTTATTTAGTATTGATTCCTTTGGTTTTTTGGGTCCCTCTTGGATAGTGTTTGTTTTTTTGTCCATATTTATTCATTTATGCTTTTTGTTTTTGTTTTTATTTTTTTTGTTTTATTTTGTTGTTGGTGTTTTATTTTTATTCGATTCTGTTTTGAAATTTTAATTTATGTTGGTTATACTGCATTTTATTTTTAAAAATCCCTTTATTATTTTTTTGTCCCAAGGTTTTGATTCGTTGCACTTTTTTCATTCACTTGAAACTCGTTCTGATCAATTATATATTGACATTGGGGGTAGCTTTTCTTTTGGCATTTCTTCACAGCTTGTGGATCAATAAAACATCAAAATGATGACTCAAAGAAATCTGGTTGTGTTTGACTTGAATACCTTTCTTATTTGTTTCATCCAAAATTTTTGTTTTTATTTCTTTGACGAGTTAGTTAAGTTGTTTGATGTAAGAGAAACAGTTTGTGTATTACTGATTATACAAATTAGGAGGGAATATCATTTTGTGGAATTTCAGGGAGCAATGCAGATGATAGGATCATTCTTAGGCTTTGTTGTTTCTATTATTTTGATGCTCATGTCTCCTAAATTCATTTACATAACAAACATCGTCATCTCTTTGTTTCTTGGTTTAGTATTTTTTTTTTGTGCTCATAATCATCTAGTCTTTCACTGGTGCTTCTCCTCTCATGGTGAAAACAATATGCCGAATTCACATCTACGTTGCTGAATGTCCGCGACAACCCCTGTTCTCGTCAGCCTATCCCCTCATGAATTTTTCTGCCCAGTATGGACAACTTATCCCGATGATTGTCAACAAGTTAGACTTGAAATGATTAAGCCAGAAGAAAATCCTCTTGATCGAAGGTTGTTGCATAGATAGATTCAAATGTTCAAGCATTGAAATATGACGAGCAAAGACGCTGCTAATAGTCAACCAAGTACTAGAAATCAGAGGATAACTGGAACAATTGCTTATTCAAGTAAATATGGGCAACAAGAGTTTCTTGGGATCTTTTTGCAATTACATGACCAGGTTCTGTCACCAAATCTTGATTTATATTGTCTTTTCTTTTGCGATGGATTTCTTTTCTATTTGAAACACGATTCTGGAACTAGGTGAGAGAGGCTGCCATGCCAGACATTATTCTTAGTTGCAGTTTTTTTTAAGATTTTGAGTGGTATAGTGGAAGAGAATGGATTTTGATGGTCTTTTTATTAGTCTTAGACTTTTGAGAAATAATCCCCTTCCAGATTTTTATTGGTTTTTATATTTGAACTTTGTTTTTACTCCTGGTTTCTGATTCCATTTTTCCATTCATAAATAATGCCCTTCCATTCCCCTTTTGAGAATTGGTTTCTTTGTGTATTCCTAGGAAAGCTTATCAAATAAGAACAATCCCTGAGAAGCTAAATATTGAGCCTCCTACTTGGACTCTTAAGGTTATTGGGAGAATCTTGGAAGATGGGGTAGACCCTGACCAGCCTGGGGCAGTCCAGAAATCAAACCCCTTTTATCCAAAGTTCTCATCTTTTTTCAAGAGAGTGACCATTCAATTGGATCAGAGGCTATATCTTGCTAATCTATAACACAACCATTGATTCTTTCACCTAGCATTAGTTATGTTTATATCAAAGTCGCATGCATATTTATTTTATTATCTACTACTTAGGACTCATATAATGCCCTGTCTGGTGCACGCAATCAAGATAGGCAGTTAAGTTACGATCAAGGTTGTCAATTCCGTTTCAGTTGGTGCTTTGTTTTTTCAATTGTAACGGAATGTTTTAATTTTGGAGCGTTTTGACGCACCGTTTCAGGTTTGTACTGTTTATGTATATATATATATATATAATTAAATATATATTAACTCAAAAAAATTAGTTCAAATTAAATAATAAAATCATTTAGAATTGTGCAATTTAATATAAAAAAAATGATTTTTCAAAACAAAATTATGAACATGTATAATATTATGAGAATACCATCAACAATCTTGCAAGGTCATTACATTCTCTGATTGCTCTAAGATTTTAACATAACATATATATATATATATATATATATATATATATATATATATATATATATATATATATATATATATATGAAGAGACTCGTAAAATTTTATCTCAATCTAACGGTTAGATTAAGAGATATAATTGATATTTTAAAATTATTCATTATTTAAAAAAAAACACTATTTGGCCGAAACAGCACAAGCGAAATGATTTCAGTGCATTTCTTCTAGAATTTGACCAAAAATTCGAAATGGACTAGAATTTAACCCGAGGTAAAAACAACGTTGTTTTGTCTTGTTTTTTTAACTAGTACAAAACATGTGGCCCATTACGGCCAAAATAGAACGAGATTGACATCCCTTGTTATGATTGTACACAACATATCTCATTTTCTTATCATTGTATTTCCTTTATTTTTTTATTTGTTGGGTTCAAAATGATGAGATTCCCAAGCTTGGTGAATAGCTTCTACAATTGTAGAGTTAGCACATCGACATTACTAGCAGATGACTTAAGTTAATTTTCTTATAAAATTTTATGAACATGGATTACTTTATCCAATTATATATAATAGAAATTTAAAATTTCTATGTGTTGATGACGCCTTTATATATATATATATATATATATATATATATATATATATATATATATATATATATATATATATATATATATATATATACCTACTTGCGCTTAATCGCCACCAGAATTATAATTTTTTTCAACGCAAAAAAATACTAATTGTGTGAGATTTTTTTTTAAATATAAATTTGGGAAAAATAATACATTTATGCAGAATTTCTACGGAGAGTGAGTATTCTATAAAATATATGAATTTTAAATCGATATAAATTTATTTGTTTAGTAGCTTTCAACGAAATCACCACCATAAAATTATTATCGATAACAAAATTATTGAATTTACTGTATTAAAATTAGTTCATGTTTTTATTAAATTTAAATTAAACACAACAAACAAATTATAAATTGTGAAAACACTTATAATAACCAAATAACAAAAATAAGTAGTTCATTTTCTATCTACAAAAAGAATAAAATATCATTCAAAATTTATCCCCACGTTACCATCTCATGACTTTAACAATTAAAATTATTATCAACATTACTACCCTACCCTAATAATTAAAATCAATAAATTACCTCGAAGAATGAAAAAAAGCAAAACATTTTTATAGAAAAAAATTAAAAAATAATCAAAAAAATAATCATTATTATTGCGCAAATAATGAAACCATAAAATCATCTGATCCGATGAACAAATAAAAATAGTAGAAAATGTCAAAAAAAAGAACAAAGGGAAAAAGGAAAAATATATTAATTTTAAAATGATTACAAAAATAAATTAAAATTTCAGGTCTGAATCGAATAAAAATAAAATTTCAACAAAAAATAAAACATCAAAAATTAAAAAGAAAAACCAAAAGCATAGATGTATAAATACGGGCAGAAAAAAAACTTTGTTCAAGAAGGACAAAAAAAAGTAATTAATACTAAATAAAAAATTAACAGACTAAAGAACGAAATGAAAATAAAATATATAATTAATTTCAATTGAAGGACAAAACTGCAACCTTCGGACCAAAACAAATAAAGGGATTTAAAAAAAAAATGCATTGTAATTTTTCTTAAAAAAAAGAAAAGAATAAGGACCGAAATGAAAAATAGCATATATGATCAATTTCAGTTGTAGGAAAAAAATAAAATAAAAAAAACCTTGCGGATCAAAAAAATTAAAGGAACAAAAAACAAACAAAAACTCAAAAGAATAAGGATTGAAATGAAAAACAACATATATGATCAATTTTAAATGAAGGGAACAATTGAAAAAAATAAAAATTTCCATTGAAGAAATCAGGAAGAAAATAAAATCAAAAGACCAGGGACTGAAATAAAACAACCAAAACATGAAGGATCGTGATGTATTTTCTGGCTGGAAGAGAGAGAAAAGGGGGGGAAATAAAAAACCATCTAGCAACGATTCCCCAACCACCTTCACACGACACGCACCGCACCAAGAGGAAGAGGATATTGCGGTGACATGGTGACCTGACATTTTCAACCATATATAGACAATGCACGCGCTTCCTGACAGACACGTACACGTGAGAACTGATGGCATGTCAGTTCAACATGCTTCAGTAACTTCAAAAAAATAATAAAAAAATGTGGAATTACTTGCAACTCCCGGAACTAGCGGTAACTATGAAAAAATAGAACGTAAAAGTACCACAACGCCCCCAACACCATGCCTTCTTTTTTTTTCTATAGGGTATTCATGTAGTTCCAAAAAAAGATCAGGACACCGCCAAACAATTTGCAAATACCACACAGGTCCTGGGTGAGCCCCAAAGGTACGGGGGATGAAGAGAGAATTCATCACAGGTGAGATTCATTGTCTTGCAGTTCACGCCAAGAGCTTAATTAGGCTTTACATGGAGTCGTCTTTGTTTCTTCATTATGTTGAGGAAATCATTTCCCTTCAGTGTACACTATTATGGAATACATTGTAATTTAGGAAATATTCTGTAAAACAGGAAATATACATAGAGATTATATTATGCAATAGGGTACATCATAACATGTGTAAATTGCCCTACATATATAAATAATAGAGGAGCAGCCGTACATTGATACACTGCCAAAACATATTATTCAAACTCTTGTTTCAACTTGGTATCAGAGCTAAATATACCTTAATCGGTTCTTCTTATGCAAACTTGAACAATCACGTTTTTTGCTCCTCTGTTTCTCCCCTGCTTCGGTCTCTCCTTATTTGCAGACGTGATTTCTGCTCCTCCACGCTGCACTCTCTCGGGTCTTTCTTTGCTTGGCTGCCTCTCCTGCTGCACTCTCTCTTTATTTGCAGACGTGATTTCTGCTCCTTACTGCGCTGCACTCTCTCGGCTTGTCTTCTGCTGCTGCAAACTTTATTGTTTAAAATTGCTGCTCTCTTGCATCTTCTACCATGACTCACTCAGAAACCAATGCTGATGTTAATGCCAGCCATTCTTCCCCAAATTCTGCTGCCACTGCATCCAACGCAACCATGCTCTCTCCTGCTGCAACAACAGTCATTGTTCCCTTCTCCAACACTCAACAGGTTATTAATCTCAAGCTTACCAGCAATAATTACCTGTATTGGCGTATGCAGATGAAACCTTACCTGATTGGTCAAGGTGTGTTCTCGTTTGTTGATGGCTCAAATCCATGCCCATCTTCTCACGCCTCTGCTACTGCTACGGTCTTGGCTTGGAAACAAGAAGATCAACTTATTCTTAGTGCTTTGCTGTCATCTCTCTCGGTTGAAGTCCTTCATCTGGTGGTAGATTGTTCAACATCTGCAAGTGTGTGGAACACCCTTGAATGTGCCCTTGCTTCTCCATCAAACTCTAGGATCATGCAATTACATGGTTCTCTTCAGGATCTTCGGCAAGGTGATGATACTGTAACCTTATTTTTACAATGCGCAAAGGGGTTATTTGATGAATTGGCTGCGGCTGGCAGACCAATCTCTCTCACAGATTTCAATCTTTATGTATTTCGGGGACTTCGCGGTGATTTCCGTGATTTGGTTACTACTTTGTCTACTAAAGCTGATCCATTATCCTATTCTGAACTTCATAGTCATCTATCTACTCATGAATTTATTCATCGAAACTTAATGGCTTCAAGTCTCACCTCTGCTGCACCTTTGCTACCCACTCCTGCACTTCAGCCCTCAGCCTATGCAGCCCAGCGTGGATTTTCTGGGTCTCACAGCCATGGTTTCTCGCGGGATAGAGGAAGAAGGGGTGGCTGGCGTCAATCTCGCAACAACTACTCACAGCATAATGGACAACCCTTCCGTGGTGGAGGAAATAATTCCTCTTGGCAGCAACAGTCCCGTAGCAATAATTGGCAACAGTCCCGTAATTCCTCTTCAAACCAGTGGCCTCGGCATCAAGTCAAGTGTCAGCTTTGCCACATATTTGGTCACTCTGCACAACAATGCTCTCAACTTGCGCAACATGGAAACCAAGCATCAGCCAATCTCTCCTTTAGCACTGCATCAGGTGATGATTCTGCCATAAAGGAATCTGCCGAATGGTTTCCAGACACAGGTGCAAATCATCATGTTACTCCGGACATAACTGGTATGGCTTCTACAAAACCTTATCTTGGTAATGATCAATTACATGTTGGTGATGGTAAGGGACTTGTCATATCTAATACTGCCCATAAAATTCTGCATACACCAAAAAGAGTCTTCTCCTTGTCTAATATCTTACATGTTCCTCACATTAAAAAAAGATTATTATCTGTTCAGCAATTTTGTCGTGAAAATTATGTCTTCTTTGAGTTTCACTCCTTTGTTTTTTATGTTAAGGATCTCATCACCAAGGAAGTTCTTCTTTCCAGTCGGAGTAAAGACGGTCTCTATGTTCTTTCCGAGTCTTCCGCAACACTGTTGCCGCAAGCTTTTTTGTCCACCAGCTTGGCCGCTTCTGCTGATTTTTGGCATCGTCGTCTTGGTCATCCTAGTTCTCGTATTCTGAGTCTCTTAGCTTCAAATAAAAAGGTTACTTGTACCTCTCGCCGTTTTGATTTTCAATGTCAAGCTTGTCCGTTAGGAAAATCCTCACGTTTATCGTTAGGACCTACGGGTCATAAAACATCGACTCCACTTGAACTTATATTTAGTGATGTTTGGGGACCTGCCCCGTTTTTATCATCTGATGATTTTCGGTATTTTGTCATATTTGTGGATGCGCATACAAAGTATATTTGGTACTATCCTATTGCTCTAAAATCAGATGTATTTGCTGTGTTTCAACAATTTCAGTTACTTGTTGAACGTCAATTCTCTCGTAAAATCAAAACTGTTCAAACTGATTGGGGGGGTGAATATCGAAAATTAAATTCCTTTTTTAAAACCATCGGTATTCATCATCGTCTCATATGTCCACATACTCATGAACAAAACGGTACTGTTGAGCGTCGTCATCGTCATATTGTTGAAACTGGCATTACCCTTTTAGGACAATGTAAGGCACCATTAAAATTCTGGAATTATGCATTCGAAACATCGGTCTACCTTATTAATCGTATGCCAACATCGGTGTTAAACAACAAATCTCCTTTTGAATGTTTGTTTCGTCAAGTTCCTGACTATGCTTTTTTACGCATTTTTGGATGTTTGTGTTTTCCTCTTCTTCGTCCTTACAATGCTCATAAGCTAGATTATCGCTCCACTCCGTGTGTGTTCTTAGGCTACAGTTCATCTCATCTAGGCTATCGTTGTCTTGATTTGTCGACTGATCGCATCTACATTTCCCGTCATGTCCGATTTCATGAGCATGTTTTTCCCTTTGACAAATCCACCATACCATCTCCATCCTCCTCCTCGTCCATGTCTGTCTCTGTCTTACCCTCCATTCCCATTTTGTCATCCAAGTCCGTCTCCACTACAACATGTCGACCCACACAAGAGTCCGTCCCCTCATTATCATCTCCATCTATGTTTTATGATCATTATGCAGGTTCAGGTTCGGCTCTTCCAGTCACGTCTTCAGCAGCCCCCTCCTCTGCTACAGACCCCTCGGCATCGGCATCAGCTCCTTCATCTCCTTCACCAGATTCAGCCAAATATGTTCCCGGCCTGAATTTATGTGTGGATCTCTCCACGTAATCTCTTCCGCAGCTGCAATCCACTACTTCCGCAGGTTCAGGTGCTGCGTCCATGGCAGCCAAAGACTGCCAACTTCAGCTCCATCTCTACTACTTCCCCGTCCACTCCTACCTCACGGGAAGTCACTCCATCTGATTTTGAGCCCCTAAGTTTTAGGGAGGCTGACCGGTATTTGTGTTGGCATACTGCCATGAGGGATGAAATTGCAGCATAAAATGCAAATTCCACTTGGTCCTTAGTCCCATACGACCCCTCTATGAATATTGTTGGCAGTCGCTGGGTGTATAAAATCAAGCGCCAAGCAAATGGGGACATTGATCGCTACAAGGCTCGCTTGGTTGCGCGGGGATTCACCCAACAGGAAGGTATAGATTATTCAGAAACCTTCAGTCCTGTTGTTAAACCAACTACTGTTCGGTTAGTTCTTACCATTGCAGTCTCAAAAGGATGGTAGATTCGACAACTTGATGTTCATAATGCATTCCTTAATGGCTCTCTTCGTGAAGTAGTTTACATGCAGCAGCCACCAGGTTTTGTTAATACTGCTCTTCCCACTCATGTTTGTCGCCTTCTCAAATCTTTATATGGGTTAAAACAGGCACCACGGGCTTGGTACATGCGCCTATATGATTTCCTCATGACCATTGGTTTCCAAGCTTCAAAGGTTGATACATCCCTATTTATTCTAAATAGGTCCCATGACACTTGTTATTTACTTGTCTATGTCAACGACATCCTGATTACTGGAAATAACTCTGCGTTGATTCATCGTCTTATTACTCTGTTAAGCGCGGAATTCAAACTGCGAGATTTGGGCCATGCACGCTATTTTTTAGGGATTGAAGTGGCTCCAACCAGTATGGGTCTTGTGCTCAGTCAACACAAGTATGTTCTGGATATTCTAAATCGTGCTGGTATGACATCATGTAAACCTGTGGATACACCAACATTTGTTTCTAAACTTGATCTGCAGTCTACAACATTATTTTCAGACACCACCCGCTTTCGCCAAATTGTGGGTGCTCTTCAGTATCTAACGTTTACTCGACCTGATATTTGCTATGCGGTAAACAAAGTATGTCAGTTTATGCATGCTCCTACTGAAGGCCATTGGGCTGCGGTTAAGCATATCCTGCGATACCTAAAAGGTACCTCCTCTTTTAGTCTACATCTCACTCGTGATCCTACCTTGTCTCTTCATGGTTATACTGATGCCGATTGGGCCGGTAGTGTTGATGACCGAAAATCTACGGGTGGCTACATTGTCTTTCTCGGGACCACTCCCATTTCATGGAAATCTGGCAAGCAACGAACTGTTGCTCGCTCCTCCACAGAAGCCGAGTATAAGGCCTTAGCCGATGGCACTGCTGAGGTTCTTTGGCTTCGCTATCTGTTGACTGATTTTTGTGTTTCCCCGAGTTTTGCTACGACTATCTGGTGTGATAATTTGGGAGCTACTTATCTGTCTGTTAATCCGATCTTTCATGCTCGTACAAAGCACGTTGAGGTAGACTATCATTTTGTCTGTGATCGAGTTACTAAGAAGAAAATTCAGATACGTTTCATCCCTTCCAAAGATCAATTAGTAGATATTCTTACAAAGCCACTTGCCACGTCGGTGTTTACTTCTCTACGGTCCAAGCTTCACGTGGATCACCCACCCTCAGCTTGAGGGGGAATATTATGGAATACATTGTAATTTAGGAAATATTCTGTAAAACAGGAAATATACGTAGAGATTATATTATGCAATAGGGTACATCATAACATGTGTAAATTGCCCTACATATATAAATAATAGAGGAGCAGCCGTACATTGATACACTGCCAAAACATATTATTCAAACTCTTGTTTCAACTTACACGAGGTTATTTGCCCACGCGCTGCGCTGGGCTTTTTTTATGTAGAAAACCAATTATTTTTTTATGTGTTGTAATTCATTATTTTAATATTTAAATAATAAAAATTTAATAGATCAAATCTGTTAGACATGGGTTTTTTCCATTCTTAACAAGAACAGTGTAATCGAAACGCAGGGGAAGTGGTCCGTATATTTTTTTTAAGAAATAAGCTTAAACAACAGAGGACAAAATTAGAATTAAAACACATTTTTGTTTTTATTTTATAAGATTTATTCCTCATATTATTATATTAAAATTATTTAAGAATACTTATATTATTTGTTTGTTCTTTCAAAAATCCTAGGTCCTTTATTCTGTCTATATATATATTTTTAGGTGCTAATATTAAATAAATATAAAAATATATAATTAGTCTCACATATTTATAACAAAAAAACCTAAATAAATGACAAAATAAAAATAAATATAGGTAGATTTTAAAAACAATTGACCTCAAAGATAAATAAAAATAATATAAGTTGCATTTTTCCTGAGTAATATCAGATCTGAAATATTTTTATTTTTTACAAAAACAATCTAAAATCTAACAATCAAATTTATATTATTTTTTTGTTCTTTAAAAAATCCTAAGTCATTTGTTTTGTCTATATATATATATATATATATATATATATATATATATATATATATATATATATATATATATATATATATATATATATTCATGTGATTATATTAAATAAATATAAAAATATATAATTAGTCTCACATATTTATAAGAAAAAAACCCTAAATAAATGACAAAATAAAAATAAATATAGGTAGATTTAAATAAAAAATTGACCTGAAATATCAATAAAAATAATCTAAAAAACAACAAGAGAAAAAATAATAAATATGAATTTTTAAACTGAACATCAACACAAATTCAAATGTAAATAGTTCAAAAAAACCTTAACAACAGTGGAAATAATCATAATTGGTGAGACCATAATTATTGTTAGAAAAACATTATTTCACAACACAAATTCAAATGTCAATATTTAAAAAAAAAAACTAACAACAGTGGAAATAATAATAGTTGGTGAGACCATAATTATTGTTAGAAAAATATTTTTTTATATTTTTTTATTTCATAAGATTTATTACACATAGTATTATATTAAAATTATTTTAGAGCAATGAATAATATTTTCTCCCAAAAAACCTAGGTTATATATATATTAAGGCGCTAATATTAAATAAATATAAAGAAAAATAATTAGTCTAACATATTTAATAGGAAACAAAACAAACAAATAATCATTATGATTATTCTGAATGTCTTATCTATAATAATTAGAATTTCCAAAACCTAACAATATTAATAAAAAAGAAATTAAAAAACAAAATAAATGATAAAATAGAAATAAATATTATCAGATTTTAAGAAATTATTTGACCCGAGAGAAAAAAAGAAATTATAATAATTATTAATTCTCAAATAATCACCAACACATTAAAATTTGAACATTAAATAGAAAAGCTTCATAACATTGGAAATAAAGAAAAATTGAAAACAAATATTAAGAGCATGTACATATAAACATGGACAGAAATAGGAACTATGTAAGAAATATGTATAAAAAAATAGAGGCACTAAAAGAAAATCTGAGATTCAAAGTATAAGGGATAAAAAAAAACATATGTAATAAATTTAATTTCAAGGACAAAATTGAAATAAATCAAAACATTGATATTGATGAAATTAAATAATTTAAAACAAAACCAGAAATGAAAAGAATTAGGACCAAAATGAAACTTAAATCTATAATTAATTTGCATGGAAGGATAAAATTGAAAGAAATCAAACTTTGATACCAAAAATATTAAGGATTTATTATAAATTTGCATGGAAGGATAAAATTAGAATAAATCAAAACTTTGATACCAAAAATCTTAAGGATTCCAGACCAAACCGAAAATTAAAAGAATGAGGACCTACATGAAACTACAATATATAATCAATTTCAATTGAAGGACGCAATTGAAAAAAATCAAAACCTATATAATAGCCATAAGGACCAATCAAAACAGATTCAAAAGTTGAGGGACTGAAATGAAATTGAAAAAAAAACAGTTGCACTGACGTCAGCTTGCGCAGGGAGGAGAGAGAAACGGGGGTGAAAAATTCAAAAGACCATTGACACATCTTTGACCACATTACAAATACACGCGCCGCCCCATGTGGAAGAAAACATGTCTAAAAGTCATTCTAGACGACGGTTGGGTATTTTTGGATACCGTAAAAAGCCGCACGCGCCGTCCGAATCATATGTGAGCACAGAAACGAACGGCGCGTCCGAAGACACGCCAACAGTAAATCGGCAGGAATAATATTAAAAAATTGGTTAATTACTTGATACCTCCTCCTTGCCAGACCTGAATTTTATCCGTATCGAGGGATAAAAAGGTTATTTGACTGTGCACATAAATAGTAAAAAAATAAAAAACTGGACGGACGAACCAGACCGGACCGGACGAAAAATGGGCAATTACGGTGGCACCCCTGAACCCTGTCGCATGTTTTTGTCTTTTGTGAGGGGCAATTACGGTGGCACCCGTGAACCTTGTCGCATGTTTTTGTCTTTTGTGAGGGACAATTTCGTTAATGCACTCAGCAAAAAGACAAAACAATGCAAACATACCGATCCAAGCCGAACCGAATCGAATCGAACGACCTGAAAATTGAGCATAACCGTAACCGTGAAAGCAAGTATGACACTTCATTAGCATTCACCACATCCTTTCTAGTAGCACTCAGGAAATAAGAAAAACTTGCATCCCCCTGAATTGAAACTCTACCAAAAACCACCCAAAGCAACACTGCCTTCCCGCTCCCATCCCTCTCTGAAATAGGTTTAACCCATTATTTAAAAATAGCATGGGGCACCTAAGGGGTATGTGAAACTCCAACTTTATGACAATGGTCCCGTGAATATTCAAATCACGGAATTTGTTGGCTGACAAAAACCTCCAACCATGGAGGAAACCAAAACAATCGCAACACAACATAGCTGATGGATGCCAACTGAAATTCTCAGAGCATGGATTTTGAATTACACAGATGGACATAATAAGTTATGATGAACAAAAAATCTCAATTAATAATGAGACACCTCAAGACTTTTCTCTTAAAATAATGAACAAAGGATCATAAGGTAATAATCGCACAGTAAAGATGAAAACTAAAGACATGTCAACAATGATGAATGTAGAAAAATAGAACGGGTGCAGACAACTTTACCTTGGAAGCAACAAAATACTAGCTAGGTGCACAGAATGAATTAAGCCCGGACCTAAAATAATTGAGCAAAGGCAACTCAAAACAGAAAGAAAAGAAAAGAAAGTTGTTAGACTAAATGTGAATTAATTCAAATCAATCAAGCAAGAAGAAAATAAATGAAGGAACTAGACCCTAAAATGTATAGCCAAGATCTATCACAGTTCTAAACATTTTAAAAATAATAATCATTAATTGTTTTAATAAAAAAGAACAGAGAAGCATCACTCTGTGAAACTAAACAAAAAAATACAAGTTCAAGGAAAATGAAAGGATTGACTCGCCAGCAAGTTCGAGCTCAAATCAATCCCACCACTACTTATCATAATTTGAACATTGAAGCTAAATTCTTCCGATTCAACATCGATAACATGAGAAGTCATGACTTTATAGCCTTAGAAATTATGATTTTCATCTTTTTAAGAAAAAAACATTGAAATACACATTTAATCCTTGTAAACATAAATCTAAGCTCGAAAACCACTCGTAAAACAACAAATCACACCACCTAGTGTTTAACATAGCAGACCTATGCACAAAATGAATAAAGGGTTAGGAAAAGGAAAACGAGCTAACATAACAAGGGAAAAAAGAAATCAAATGACATTGGAAAGAGTAGAAAACAAGCAAGAAATCTACTGTAGAAACACACCTTTTCAATAATAAAAAGAAAAAATAGTTAGAGCAAACCAAAGGAGATCCGTCCAAAATCTGGAGAATAAAAGTTGGTTAAAAGGGTCAGCCGCCTTTTCCATCAACCAACAATCAAATCTTCAAAACCAAAAAAATGAAAACACAGCACGACTAATCAATGACAACTGAAGTTCTCTAAGCAAGGATCTTGAATAGCTCAAATGGACATAATAAGTTAATATGAACAAACAAAGCTCAATTAATAAAGAGACAACTCAAGACTTTTCTCTAAAAATAATGAACAAAGGACCAAGTGTCCAAGATAATAATCGCACAATAAAGATGAATAAACTAATGAGAAGATACCAATGATGAATGTAGAAAAATAGATCGGGTGTGGACAACTTTACCACATAAGCTAAAAAATAGCAACTGGTTGCACAGAATGAATTAAGCCCGTGCCTTAAAAAAGGGTGAGCAAAGGCAACTCAAAAGAAAAGGAAAAGAAAAGGAAAAGAAAAGAAATGTTGCTAGACTAAATGTGAATTGATTCAAACCAGTCAATTAATAGTTTTCATAAAAAAGAAGGGAGTAGCAACACTAAAAACTGAACTAATTCTTCCAATTCGACACCGATAACATGAGAAATCATGATTTTATAGGCTTAGGAATTAAGACTTTCTTCTTCTTAAGAGAAAACATCTAAATACAATCCTTGTAAACATAAATCTAAACTCGAAAACCACTCGTAAAATAGAAAATCACACTACCTAAAGTTTAACGCACTAGACCTACGCAAAAAATGAATATAGGGTTAGGGAAAAGGAAAACAAGCTAACGTCACAAGGAAAAAAAAGATATCAAATGACATAGGAAAGAGTAGAAAACAAGCAAGAAGTCTACTATAGAAACACATTCTTTTAATAATAAATAGAAAAACAGTTAAAGCAAACCCAAGGTGATCCGTCAAAATCTGGAATATGAAAGTTGGTTGCAAGAGTCAATCGCCTTTTCCATCAACCAACAATCCAATCTTCAAAACCAAAAACAATCGCAACATAGCATAGCTGATCAATGATAACCAATATGTCAAGATAATACGGAAAAAATCAAAGAATATATTAATTTAAAGTAAAGAATGTTTTCACAAAAGTGCTTTTAAGTTTCGAAAACATATATACTCTGAAAACCTAATTGAGTTAAGCATTTAAGTAATTTGAAGGGTTTTTTTTCTTAAAAAAAAAGGATAATAAGATAATAGTTAATCGATATCTTTTTTTATATCACCAGAGATGCTTGGTTCCAGCTATGATTTGTTTGTTTATTTTTTCAGGATATGAGAAAGAAAAGATTGAGGAAGCAGTTCCACCTCCAGGAACGTGATTGGTGAAGGAAATGAAGTGGGCAGTCTAGTTGATGTATGGAGGTGGATTTGACTTTTGAGTCACCAGAAGGAACGCCTCATAATTAATTGCACAATGATTGACAGGGTACCATGATCTCGAGGAAAGGAGAACATATTCTATGCACGCCAAGGCCATGCCCATGCACTGCTCTCCTTCTCTTTTAAATCACAACGCGCAGATCATTTCCACCACCAGCCTTTTTCTGTCTGGTTTTGAATATGTTTTTTTCACTCTTAATAAATAATTTAATCTTGTGCTCAAAGTAGTAGATTAAAGTGTAAAAATATTATGCATTAGCTAGTGATGTAATTAAACGTATATTCTATGGGCCAGATGAAAACTAGAGTGGGGAAGACATGTTTTGTGAGAAACCATGCTTTGACAAAACCAGGGCCGGCCACTCCCAGTTTGTTGCTAGCCAGGTATATTGCAAGCTAGCTGGTTCGTTGGAATCAAGGATATTGGTTGCCTCCATTGAAATTATCAACTAATTAGAAACATGACTTGCAACAATTACTTGGAACACTTAAAGGGAGCGGAGCATTGAGACCTTGTTATTCCATGTCACTCCAAAAGAAGTAGCTTGATACCGAAGAGTTCCTCTGTTCCTGTTCCTCTGTTAAGTTTTCTGTGTATTGAACATTTGCCATTTGATGAACAAGCTCCTGACAAAATCATAAACTCCACTGTTAACAGGCAACTCGATGGTCTAAATAGAAAAAGTTATATAGTTTGAAATTTCTAGATCTGAATGATACCTGGAATAAACAAAAATCTCTTCATAAAATTGCACGTCATCAATTTAAAAAAAATGGTAGTTCTGTACATAAATTTAGAAGTTCATCAGCAATACAAGTTATATATAACTACAAAGAAAAAAATATCCATCATCAGCAGTTCCCAAGTGAGAACGATGGGCGTTTCATCAAATGACGACGAAAACACTAGAACTTCATAACATATTATGAACAAGTACATAAATTATACATCATACAACAAATTAAGCATCTCTTAAACACGTAGCAGAAAATAAATGAGAAAACATATTATGCAGACACAAGCAACCACATAACTGATCTCAACAAGAGAAAGCCCGAACTAAAATAATTCTACCAGTTAAAATTAATGCATTTTAAGTGCAAAGAAAAGGAGTGAATAAGGAAACAAGCAACAACAATCATCTTATAAATTATGAAAGGTTTTGATGATTTTCATTAAACACAGGTGAGGTTATGGGCCATATTCAGGTCGAATTAGTCTCTAATATCTTGATGAAACTATTTTCAAACTTAGTACATTAACATATCAGCTCAAATAAATTCAAATCTAAACTGGGAAATCAACTGTCACCACTTCAGGGGGTTTTGTTCAAATTTTTACAAGGAGCCACTTTAGAGCAATCTGAAACACCAAGAGTCAAACTCTTATTTACCTGAACGCAGGATAAGAAGAGCACATGGCAAGAAAATATATTATTCAATGTCATAGCTGGACACACATGTGATTTCATGCATCTAATGGTGCACTCTTCTATATACATACAACCAGCAATACATGCAAACATGGAGGCTCAGTTGGCATACAGGAGTATAATAACAAAAATCATTATCATTCAGATCACTATTCTGTCAAATAACTTTCTCTTATAATTTGCTCTCATGACAATCAAGTAAAGACTAAACTCACCAGTTAAATTTCATACTGAAATAATATTTCATCATCATAGAACTGGATGCTGAGGCGGCCTAGGCAAACAGTAATGAAGAGTGAAACAAAATGAAACGGCAAAACAGCAACCACTATTTAATTAAGGAGACATCTATTGTGAATAAATGCATCTCCTGCACTAAATATGATACAACCTTAGACTAAAAAGTAGATTACCAAATCACCATCGCCAAAATCAGACCTCCAATGATACAAATTTAAGTTTATAGAAAATCCTTATTTACCCCGTAGACCTCTTCATTAGTTCTCTGGTTCAAACTCTCGCTGCCTTCCCGCTCCCATCCCTCTCTGAAATAAGTTTAATGCATTATTTAATAATAGGATGGGGGCACCTAAGGTATGTGAAAATCTAACTTTATGACAATGGTCCCGTGAATATGCAAATCACGGAATTAGACTACGCATCAATCTCCAAGTTGCTACTGAAAACTTCTATTTGTCATGTCAGTAAACCCCGGACAGTATTCCCCACCAACATAGTTGGCTAATTGTGCAAAGACAACACAAAAGATATTAAAAGGAGAAAGAAAGAAGAAAAGAAGAAAATAAACTACATACCATAATTCACAGAACTTCACAAAATAAAAGGAATCAAGACAATCATGAAACCGTTCATACATTCCACATCTGCAACTAAGAGAGTTTTGACATCAAGAACCTTTCAGCAATGAATTTGATATCCAAGTTTCCAAGTTGCACTAGAAAGCCCAGCGGCAAGTTTCACTAAAAAATTCACCTCTGAGTCAAAAACAGCCTTTCTTTGAATAGGTTTTGTTTATCTGAATATTCATCTTGAAGAGGCAAAGAAGAAATAAAAGAAGTGCTCGAGGGCAGCGACGAAGGAGGTTTCGGGTTTGAGAGAGAAGAGTAAGAAAAGAAGAGAAAAGGCGAAATGACAGATTGTGAAGAGGAGGATTGGAGATCTGCATCTTGAAGATAAAATATAGAACAGTTTGTTCGCCATTGCTGTTCTAGCTTTGTTGTTTTCATTGGTTTTAGAATAACAAGAATACTAATCTCTGCTCTGTAACTGATTCGTCAAGTGCCAACGGCACTCTTTTAATCTCTGCTCTGTAACTGATTCGTCAAGTGCCAACGGCACTCTTTTGAATACCGTTTTCTCTATTTTGAATCCTCGGCTCATGAGGAAAAGTCTTCGCTTTTGGTTTATATCCTTGAAAAGGACGGAAATAAAACAGACTAGGAAAAAAAAAAATTCAAGTTAATATAAATAATTAGTATTTTTATTATGTTTGGTTATGTTGAAAAGATAGAAAAATATAAAAAACAATCTATTTATTTTTATTATGTATTATTGCTAAAATTATATATTCAAAAAATAATTAAATATTATTTTTTATTTTGGTTTATATTTAAGCATTGAAATTAATAATATTATAATAATTCTAGTTATAAAATTATGGCTGACATGATATGATGACTTGAGACTTGCACCTGTCCAGGTTTGAAAAACAAAGAAAGGAACAATTGACTCAACCGAACCTTGTCAGCATGGCAGTCAAAATCGCGAGTCAACTCGCAAAATCGTACGATTTTGCGAGTTGGCTCCGAAAACCTGGTTGAACCGGTAGAAAAACCGAAACCCGGTCAAACTCGGTCAAACTCGTAGAAAACTCGGCAAAATCGTAAACTCGCAAAAATCGTTCCGAGTTTACGAGTTCGACATATTTCACTGTGCGCAGCGTATGTTTTCTTCTTTCTTCAATTTTAGTTTTCATTTCATCTTCTTTCCTTCACTGTCTCGAAGTCATCCCAGCTCTCACCCCCATTTCTTCACGCGTTCGGCAAAATCATCCCAGCTCTCACCAGTCACCCCCATTTCAGCCTCTCACGGTCTCACTCACCCCCAAAATCAGTGTCTCACCCCCACAATCTTCTCTTCTTCTCTTCTTTTCTCGGGCACAAAATCCCCAAATCATCAGTCTTCCCCAGATCGTCCTCCCCAGATCATCTGCTATCTGTGTTGCAGACTTGCAGTTCGTCGCCAACTCGCCATTACAGGTTAGTTGGTCTTCTCTTCTCAAGCGTTGATTTCGGTTTTGTTGGTCAATAATGTCAGAAATTATATTGATGAATTTGGGTTAGTTTCAATTTTACATGATTTCGGTTTTGTTGGTCAATAATGTCAGAAATTATATTGATGAATTTGGGTTAGTTTCAATTTTACATGATTTCGGTTTTGTTGGTCAATAATGTCAGAAATTATATTGATGAATTTGGGTTAGTTTCAATTTTACATGATTTCGGTTTTGTTGCTCAATAATGTCAGAAATTATATTGATGAATTGGGTTAGTTTCAATTTTACATCAGTGCAAGTGGTGCGCATGAATTTACTGTTTATACTTAATTGTTTCAATAGTAAGGTATTCGTGTTCATCTCTGTTAATAACTCAGTTAAATTCATTCAATTTACTGTTTATACTTGTTGAGTCTTTTGTAGGGTAATTTCTAAATTATTCTCAGAGTTTCTTGTCATCTTTCATCTTTGGCTCAAATTACTTTTGATTATATAATTTCTGTATATTATGTACCAGTGATAATAATTTTTGTGCTTAAAAACTATAGGCTTTACAATGATCTAACCAGTTGAAGATTCTGTTTTTCTTAATAGGCTTTGCTTAAAAACTATAGTCTTTACGATGATCTAGTAAGTTGAAGATTGTGTTAACACAAAGCAATGGCCAGATAATCTCTGGTGATGATGATGTTTTCCTGATAATCTCTGGTTTGGTGTGCTTTTTAATATAGTTGAAAGAACAATCAAGGTTGTAATTTGTGTGCAGTGAGGGACATTTTCTCATGTCAACGATATCAAAAGTGGAATGGTTCTTGCTTATTAATTATAATTATGCCTTTGCCAACTTTGAGTGGTGTTACAACAAGAAGTTAATGTGGAAAGCTAAAATGGCTCATAATTCATTCATTTAGTGCTTGCAAGGGATGTCTTTTGATGAAGCTGAAAATGCCGCAAGAAGCCAGGGGGCTATTCCCAGCATCTTGACTTTGGCTTATCTCAACACATTGATGGTTTTCTCAATGCCGTACTCTTTATGTATGAACTGAGATCAACTGGTCTCATTTTGACGAACAATATTCATCACATTATATAGAGAATTTCTTGTTTGTGTTTTGCAATTTCTTAATATGCATCAGTTTCACTGCTTTTACCGCTGGAGTCCAGATTGAATAAATGACAATTTAGATTCAGTTCTTGTCCTTAACAATGATATAGTATCTGATCTAGAAAGCTGATTGATTTCCCATGTCAACTTTGTTTCATTCCGTCAATCTCCATTTTCTTTTGGTTGTTGCATCTATAATTATTTTCTCCAACAATTTAGCTACATGTCCATGGATGTGGCTTTCTAAATTATTTTCTAGCTACAATGATCTAACCAGTTGAAAATCATTTCCCTTCACATGTAAGAAAGAAAACAGGGAGTGGGATTTTGAATGGAAGCAGTTCTTCATTTATGGTGTGTGATTTGGCCAGGAAATTATAAGATGTTTGTGTTAAATTTCAGCTCATTAATGGTGTCCTGATATACTACAATTCAGTTTGTTCTTTATTAATTGAAGGTGGTTTAATTCGGGTTAAGCAGTGCTTCAAATTAATTTTTGATGTATTATTTCAATGAATTGCAGATTACATGGCATCCAGAAAAACTACCAGTGGCAATAGACTTGATGTGGGATGGCAGCATGGTATAGATATTGAGAACACTTCAAGAAAAGTTCAATGCAAGTATTGTCAGAAAATTTTCAGCGGAGGCATTTATCGTTTCAAGCATCATTTGGCTTGCACTCGAAAGGATGTTGAGCCATGCCATCAAGTACCAGCAGATGTGAAGCAGATGATGTTAAATGTGTTGGTGAAAAGTCTAGAAGCATCTGAGAAGAAAAGAAAGGCTTCTCTGTTTTTTAGAAGTGGCGAAGATGCAGGCGAAGATTTTGAATTTAGCTCAACGAACAAGGGAAAGAAACCAATAAGTGGAAGTGGAAGTACTCAACTGACCATCAATCACATGCTAAAGAAGGATATTAGAGAAGAAGCATGTCAACAAATAGCAAGGTTTTTTTACACTAGTGCTATTCCTTTTAATTGTGCTAGAAACCCTGAGTTTGTTAAAGCGCTTGAATTAGTTGCAAAACATGGGCCTGGATTTAAGCCTCCATCTTACCATGAGATTAGAGAGAAGTACTTAAAGCAAGAAGTAGATAAAACAATGCATTTGCTTGATGACTATAAGCTGGAATGGAAAAAAACAGGCTGCTCAATAATGTCTGATGGATGGACTGATAGGAAAAGACGCTCTATTTGTAATTTTTTGGTTAATAGTCCTAGAGGAACTTTTTTTTTATCATCTGTAGACACATCTCATATATCCAAAACAGCTTTTAAAGTATTTGAGATGTTAGATGCTATTGTTGAAAGGATTGGAGAGGCAAATGTGGTGCAGGTCATTACTGATAATGCTGCGAACTATAAGGCAGCTGGGCATTTGTTGATGGAAAAAAGAAAAACCTTGTATTGGACACCATGCTCTGCACATTGTATTGATTTGATTTTGGAAGATTTTGAGAAGAAACTAGAGCTGCATGCCTTAACCATTGGTAAGGGGAGGAGAATCACCACTTATATTTATTCAAGATCTCTCCTTATTTCCATGCTGAGAAAGTTCACAAAAGGACAAGATTTGATCAGGCCTGGTGCCACTCGATTTGCCACTGCATACTTGACTCTTGGATGTTTGAGCAATTGTAAGATTACACTGATGTCAATGTTCACTTCCGTCCAATGGAGGTCAAGTCGGTATTCAAAAAGTGAAGAAGGGCGGCAAATTCAAAATTGTGTTTTGGACAGCAACTTTTGGCATGATGTCTCTGAATGCATCAAGGCAGCATTTCCTCTTATAAAAGTTCTTCGATTAGTTGATTCAGATGAGATACCGGCCATGGGTTTTATATATAAAGCCATGCTGGAAGCGAAAGAGAAGATAAAAGTGAATTTTGGAAATGTGCAAAAAAGGTGCAAATTATCTATTATGTCAATTGTTTATTTAATATAACTATTGTTTTATCTTATGTTATTTAATGTTGATGTTAATATCCTAATTTTTATTTTCTTTTGTAGATATATACCGGTATTGGATATTATTGATGCAAGATGGGAGCTTCAACTTCACAGACCTTTGCATGCATTTGCTTATTGGTTGAATCCTCATTATCATTATATTACTGATTATAAACAAGACAGAAATATTAAATATGGAATGTATGACTGCCTGACTCGGATGGTGCCTGATGAAGTAGAGAGGGATAAAATTGATTTACAACTTAATATATTCTCCGAAGCAAAGGGGTTATTTGGCATTGAGGCTGCCAAAAAAGCAAGGGATAAAAAGACTCCAGCTAGATGGTGGGATTCTTATGGAGATGAATGTCCAGAGCTACAAAATCTTGCAATACGAGTTCTAAGCTTGACTTGCAGTTCATCTGGATGTGAGCGTAACTGGAGTGCGTTTGAGATGGTAAGTTTTTTTTAAAAAAAAACAAATATTGTTTTCATTTTTTATAAGAATCTTATATTTTATCAATTGTGAATTTTTTTTATAGGTTCATACTAAACGAAGAAATTGTCTACAGCAGAAAAAAATGAATGACTTGGTTTTTGTGATGTGTAATTTGAAAATGAATGATAAGGACAAAAAGCAAGTCATTGATTTTGATGACGTTGTAGATGATCTTCCATCTGATGATGAATGGGTGACTGAAGGAGAAAGACATGGTGGTTCATCGAACATTAATTTACTTCAAACTATTGATAGTGCAACACGAAGACAAAATGGAACAGAAGACGATAGTGATGAAGATAATTTTAATGGTGTTGAGATGAGTACTGAAGCCACTGAAGATTATTTTGAAACTTTGCATTCAAGGCGTTTAGAGTTAAATAATGTTGGCACCGGTAGTACTAGTAATCTTTTTCATTGTGATGCTATTGATGCAATTCCTGGACATAGTGAGGGGGGTGAAAGTGAAACTGAAGCTGGTTTTAGTTTACATTGTACGCCAGCTGAAGATTTCTTTTAAATTTGTTAGTTTTTAACTTATGAACTTTTAGGGACATAATTATTTTGTAATGTGTTTTGAAGTTATTTTACATCATGTATGAACCTAAACTAATTAAGTTTTATGTCCATAATTATGCTATTTTGTATTCAGAAATATTTTACAAACGATTTTACGATTTTTCTTATCTTCTAACACGATTTTACGATTTTTCTTCTCACACGATTTTACGATTTTTCGATTTTTGTACGGACATTTCGGGTACGATCTTTCTACGATTTTACGATCCGATTTTACGATCCGATTTTTCGGAGCCCTTTCCGATCCGTGTCAAAATCTCGATTTTGACTGCCATGCTTGTCAGTAACCCGGGTCAACACATGATAAAATATTGTCAAAAAACTTTTTGATTTTTTTTGAAAAACAAATTGATCAAAACAAGGTTGATTCGATTATTTTTAAAAACAATAGGGTAAGTTGGGTGGACCATCTCGAACTGTGACCTGAACTTTTCCTTGCATTATCTCTTGAGTAAGACTTCAAAATTATAACAATAGCTATTTTTATCCTAACATTGACTCACGTCAACTCCGAGTTTAGTTTTAAGACTATAGTAATAATATTTTTATATTTATATTGACTCTCCTGATTTATGAATTGTCTACCCTTGGTTGACCTCTGAATCAAGTTTTAAAATCATGATAATAATCATTTTTATTTTATTTGACTTGAGTCAACACGGGTTTACCCTTGTAAAATCCAAAAACAAAAATAAGGACCAAAAGAAAATAATAGCTATTTTGGGTCATAATATAATTTTGAAAAATATCACACTATATAAACACTTTTTTTCTCCTCTAAAGAAGGAGCTGCAAAAAGAGTGAGTGAGGGAATAAACTGCTGACAACCATAGATTGTTATTGCACTATTGGATTTGTCTGGTTTTTGGATCTGCTATACTCCTCACCATTCTTTACCATCTGACCATTCGATTTGAAATATCATAATCCGTTTCGTATATTTAGCCCTCAAAATATTTTAATAAGACAATTGTCTATAGATCAATCACAGTCACAAGAGGTGTTCGCCTTATTACACCGTTGGATCATTATATTTGGTATATGTTGGTCATATTGATAAATTGATAAAACCCACATTCTAAACTGTGGAGATTTGTTTCAGATAATTTGACAAGAAGTTTTTCACCAGTGAACAACATGCTATCAAGTTGCAGGCCAGTTTAGTTTGCACCTTCTTCCAAGTCCTACAGAGTTGACTGCACTGTTCAGTTACTTAAATAATGGAAGCATGCTGTTACAGGTGATGATGAGGCAACTCATCGATGCATGCAAAGAGCAGCCGAAGGGTTACCTTCTTTATCTATAAAAAGAAACAAAAACAAACAGGACAGAGGGACAGACGAGAAAACTAGACATAACAAACGAACCAAAAAAAGAGCATTGACTGGTGCATTGTCTTCCTTAGCACCGACAACCCTTCCCTTTACCACAGCCATAGAAATCAGCGGCCCTTCCCTTTGCCATAGCATAGGAACCCAAACAAAGAAACCTTAATAAAAAATCTTGAGAAGAAAAGACTCGAATAAAGGAGAAGAAGATGCAAAGAACAAACAAGCAAAAAAAAAACCAGTTGCAAGCTTCCCACCGCTAGTATGACAACAACTTATCATCTTGAACACCGACAGGCTCAACCCTCTTCTTCCTCATTGGCGATGCAACACCAACAGTCGCTAGCTCATACTAGCCTCTTTCAGCGACTCTCCTAGCCACCACAAAGCCACCAATTTCGACGCTACCACCACCAGCGGAACCACCTCGGTCTCCTCTACCCACGCGATAGTGATAGGTATGCCTATCATCTCCGTCCGTCAACCTCCCATTAATTGTTCACCATTCGGTGAACAATGGGGGAGTGAATTAATTCACTCCCCCATTGTTCACTGCATGTGAGTAGTGGGGGTGGGCGAGCTAGACTTGGTGTGCACCGGAGCCACCTGAAGTGAGGTGGGTTGCTTGGCCCACCTGGGCTAGACCCCAACCCGAAGGGAGGTTTTCATAATTGCATCTAGATTGGTGAAACTATAATTTTATTATTATATGTATGTTGTCTTAACTATGATAATGATCTTTTTGCCGCAAAAAATAGATTGTTAATGCACCTACCCATAAATAGATCATTCATAATCTTACTTACCTAAATTGTAATCTTAATTATTCCTTTCATAGTGCTTTGATTGTATAATTCCTTCATTCATTTTAGATATTTTATTTCATTATTTTTTAATTCAAATATATTTTTAAACTACAAATGTCACTTCAATCGTAAGTATTTTTAGTAGTGGATTCTTGATAACTTGAGAGATGATATTGTGATCTTTAACTCATTAAAATTATCATTTGATTTTAATCCCATAAAAAATATCCTCTAAGGATTTTAATCTTGCATCCATTAAAAATATTAGTATTATAATAAATAAATTAAGCAATTCAGCATATTAGAAATGCTCAGTGCCGACCACATGATGAAGGTCTCTTTTTGTTTATTTGTTAACAATGAAAATATAACCTTTAAAATCAAATTGAATACATTATATATGTATGTATATGTCAGAAAGTACTTTATTGGCGCATTTTGTGAAGATATAGTAGAGAGAGAAAAAGATACAGAGTGTATGTTGCAGTCGGCGTTCCTCCAAGAAGCAATCCACAATTTAGTGTCTCTCTCTCTCATGAGATCTTTACGTACTATATCCGGGCTCAGTTTCTTCTTCTTTGAATGTTTGAATTTGGTTTGCTACTACAATTTCCTTCGTCTCTAGCTCTTCAAAAGCACATAGGGTTTCACTTTTTCTCTATTCCTTTGTTATGTCGAATTTTGTTCACCCTTGTATAATGCAATTTCTGCCACCCTTGTTCTTTGTGCTGGTACTGTTGTTGTGCTCATCATGCCGATAATACGAGTGCTATTCAGATCACTGATAATCCTGTGTTTCATGAGGGCACGAAGCATATTGAGGTGGATTGTCACTCTATTCGTGAAACCTATGACGCTCGTGTTATCACTCTTCTTCATATTTCAACTTATACACAAATTGCTGATATCTTCACCAAGGCACTCACACGTCATCGACAGTGTTTTCTAGGTAGCAAATTGATGCTGGTTGATCATCCTGCATCAATTTGAGAGGGGCTGTCAAAGGAAAGCTTGCTGCCAGCAAGCTTTCCTAGTTTAAAAAATCCACAAGTATTTTCCTCTTTAATATATTTCCTATTTTGTATATATGACAACTTATAATTTAAATAAATAGGATTAGAATCATGCTGATTTACTTTCCATGTATACATCATTGCAATCCGCATATAAGTTACGGAAATCAAAGCCAAAGCCACAAATTCAGACAATCCTTAAGCTATTTTGACACTTTTCAAATGCAAAAATGGATTTCCATTTAGTGCATAACCTTATCTTGGAGGTGACGATGACGTCGATTTTGCCATGGACAAAGACATGATTTAGATGTGCATTACTTCGAAACTAAATAGAGTGAATATTTGCAAATCAGCATATTCAAATTCTACAAAAAAAAATCAATTTCTCTTAAAAATCAAAATTAGAATTTCCTCTAATGAAGAACAAATCAGCATATTCAAATTCTCGTGCAATTAGAATTTCCTCTTGATCTTTGAGCTTGAAGGTAGCATTGCTTATAAGCTTTCATTCACTTCCAGTCAGCTCTAAGAAAGAATTATCCACGGGAGTGTACTTTCCTATTCCTTTTAAAATATGAGAAATGATTCAACCTAAGAGTAATATAAAATAATTTACAAGTTATAACCCCTGCAAACATCTAACAAATAGCATTACCGCCCTGGTACTCAAGATAACCATCAGCAAAAGAAAGAGGACGTCGTCCAGGAAGTCCACCAGATAACCTCTTGTCATTCGTTAGGCTGTGCATAACAAGAAATCCATTGAGACAAAAAGAAAAATAATCCATTATGGAAAACTGACCACGCAACCCAATTAAAGATAGGTAATCAACTTCCATGCATTACAAAGTTTCTCACTCCACATTCCAATAGTCTTGCAAACCATTCACAAAAAACATTTCTTCTCAAGGCAGCTGCAATGTTTGTTATTTTTATGTTTCAACAAATTATACAGGACAAGAAAACAAAATCAAAATAAAACTAAGAGTTGTGGAAGTTGTGAAAAGCATAATGCATAAGCACCTCCTCACCCCCATACTCTATTGTGTTGGTATTACATAATCAAAACCTGCAAAGACACAGAATTGAAATTCAGATTCAAAACTACTATATAATGTAAAATTTATAGAGCATGTCAAGGATTAAAACACTTCCTAAATAGTCCTAGTCCATATGGGAAACATAAAAAGTCACAACCTATGAGTTGAGTGGTGAAGATTATGAATTACTAATTGACACAAAAAAGAAGAGGTTAAAGAGACATTAAACGTGTCATGGTCAAAGACGAAAGCATAGTGGTACGTTTGCTACTAAGCTATCGTATTTGAAGAAAGCAATATGTGGTATGATATTACTGAACTGCAAGTTAAATAACGACAAGATCCCAATTCAATTGATGGTACCATATTGATCTGTTTTATGTTCTATTTTGAAAACAAATCCATTATGTAAGATTTCAAGTTAAATTGGAGGTAAAATTAGCAGTGTTCTTATTATGTTGCATGTCAAACTGCGATTATGTTTTGTTGAGTTTACGCAAGTTATCACCAACATATTGCTCTGATTCTAAGCAACACGCACTAATTTGTTTTAAATTCAATAAGACAACTTGAAAGTTCGAATCAAGATGAAGCCTAACATAGGTAATTCAATCAAGCTGCAGCCTAACATAGTTAAATACCTTCAAAGGCCGAATCGTAGTTACTGGTCGTAATTTCACACAGAAATATCACAACTTGAAAAGTATACTAAGAAGTTTTTCAAATTCAATAAGGCATGGTCTTGTCCAGCTCAAAAGTGACATGTAGTTGATTTGTTTTATAAGCAGATTTGTTTTATAGGATATTTCAGTTTCAATTAAAGCCAACCTTACAAATATTCTAATTTGTTTTCTTTGTAAAATATTGTATTATGTTCAAAGCAAGTCTAAGTAGGTTAAAAAGCGCATATAAATTTGATTCAAAGCAACAAGTTTTCCATGACAGCCATACAGTTTTCCAATTTTCCACAATTCTTAATAATCACACCCGTTTCCTTTCCCTCTTCTTTAAAATCATCAATTTCAAATTACTTAAAGCATTGGACATGCACACCTCAAATCCAATTGTCTGTCTTCCAAGTTTCTTGCATAGTTAGATAGCTGACAATCTCACAGGCTTCTAACAATATACTGAAAATTTACAGACAAATAACCATTTAATTTTTCAAAAGAGTGACATTTCAAAAGCTAACAACAAAAGAAATCCGGGAAATGCTCACTTGACAAAAATAGAAAAATAGTCCTAAACATGTTGATCTGCTACAAGTTAAACGCATTTCTGCCAATTATAAATTTCCAAAGGAAGGCAAGTCAGAAATCCGTGAATCATGTTCTAAATTCATTATGAGCAAAATTCAAAGAAGTGTGTTCTAAAATCATTATGAAGAGATGAAAGCAAATTTTAAAGTGGTGTTCCAAATAAGTATTTGGTAAGCAGATAAATAAAAGTTGCCTAAGAACTATTAAAACTAGAGCCAGAAGATGAATGTTTACTATTGAGCATTTCATGTAAAATCAATATTGGTCACTGTGGGTGCGCAAAAAAACCGAGAACAATCAATTAGAACCTTTGTAGGTGGAGGAGAGTTAGCTTTTTCACCTTTGTAGGCAATCCGGGATCCCATTAGGCACCAATTTCCTTGTCGTTGAGTCCCATTAAGATTGAAGAAAAGTTGTGATTAGATACATGGCTCTACATTCCTTGAAGAACCTCATCGATTTGAACTTGAAGAAAATCATTAAACACCCTCAACAAAAAAACAAAATAAACTACCAGCAAAAGTAAACAGCAATCTACAAGTGACAGAGCTGATAAATGTGGAAGAAAGACATAATGTATAATATTTCCATTCATCTGCTTCTTTAGAACCCTCATCTTCACCTTACCCCTTGCAATATTAACAAACTTTCTTTCCTCAGAGTGTCCAATCTAGCTGAAATTTAGCTCAGATTGGCTACCTCTACCATTGCAGAAAAGCTCTACTGTTTGATTGACAATTGAAGCCATGTTCAAAGCATAATTTCAAAGCAGGATATACAAATGATACAATATTGGAAAACTGTTTGTAACACTCACAGGTGATGCTTTGGATAAAGGAAAACTTCAGAGTATGCATAATGTACTCAATTCATTCAAATTTTAGCAAATTGAAGGCTGCAAAGTGGGTCGTAGAATACCTGGCTCTGTATCTTTTTACATGCAGCAATAAAGTGCTTAGGGCCGGCAAGATACCCAAGTCTCCAACTAGTCATTGCAGAAGCCTGCAAATGCACTATTTAAATGTTACCCAACTGAATGAGGTAAACTGCTTCAGGTTTTATTTATAATCACAACCACATCAAATCATACCTGGCATATTATACTATTGATGTCAAGAACACAAAAGCAGATATTTAGGACTGATAATTAAATGCAAGATTAAGCTACCTTAGAAAATCCATTCACGGTCAAAGTCCTTTCCCACAAGCCGGGCAAAGATTCAAAGCTTGTCTGAGTAGCAGGTGCATATACTATGTGTTCATATATCTCATCAGACAAGACCTGAGTGAAATACTCTAGAAATTCAGCATTTAAATATCAGGAAAGCATAGGACTTGCAATTAGGACTCAATAATCATACCAGAAGACTAGGATGTTTTGCTATAGTCTTTGCAATATCTTCAAGCAATTTCTTGGGATAAACAGATCCTGCTGGGTTAGATGGAGAGCAAAGAATCAGCAGCCTTGACTTTTCATTCAGTTTAGATTCAAGTTGCTTTGAGTCTAAGAGAAAATTTTCAAAGATTGATGTTGGAAGAATCATCGGGGTTGCATCAGCCAGCCTTGCCATTTCTGGATAACTCGCCCAAAACGGTGCTGGAATTATAACCCAAGGATAAGAAAGTTTTTATAACTTCAGAAATTAAACAGCTTCAATGGTAACCAGCTCCCGATGCATTCAATTAAGAACAAGACTTTGATTGCCTAAATCGAAACACATGCGATTTTCACAGAATATGTAAAACAAATAATTGTAACACATGCTGTGTAATCCAATTTCAACAACTAACAAGTTGATCCAGGGTTACAGATACAGGCAGCAAATGCTACACACTGCCCAACACTCAATTGTACGAAGGCAACATTCCAAAACCAATTAGTTAGTAGCGGAAATGTAGAAAAACATTACCATGTGTAGGGCCTCAACATAAAAAATCACAGTAGCAAAGTTAAATAAAAAATCTAGGCTTGGAAAGTGCAGGTCCAAGTGCATTCTCATGTATCTAAACCTCTTTTTAAATGAAAAAAAATTGGATCGCAGAAATGAAAACTGAATCAATTCAGATTCTTTCAAAGTTTCTAAAGCTTGAGAGAAGTACCAAGACCTTCTAAATCCATATTTTTATTGAGTAAGAGGACCTAGTCACTCGAATAACAAGGGAATACATGATACCTCTTTGAATCTGATTATATTGGGATGCTTCAGTGACATGTGGCTCATAATCTCTCTGTGAACATGCTCATCAATCTACAAAAACCAAACAAGACCTCAAATCACTACTACCATCAAATAAAAAATAAAGAAGAAGAAAGTTTCCAGTCCAGATTAATTAGTTCATAAGGAAAAAGAAACCACCACACCCAGATACGACCAAAAAGAACAAAATATACAAGTGTAACATCTACAAGACAAAATCGGGTCTTCAACACATATTTATGAAATTCCACCATCCAACTCAACTCAGAAAAAAGAAAGAAAGAAAGAACATTGCTCAGTGAACAGGATAAATTCGAAGATGAATAAATAGAGAGAGAGAGAAGACATGAAAGTTAAAAACAGATCACCTTTTGGCCTCTTTCAATGTACTTAATAGCGAAGAGTTCACCAGTCGTTATCTATCTAACTAGCTTAGCAACACCAAAGTTTCCTGACCAGTAAAAAGTAGGATTCCCGACCTAGCATTCAAGATTACCAGTTGCAAAATATAGAGGACATCGATGCCCCAATCTCTTATCCAGTAAGACTATCAGATAATCTAAGGTCATTCGATAGTGAAAGAAATACATTGAGACAAAAGGGAAAATAATTCATAATGGAAAAATCACCACACGACCCAATAAAAGAAAAGGCACAACAGTTGATGGAATTTGAAACAATCAAAGATATGATGTCTTTGTGAGAAGAAAAGATACCTGAAAGTCCCCGCCCCAACATACAAGATCACTAACAACGTTTTCTTTCATAGTTTCAGAAGAAGCATCATACTGATTTGGGCTTCGGAAGATGGAAAGTTTTCTCTTTTAATTCATCGCAAAACTTCATTTATACGGAGTCTTTATGTCCTTGAGAGGAGAGGAAAGAAAATTTCAAAAATTATTTTCGACCGTTAGCATTTTTGTTTATTCGGCTTTTACAAGTTTTGAGCTTCAAAAGCCTTCTTGTTGGTGTGGTGTTAGGAAATTAAGGTCGGCGTTTATTTTCAAAATAAGTAGTATTGCTATTTTTAAATAGTTACGGTTTTTATTTATATTTTTAAATTGTTTTTTATTTTAAAAAAATTATTAAATTTACATTTTTTATGATTTTGAAGTATTGATGTTAAAATATATAAATATAAATTTTTTATATTATTATTGTCGTGGCGACGATTTTTCGCGCTTCACTCCCCGCCATCCTCTGATTGGGGAGACAATGGCGTGCGGTGAAATCGGGTGTGTTTTATAGTCATAAAATTACGACTATAATTATTAGGAGTCGCCACCTAGTATTAAGGTCATTAGGAACCTATTGGTCTGCGAGAGTCTTAGGTAAGGAGACATGTTGTGCAAGGGGAAGACGCATCACCCCCAATGCACCAACCTAAGGCAAACTGCATTGTTGTTTGATTGTTTTTCTAAGTTTGATTTTTTTGTTGTCTTTTCTAGAGTTTGACGTAGATCTCTCTTCGTGAATTTACATTGTATTTAAAAAAACATTTTTTTAACTATCTGCCAATGTACTTTACAATGTAATTTTACACTGCGATGGCTAAAACAAAATAATTGTTAAATTATTTTGATATTTTTGGCCACATTCCAACAGATAATCATAAACTGGTTACAATATCCAATTTTTGTTCGAAATATGAGAAAGTTGCAACATGTATTTTTTTAATGAAAAATATGCTTGCAAAACCTTTGTAGTTCAGCCATATGCACAAAAACAACACATTTTTTTTTAAATGTAATTTTTGTCTTTTTTTAAAACAAAAATCGGGCTCGGTCTGGCCCAACTAATGGGCCGACCCAGCCAAGGTGGGCCTGCTGGACTTGGGCTGGACTCAGCCCAGCCAACTAGGCTGGGCTGAGAGCAGTCCACCCCAAGAATTAAAAGAGCAGAAAGAAAGAAAAAAAAAGAGGAAAAGTGGGGTTGCCTACTATTCACATATTACATGAATAGTAACAAGGTGGTCGGATGACCATGACGAGAGGCTTACCTACTACAGCCGCCGAGTAGAGGAGGTCGAGGTGGTTGTCCCTATGATGGTGGCGTCAAAAACGGTGGCATGTGGTGGCCGAAGGAGGCATCGAAAGAGGCTGGTGTTTTTGCTGCTCTTGGTCGCCGGAGGTTGCTGCAGCTACGGGAGGTCCGGTGTACCTTCTGCCATGGAGGATCAGATGTTGGTGCTGACGGGATGGTGGGCTGTCGTGGTTGTGTCTGCTGCTGGTTGAGAGAGGGAGTTCTCGGTTGTGGGTGGTTTTTAGAGAGAGAGGACCAGCATTGAGAGAGAGGGAGTTCTCGGTTGTGGGTGGTTTTTAGAGAGAGAGGACCAGCATTGAGAGAGAGAGAGCACTACAGGGAGAGGCTGGACGACAAGGGAAAGGGAAGAGAGAATGGTCGACTTTAATGTTGCGGGGAAGTGAGAGTGATGCTGACGACTGAGGCTGACGGTGAAGATGGAGAGGGAGAACTGTCATCGGCGATAGAGGTGATGGATTGGTTGAAATACTCTCGTGTTTGTGTCTCTCTCGTCTACAAATTGCTCAAATTTTTCCCTGTCATTCCTCTTTTTTCTGCAAATTTCCCCTATTTTTACAATGATCTCCCCTTGTTCAATCCCTCCTATTAATTGGTCTCTCCTCGTGACTGCAAAAATCTTCCTCCCTCCTCTTTTCGTCCCTCGTCTGTGTATTTTATCCTCCTATTTATAGGCAAAGAAGGCAATGTGCAGGCATGGGGCTAGTGTCCAAGACATGGTGTGTTCAGTGGGAGTGGGTGGTAGGCATGGCTACTGCCATGGTGCAGCATGAATCCGGTGATGCCTCTGCATTTCTTTTTAAATAATATAAAATAGATTGACAAAAATAGGTTGTTACAAAAAGAGTTGTTTCGACAGGAACGATGTTTTTATCTTCAATTTTGGCTTCCGATTTCACCTTAAAAATTTCATCACTAAAATTAAGCCCTTGTGCATAATTAAATCCTTCAATTGGGCTCTCAATTAATCCCTAAGCATATTACACTTTAAATTGGTCGATGATTAAATCAAATTGGCCCATAAAAATATAACTTTTTTCTTTCGACTTAAGTTTTACGTAGATATATCCAATAATAAATTATTTTAGACTTGAATCTGCATTTTCCTTCATTTCTGGGCACAAAAGAAGTACGATCGGTCTCTCGAAAACGTCCCAAATTTTGACTTTGATTTTTCTAGAAACACCAACCCCTTTTATTTTATTTTTGTTATTTTTGGGTAGATTTTGGGGAATAACATAGATATTGGGTTATGACAATTATATTTATAAGAAAAACATTATTTGGATAAATATTCATAGTATATTAAGATCTGACACGAGCTACATTAATAAAAATATATTATTATCAGTTTGGGAGAAGTTGCATCTAGAATCAAGAAGATTATTGTGTTTTTTTAATAAAAAAAAATATCTTATTATATATTGAAACTAATAAAGAAAGAAGATGGATATGTGGAAGGGATATAGATTAAAGCTCTAGATTCATTTTCAAATAAAAGGATTAAGTATGATATTAGATAGGTAGTCCACGTTTCATTTTAAGTTTCACAAATCTTTTTCTAATATATATATATATATATATATATATATATATATATATATATATATATATATGACTCAAGTCTATTCAAGACAACAAGCCAAGTTTTTGACATAGTTGTGAAATTATAATGACTCCATGGAAACCTTAATAAATAAAATAATAAAATTTAATTCTCAAATGAACCAAGTGTTAAGGTGAGAAATTGTAATGTCCCCTTCTATAGGAGATAAACAAGTAATCTTATTAACACACATTCACCAAGAAAAGAAGATGTAATTAATTTTTTTTACATATATATATATATATATATATATATATATATATATATATATATATAAAGGTTTCATCTATACTAGCAGATCCCAAGTTTTCGACATATAACATAACCTTTAATTCATTATTGACCCAATCATCCAAGGTCTACAAAACCTTAAGCATCATCCTCATCACAGCCATAATAAATAAGCCATACATTTAACAACAATCAACAATTTGCACTAGAGTTAATATAATTACATTTAATAGAATAGGAAAAAACGAGTTGATTTTCTTACATTCCAATTTTTCCAAAAATAATGATCATACATATTAAACGAGTTAATATGCACTAAATATTCTTACTGATAAAACATATCTTTTCAAACTTCCACCAAGGCTTTAAGCATAATTCACACTTTTTCATTACGAAAATTAAATTAGAAATGTAGGAACGAATCACCTACCCGTTGTCGATGCTCTGATCGTGGTCCCTTGTTGCTGCTGTTGCACCACACTCATGGTCCCTCCTGCAATGACAGGAAATTCTCATAAATCATTTTCAACCACCGATACATTTCCTAATAACCACACCGAAACAATCCAATATGCCTTTAAATTTGTTTTTCTTTCATTTATATTTTTTTTTAACTTTTATCAATCAAAATATCATTATAAACACTCATTTTTTTAACATAACTTCTTTTATTTTCCTTTAACGCATCTAACTTCATCGCTTCGACCTCCCACTTTTTCTTCTTCTTTTCTTCCTCTCAAAGTTGCCAGTATAGGTCGCATTCCAACCTCTGCCTAGATTTTTCATTATAATTGGATTTATAGAACTCCATTTTATACAAAATTGATCTCTTTTGAAAGCTAACATACAGTGTTACTACTCTTATGCAGGTAAGAGAACCCCGTTATGCCCCCAGCATTCATGAAATGCATCACAAAAGTGACAGACCTGCTATTCTGCAGATTCTGCCTGTAAAGTCACATTCGATGACCCTTAACTAGAGTTATAAAATTTAAAATTAAATGAAACTAATTTCCTTTGATGATAAACATCTAGAACTACAACTCCTACGAAGTAAACCTATCCTAATTCCCTTCTTTTTCCACTCATATTCTCTTTGAAAGTCAAGAGATGAATCTACCCAGTTGTTAACTTCTGCATCATATATATTTGGCCGAAACTTGGCCTTGGGAAAACAAGACTTCCATCATTCTTTTCATGCTCAATTATTCACACCCAATACAACATATACAATAATTATTTTGCAAAACAGATAATCTTTCCCTCCAAATTACTGCCCTCAATGGCTAGCCATGGCCTTTCCTAGGGCTCTCCTTTTCCTTTCCATTTGTCTTTCCAATTAGCTCTCATTTCATCCCATTTCATGCCACATTCATCAATTACACACATTTCCCCCAAAAAAATTCCAAGAACCCTAACCCAAATCTCATAAAGAAAACCATGAAATTTAACCATAAAGTCTAGAATCTTTTATATGCATATAAGAAACACCATACTAGCGGAAGATTTAAGACCCTACTAGCTTGTGAAATCACAATCTCCTCCTCCCCTCTTATTTTTCCTGCTACCGCCAGCCCGATGCTCTTTTTTTCCATCAATTTCTTCTTCTAGTAATACTTCAAATCCTTGTGTTTTTTATTTATGAATGTTTTGGTAACACTTAATCTCACTTTCACTTTGAAATTCTTCTTCAATTGGGTAAGAAAACTATTAATATCTCCCTCCCTTTCTTCCTCTCATTCTACTGGGCAAAAGACAAAGGAGGGGTATTTATACCCCTCAATTTCTCTTATTATAGTTAGGCCCCCATTACCTTTAAATGTTTTCTTTTTACCCTACATCTTCTCTTCTTATAATTTAAATCATAATCGTTACATTTATTTCAATTCCATCCCCTCAACCTATTTTATTTCTCTTTTAAATCATAATCATAATCATAATCATAATGATCTAAGACATGAGATTGGAATAAATCTATATGAATAAAATTAATGAGTTGTTTTTTCTAAAAAAAATATAAAAGAACTTAAAAAAGAGAGAAGATCAAATCCAACGTAATCTAATATAAAAGAAAATAAAGTCAAACGATAAGGGATGAAATTGAAAAAATATGAATGAAGAAAAGTATAAGAAAAAAACAAATAACAAACAAAAGAACAAGGACGAAATTTGATATATATCAATTGCATCCAATGCCAACGGATTAAATTGAAAAAATAATAAATCAGATTTAATACAATCAAATGACAATATGCTTGGATTGCTACCCTAGAATGTTGTGTTCAACTATTAGAAGACATTGTTTGCACTACTCAAAGGGCACCAATGCGGGTGCGCCAACAACTTTTTTTATTAATATTATAATTTAGTTAAAATACTTAAATACCCCTAAATCAACTTTCCAATCACAAAAAATACTTATATGATAGTAACTTTAAAAAAAAATAATTTTAGGGTAATCTGGGTATCTTATCGAATAAAAAATGTTGACAAGTATGAAAAGCCCCTCACATTAAAATTGAATTAATTTATCTTTTAATGGTAGTTTAGTTATTTTATTCTCCAATGAAAAAGTAAAAAAAAAAAAAAAAGAGACATGGGCAATTCATAGGTCATGTGTGTTAGCTGGATTAACCTAGGTCAACCTAATTTTTTTTATTTTGAAAAGAATTTTAGAAATCAAAGAGTACTGATTGATTTTTCCTTGGGCTGATCGACTTGGGAGTCACCAAAGTGAATTTCTCCTTCTCAAACGTTTTCAGAAACACGGTTCAACTACACTCCACGACACATCCTAATAAGGCGAGGATCATTGGGAGCTATGTACAGATTTCTAGAAATGCAAAGTACACACTAAAGTAATTAGAAAACGCAACAGTAATAAAAAAAACCAATTAAATGTAAAAAGAAATAAATTGCAATGTATTGAATGCAGCTCTCTCAACCTCAACTCATAATTCTATATGTTTGAATCAAACTATCCATTTTTATCAAAACCTAAAATTTAACGATTTTTCCTAAAATCTAATTCAAAATAAATAAAGCATTAAATTGATATGATACTTTTGTCCATTTTTTGGTCTACAAGTTTTAATTTTTTCAAATTTTGTCCTCCAATTGAAATTAGTCATACATGCTACTTTTTATTTTGGTCCTTATTCTTTTATTTTTTTAAACAATTACACTGCATTTTTTTTAAATCCCTTATATTTTTTTTGGTCCCAAAGTTTTGATTTGTTGCATTTTGTCCTTCAATTGGAATTAATTATATATTTTCTTTTAATTTTTTATTTGGTATTAATTCCTTTGGGTTTTTTTTTGTCCTTCTTGGACAATGTTTATTTTTTATCCATATTTATTCATTTATGCTTTTATTTTTTATTTTTTTTTGTTGGGGTTTTATTTTTATTTGGTTCGAATCTAAAATTTTAATTTATGATGGTTACTCTGCATTTTATTTTTAAAAATCCTTTTATTATTTTTTGATCTCAAGGTTTTGATTTGTTGTAGTTTTGTCATTCACTTGTAATTAATTATATATTTTTTTTTCATTTTCTTACTTATTCTTTTAATGTTTTATTTAGTATTGATTCCTTTGGTTTTCTGGTCCCTCTTGGATAGTGTTTGTTTTTTTGTCCATATTTATTTATTTATGCTTTTTGTTTTTGTTTTTATTTTTTTTGTTTTATTTTCTTGGTGGTGTTTTATTTTTATTCGATTCTGTTTTGAAATTTTAATTTATGTTGGTTATACTGCATTTTATTTTTAAAAATCCCTTTATTATTTTTTTGTCCCAAGGTTTTGATTCGTTGCACTTTTATCATTCACTTGAAACTCATTCTGATCAATTATATATTGACATTGGGGGTAGCTTTTCTTTTGGCATTTCTTCACATCTTGTGGATCAATAAAACATCAAAATGATGACTCAAAGAAATCTGGTTGTGTTTGACTTGAATACCTTTCTTATTTCTTTCATCCTAAATGTCACGACCCGATTCCCGGATCCGTGACCGGCACATAGGCATGGTCCCCCTCCAAGGTTCCACACCTATGCGAACCCAAACTCACACACAAACTTATCATTCAATTCCATTACAACCAAAATAGCAGGTTCTGAGAGCGCAACAAAAATGACCTGCTAGCAAGCTACGACCTTGAAAATAATGAATAATGAGGGGGTGAGTTCAACAACTCAGTGAGTAGATAATATCCAATATACACATACGAGATAATATAGCAATGAGAAATATATTATCGAATCGGCTCAAAGTTCTTACAACAATGTTTCTCAAATAGGTCATAACAAGAATTTAATAGGTAAAGCTCGTCAGAAAATCAGAATGCAATGAGCATGAGGCTCCGTACTGTGGGATGATCAGTCCACACAGGTTGGTGACTCCCCCGACCAACTAGGGTTTCAGATACGATGTGCACAAAGGCTAACACTACCCTGTTAGCATGGGTATTCTGAGTGGCATACCATAGGTATATCTTATAATCAAACAAACATATTCATATCTCAAGGCTCAACTCATGGTATCAATCAAATGAAGAGCTATCAATTCACAAACAGATATAGGCTCATATCAAGAACGTATATTCAACAAATGATTATGCTTTATCGTATCAAGAATATAATCAAGGTATATATTATCAAAAAGCATAATCCAATTCATACTAGCAAATTCAAATATTTATACTATTTCTCATGCATATTAAATGTTATCCACTCACCGGACTCAAAAGCAGACAAGTTCCAAAAGCAGAATGTTGATGAAACTTTACTGATGTCCCGCGGGTAGAATATCGGGATTATCTGAATATATAAAAGAAGATATACTCAAAAATGACTTAAAAGAAGTAAAATACCTTTAATAACATATCTAAGAGTTCAAATCATAATCCTATGTGTTTTTGAATCAAACTATCCATTTCTTCGCAAAAACCTAAAACAAAGGTTTCTTCCGAAATCTAATTCCAAAATACACAATTCGTAAAATTGATATTAATCCATCAAATGAGCTTCAATTATCCATCAAACCAATCTGAAATACTAATATTTCTCTTAGGGACCATTCTGAAATTTTCTTATATTTTTGGGGTCAAATTGTAATTTTATCAAATTGAAGGACTAAATTGAACACTTCATAAATTCATAGCTATCCTAAAATCTTGTCCATAGTTCATCCTCAATTCTGTCCAGAATCTCCAATTTCACCCCAGGGACCAAACTGTAATTTTTCCAAAGTTCAGGGACTAAATTGAAATTTTCACAAAAAGGACCAAAATGAATTTTCATCATCTTCAACCTCAACCCAGAATTTCCAGCAAAGGATTTTCGAATTTTCTCAACATTATTTCACCATTTATCAACATTTTCTTACACCAAACACCAAATACCTTCAAAATCATCTACAATCAAACTAATTAAACCATTACCCAACACATTCAACCCTTAACATCTCTCTTAATTCATCAATCAAACCCAAATTAAATTCCCAAACCCTAACAATCAATACAAGCAAAATCATAGCTAATAGTCACATTTATACATAATAAAACACACACATTACCTTAACAACTTATTTCTCCTTCTTCTTTTCTCCTCCTCTTCTCTTTCCCTCTTTTCTCTTCTTCTTCTTCTTTCTTTCTCTCTTCCCGATTCTCTCTCTAAAATTGCAGATCTATTCCTTTTTTTTTCCTTTTTCTTTTCTCTTCTTTTCTATTTATATCTATAAGCTTATGCAATTACTACCCTACCCTTAATTTATTTACACACCTAATTCTAAGCCACTAAGGGCATTCATGTATTTTCCTTATTAAAATTTCAAAACACTACAATCTCCCCACCTTATAAAAGTTTCGTCCTCGAAACTAAATAAATGTTTGAATACGTACCGAGATTATCAAATAGATGAGGATATTCATCACGCATCTTATCCTCAAGTTCCCATGTCGCTTCTTCAATTGAATGACCTTTCCACTTCACCTTCACCGAAGCTATATCCTTTGACCTAAGCTTTCTCACTTGTCGGTCCACTATAGTTTCTGGTTGCACCTCATAAGTCACATCATCTCTTAACTCAACTGGATGCACTTCTAACACATGAGATGGATCCCGACATATACTTCCGTAGCATAGAAACATGAAATACAGGATGTATAGCCGACAAATTTGGCGGTAAGGCCAACCTATAAGCAACTGCTCCAATTCTAGACTTTGAATAAACCAAAATATCATCAATAAAAACTATCACAAATTGATCAATAAACTATTTAAACGCTCTGTTCATCTAGTCCATAAAAGCTGCTGGCGCATTCGTCAATCCGAAAGACATCACCAAGAACTCATAGTGACCATACGAGTTCTAAAGGCGGTTTTTGGAATGTCTTCCTTCCTTATCCTCAACTGATGATACCCAGATCGAAGATCGATCTTAGAAAAGAATTGAGCTCCCTGCAACTGATCAAACAAATCATTTATTCGAGGGAGTGGGTATCTATTTCGAATTGTCACTCGATTTAGTTGTCTATAATCTATACATAACCTCAATGACCCATCTTACTTCTTCACAAACAACACCGGGGCTCCCCAAGGAGACACTTGGCCGAATGAACTTCTTATCTAATAAATCCTGCAGTTGTTCTTTTAGCTCTCTCAATTCTGCTGGTGCCATTCTATATGGTGCCATTGATATTGGTTCGGTACCCGGAACCAAATCAATAGAAAAAGCAATCTCCCTATATGGAGGCAATCTAGGTAACTCATCCTGAAATACTTTGATGAACTCCTTAACTATTGGGACTTGGTCTAACCAGGAAATTTCCTTATCTACATCCACTATATATGCTAGGTAACACTGTACCCTTTTTCGTGTCATTCTCCTCAAGATAGTCAACAATATAATTAATGAACACACAATCTTATCTCCTTGAAAAACTAACCTCATTTCTCCATCTAAATCAAACACTACCTTCTTACCCTGACAATTTACTGAAGCCCTATGATTTGACAACCAATCCATTCCCAAAATCACATCAAAATCAATCATATCTAAAACATTCAAATCTTCCATAAAGATCTTATCTCCAATTTCTATCTCACAATTTTGATACACATACTTCACTAATATTAATTCCCAAAATCACATCAAAATCAATCATATGTAAAACATTCAGGTCTCCCATAAGGATCTTATCTCCAAGTTCTATCTCACAATTTTGATACACATACTTCACTGATATTAATTCTTCATCCACGGAGATATAAACATAAATGAGAAATCCTGACAGAGTTAGTTGTCTATCTAACCTCATGGCAATATATAGGGACATAAATGACTGAGTCACACCCGTATCAAACAAACTTTCGCTTCTAAAGAGCAAAGAACAAAAATATATTCAGGTGTGAATACATCACCCCTCCTATACCTTGTATTTCTAAACTACACAATAGGGACATCTTCCTAATCGTCTTGTACTCGTATAGCACCAACTATATGTTTGTTTCTTGACATATCCTAAAAGAAATAACACACTCTTGTCATTCTAGAACAATAGCACAATAGTTATCAAATAATTATCGAAAAGCATATCAATAGAAGACAAAAGGAATCAAGAAGACATGCTTGATGAGAATTCAGAATTTCAAGGATAACAAACAAGATCAAGAAGACATGCTTGATGAGAATTCAGAATTTCAAGGATAACAGACGAGACAAAACGGATCCTAATGCTCCACAATACGAATCCTAACTTTACTATTATTTCATGAATTGAAAACTATGTCATTATGTTTTGTCACTCACTCTTTTACTTTTATTCATTTTATATTTTTGTCTCTAATACCATCTTTGTCACGACCCGATTCCCGGATCCGTGACCGGCACATAGGCATGGTCCCCCTCCAAGGTTCCACACCTATGCGAACCCAAACTCACACACAAACTTATCATTCAATTTCAAAGTTCAACGCAGCGGAAATATCAAAGTGAACTTTATAACATAATTCGAATTCTTGATACAAAAGTTAATTACATATTGTTATACTTGTGGAGCACTAACTAGACATATGAACAAAAGCATCCATTACAACCAAAATAGCGGGTTCTGAGAGCGCAACAAAAATGACCTGCTAGCAAGCTACGACCCTGAAAATAATGAATAATGAGGGGGTGAGTTCAACAACTCAGTGAGTAGATAATATCCAATATACACATACGAGATAATATAGCAATGAGAAATATATTATCGAATCGACTCAAAGTTCTTACAACAATGTTTCTCAAATAGGTCATAACAAGAATTTAATAGGTAAAGCTCGTCAGAAAATCAGAATGCAATGAGCATGAGGCTCCGTACTATGGGATGATCAGTCCACACAGGTTGGTGACTCCCCTAACCAACTAGGGTTTCAGATACGATGTGCACAAAGGCTAACACTACCCTGTTAGCATGGGTATTCTGACTGGCATACCATAGGTATATCTTATAATCAAACAAACATATTCATATCTCAAGGCTCAACTCATGGTCTCAATCAAATGAGGAGCTATCAATTCACAAACAGATATAGGCTCATATCAAGAACGTATATTCAACAAATGATTATGCTTTATCGTATCAAGAATATAATCAAGGTATATATTATCAAAAAGCATAATCCAATTTATACTAGCAAATTCAAATATTTATACTATTTCTCATGCATATTAAATGTTATCCACTCACCGGACTCAAAAGCAGACAAGTTCCAAAAGCAGAATGTTGATGAAACTTTACTGATGTCCCGCGGGTAGAATATCGGGATTATCTGAATATATAAAAGAAGATATACTCAAAAATGACTTAAAAGAAGTAAAATACCTTTAATAACATATCTAAGAGTTCAAATCATAATCCTATGTGTTTTTGAATCAAACTATCCATTTCTTCGCAAAAACCTAAAACAAAGGTTTCTTCCGAAATCTAATTCCAAAATACACAATTCGTAAAATTGATATTAATCCATCAAATGAGCTTCAATTATCCATCAAACCAATCTGAAATACTAATATTTCTCTTAGGGACCATTCTGAAATTTTCTTATATTTTTGGGGTCAAATTGTAATTTTATCAAATTGAAGGACTAAATTGAACACTTCATAAATTCATAGCTATCCTAAAATCTTGTCCATAATTCATCCTCAATTCTGTCCAGAATCTCCAATTTCACCCCAGGGACCAAACTGTAATTTTTTTAAAGTTCAGGGACTAAATTGAAATTTTCACAAAAAGGACCAAAATGAATTTTCATCATCTTCAACCTCAACCCAGAATTTCCAGCAAGGGATTTTCGAATTTTCTCAACATTATTTCACCATTTATCAACATTTTCTTACACCAAACACCAAATACCTGTAAAATCATCTACAATCAAACTAATTAAACCATTACCCAACACATTCAACCCTTAACATCTCTCTTAATTCATCAATCAAACCCAAATTAAATTCTCAAACCCTAACAATCAATACAAGCAAAATCATAGCTAATAGTCACATTTATACATAATAAAACACACACATTACCTTAACAACTTATTTCTCCTTCTTCTTTTCTCCTCCTCTTCTCTTTCCCTCTTTTCTCTTCTTCTTCTTCTTTCTTTCTCTCTTCCCGATTCTCTCTCTAAAATTGCAGATCTATTCCTTTTTTTTTTTCCTTTTTCTTTTCTCTTCTTTTCTATTTATATTTATAAGCTTATGCAATTACTACCCTACCCTTAATTTATTTACACACCTAATTCTAAGCCACTAAGGGCATTCATGTATTTTCCTTATTAAAATTTCAAAACACTACACTAAATTTTTGTTTTTATTTCTTTGACGAGTTCGTTAAGTTGTTTGATGTAAAAGAAACAATTTGTCTATTACTGATTATACAAATTAGGAGGGAATATCATTTTGTGGAATTTCAAGGAGCAATGCAGATGATAGGATCATTCTTAGGCTTTGTTGTTTCTATTATTCTGATGCTCATGTCTCCTAAATTCATTTACATAACAAACATCATGATGCTTTCAGCACGCCATCTCTTTGTTTCTTTGTTTAGTATTTTTTTTGTGTGCTCATAATCATCTAGTCTTTCACTGGTGCTTCTCCTCTCATGGTGAAAACAATATGCCGAATTCACATCTACGTTGCTGAATGTCCGCGACAACCCCTATTCTCGTCAGCCTATCCCCTCATGAATTTTTCTGCCTAGCATGGACAACCTAACCCGATGATTGTCAACAAGTTAGACTTGAAATGATTAAGCCAGAAGAAAATCCTTTTGATCGAAGGTTGTTGCATAGATAGATTCAAATGTTCAAGCATTGAAATTTGAAGAGCAAAGGCGCTGCTAATAGTCAACCAAGTACTAGAAATCAGAGGATAACTGGAACAATTGCTTATTCAAGTAAATATGGGCAACAAGAGTTTCTTGGGATCTTTTTGCAATTACATGACCAGGTTCTGTCACCAAATCTTGATTTATATTGTCTTTTCTTTTGCGACCTAACGCCCAATATGGATGTTAGGATTTCTTTTCTATTTGAAACACGATTCTGGAACTAGGTGAGAGAGGCTGCCATGCCAGACATTGTTCTTAGTTGCAGTTTTTTTTAAGATTTTGACTGGTATAGCGGAAGAGAATGGATTTTGATGGTCTTTTTATTAGTCTTAGACTTTTGAGAAATAATCCCCTTCCATATTTTTATTGGTTTTTATATTTGTACTTTTTTTTACTCCTGGTTTCTGATTCCATTTTTCCATTCAGAAATAATGCCCTTCCATTCCCCTTTTGAGAATGGGTTTGTTTGTGTATTCCTAGGAAAGCTTATCAAATAAGAACAATCCCTAAGAAGCTAAATGTTAAGCCTCCTACTTGGACTCTTAAAGTTATTGGGAGAATCTTGGAAGATGGGGTAGACCCTGACCAGCCTGGGTCAGTCCAGAAATCAAACCCCTTTTATCCAAAGTTCTCATCTTTTTTCAAGAGAGTGACCATTCAATTGGATCAGAGACTATATCTTGCTAATCTATAACACAGCCATTGATTCTTTCACCTAGCATTAGTTATGTTTATATCAAACTCGCATGCATATTTATTTTATTATCTACTACTTAGGACTCATATAATGCCCTGTCTGGTGCACGCAATCAAGATAGGCAGTTAAGTTACGATCAAGGTTGTCAATTCCGTTTCGGTTGGTGCTTTGTTTTTTCAATTGTAACGGAATGTTTTAATTTTGGAGCGTTTTGACGCACCGTTTCAGGTTTGTACTGTTTATGTATATATATATATATATATATATAATTAAATATATATTAACTCAAAAAAATTAGTTCAAATTAAATAATAAAATCATTTAGAATTGTGCAATTTAATATAAAAAAAATGATTTTTCTAAACAAAATTATGAACATGTATAATATTATGAGAATACCATCAACAATCTTGCAAGGTCATTATATTCTCTGATTGCTCTAAGATTTTAACATAACATATATATATATATATATATATATATATATATATATATATATACTCGTAAAATTTCATCTCAATCTAACGGTTAGATTAGATTGATATTGTAAAATTATTCATTATTTAAAAAAAAACACTATTTGGCCGAAACAGCACAAGCGAAATGATTTCAGTGCATTTCTTCTAGAATTTGACCAAAAAATCGAAATGGACTGGAATTTAACCCGAGGTAAAAACAACGTTGTTTTGTCTTGTTTTTTTAACTAGTACAAAACATGTGGCCCATTTCGGCCGAAATAGAACGAGATTGACATCCCTTGTTATGATTGTACACAACATATCTCATTTTCTTATCATTGTATTTCCTTTATTTTTTTATCTGTTGGGTTCAAAATGATGAGATTCCCAAGCTTGGTGAATAGCTTCTACAATTGTAGAGTTAGCACATCGACATTACTAGCAGATGACTTAAGTTAATTTCCTTATAAAATTTTATGAACATGGATTACTTTATCCAATTATATATAATAGAAATTTAAAATTTCTATGTGTTGATGACGCATATATATATATATATACCTACTTGCGCTTAATCGCCACCAGAATTATAATTTTTCTCAACGCAAAAAAATACTAATTGTGTGAGATTTTTTTATTGAATATAAATTTGGGAAAAATAATACATTTATGCAGAATTTCTACGGAGAGTGAGTATTCTATAAAATATATGAATTTTAAATCGATATAAATTTATTTGTTTAGTAGCTTTCGATGAAATCACCACCATAAAATTATAATCGATAACAAAATTATTGAATTTACTGTATTAAAATTAGTTTATGTTTTTATTAAATTTAAATTAAACACAACAAACAAATTATAAATTGTGAAAACACTTATAATAACCAAATAACACAAATAAGTAGTTCATTTTCTATCTACAAAAAGAATAAAATATCATTCAAAATCTATCCCCACGTTACCATCTCATGACTATAACAATTAAAATTATTATCAACATTACTACCCTACCCTAATAATTAAAATCAATATATTACCTCGAAGAATGAAAAAAAGCAAAACATTTTTATAGAAAAAAATTAAAAAATAATCAAAAAAATAATCATTATTATTGCGCAAATAATGAAACCATAAAATCATCTGATCCGAAGAACAAATAAAAAAAGTAGAAAATGTCAAAAAAAAGAACAAAGGGAAAAAGGAAAAATATATTAATTTTAAAATGATTACAAAAATAAATTAAAATTTCAGGTCTGAATCGAATAAAAATAAAATTTCAACAAAAAATAAAACATCAAAAATTAAAAAGAAAAACCAAAAGCATAGATGTATAAATACAGGCAAAAAAATAAACATTGTTCAAGAAGGACAAAAAAAAAGTAATTAATACTAAATAAAAAATTAACAGACTAAAGAATGAAATGAAAATAAAATATATAATTAATTCCAATTGAAGGACAAAACTGCAACCTTCGGACCAAAACAAATAAAGGGATTTAAAAAAAAATGCATTGTAATTTTTTTAAAAAAAGAAAAGAATAAGGACCGAAATGAAAAATAGCATATATAACCAATTTCAGTTGTAGGAAAAAAATAAAAAAAATAAACCTTGCGGATCAAAAAAATTAAAGGAACAAAAAACAAACAAAAACTCAAAAGAATAAGGATTAAAATGAAAAACAACATATATGATCAATTTTAAATGAAGGGCACAATTGAAAAAAATAAAAATTTCATTGAAGAAATCAGGAAGAAAATAAAATCAAAAGACCAGGGACTGAAATAAAACAACCAAAACATGAAGGATCGTGATGTATTTTCTGGCTGGAAGAGAGAGAAAAGGGGGGAATAAAAAACCATCTAGCAACGATTCCCCAACCACCTTCACACGACACGCACCGCACCAAGAGGAAGAGGATATTGCGGTGACATGGTGACCTGACATTTTCAACCATATATAGACAATGCACGCGCTGTCTAACAGACACATACACGTGAGAACTGATGGCATGTCAGTACAACATGGTTCAGTAACTTCAAAAAAATAATAAAAAAATGTGGAATTACTTGCAACTCCCGGAACTAGCGGTAACTATGAAAAAATAGAACGTAAAAGTACCACAACGCCCCCAACACCATGCCTTCTTTTTTTGTCTTCTATAGGGTATTCATGTAGTTCCAAAAAAAGATTAGGACACCGCCAAACAATTTGCAAATACCACACAGGTCCTGGGTGAGCCCCAAAGGTACAGGGGATGAAGAGAGAATTCATCACAGGTGAGATTGATTGTCTTACAGTTCACGCCAAGAGCTTAATTAGGCTTTACATGGAGTCGTCTTTGTTTCTTCATGATGTTGAGGAAATCATTTCCCTTCATTGTACATGAGGTTATTTGCCCACACACTGCGCTGGGCTTTTTTTATGTAGAAAACTAATTGTTTTTTTATGTGTTGTAATTCATTATTTTAATATTTAAATAATAAAAATTTAATAGATCAAATCTGTTAGACATGAGTTTTTTCCATTCTTAACAAGAACAGTGTAATCGAAATGCAGGGGAAGTGGTCCGTATATTTTTTTAGTTGTAGATAACTTGGGTAATTTTTTCTACCCATTTTGTTTGTAAGTTTTATTTTTTCTCTAGCAATATAAGATCTGAAATATTAATTTTTTTTTTACAAAAACAATCTCAAAAACAATCAAATATTTTTAAGAAATAAGCTTAAACAACAGAGGACAAAATTAGAATTAAAACACATTTTTGTTTTTATTTTATAAGATTTATTCCTCATATTATTATATTAAAATTATTTAAGAATACTTATATTATTTGTTTGTTCTTTCAAAAATCCTAGGTCCTTTTTTCTATCTATCTATATATATATTTTTAGGTGCTAATATTAAATAAATATTAAAATATATAATTAGTCTCACATATTTATAACAAAAAAAACCTAAATAAATGACAAAATAAAAATAAATATAGGTAAATTTTAAAAAAAATTGACCTCAAAGATAAATAAAAATAAAATAAGTTGCATTTTTCCTGAGTAATATCAGATCTGAAATATTTTTTTTTTACAAAAACAATCTAACATCTAACAATCAAATTTATATTATTTTTTTGTTCTTGAAAAAATCCTAAGTCATTTGTTTTGTCTATATATATATATATATATATATATATATATATTCATGTGATTATATTAAATAAATATAAAAATATATAATTAGTCTCACATATTTATAAGAAAAAAACCCTAAATAAATGACAAAATAAATATAAAATAGGTAGATTTAAATAAAAAATTGACCTAAAATATCAATAAAAATAATGTAAAAAACAACAAGAGAAAAAATAATAAATATCAATTTTTAAATTGAACATCAACACAAATTCAAATGTAAATAGTTCAAAAAAACCTTAACAACAGTGGAAATAATCATAATTGGTGAGACCATAATTATTGTTAGAAAAACATTATTTCACAACACAAATTCAAATGTCAATATTTAAAAAAAAAACCTAACAATAGTGGAAATAATAATAATTGGTGAGACCATAATTATTGTTAGAAAAACAATATTTCATAATTTTTTATTTCATAAGATTTATTACACATAGTATTGTATTAAAAAAATTTTAGAGCAATGAATAATATTTTCTCCCAAAAAACTTAGGTTATATATATATTAAGGCGCTAATATTAAATAAATATAAAGAAAAATAATTAGTCTGACATATTTAATGGACTGGAATTTAACCTGAGGTAAAACCAATGTTGTTTTGTCTTGTTTTTTTAACTAGTACAAAACATGTGGGCCGTTTCGGCCGAAATAGAACGAGATTGACATCCCTTGTTATGATTGTACACAACATATCTCATTTTCTTATCATTGTATTTCCTTTATTTTTTTATCTATTGGGTTCAAAATGATGAGATTCACAAGCTTGGTGAATAGCTTCTACAATTGTAGAGTTAGCACATCGACATTACTAGCAGATGACTTAAGTTAATTTCCTTATAAAATTTTATGAACATGGATTACTTTATCCAATTATATATAATAGAAATTTAAAAGTTTCTATGTGTTGATGACGCCTTTATATATATATATATATATACACTACTTGCGCTTAATCCCCACTAGAATTATAATTTTTTTCAAAGCAAAAAAATACTAATTGTGTGAGATTTTTTTATTAAATATAAATTTGGGAAAAATAATACATTTATGCAGAATTTCTACGGAGAGTGAGTATTCTATAAAATATATGAATTTTAAATCGATATATATTTATTTGTTTAGTAGCTTTCAACGAAATCACCACCATAAAATTATTATCGATAACAAAATTATTGAATTTACTGTATTAATTATTTCATGTTTTTATTCAATCTAAATTAAAACACAACAAACAAATTATAAATTGTGAAAACACTTATAATAACCAAATAACAAAAATAAGTAGTTCATTTTCTATCTACAAAAAGAATAAAATATCATTGAAAATGTATCCCTACGTTATCATCTCATGACTATACCAATTAAAATTATTATCAACATTACTACCCTACCCTAATAATTAAAATCAATAAATTACCTCGAAGAATGAAAAAAAGCAAAACATTTTTATAGAAAAAAATTAAAAAATAATCATTATTATTGCGCAAATAATGAAACCATAAAATCATCTGATCTGAAGAACAAATAAAAATAGAAGAAAATGTCAAAAAAAAGAACAAAGGGAAAAAAGGAAAAATATATAAATTTTAAAATGATTACAAAAATAAATTAAAATTTCAGGCCTGAATCGAATAAAAATAAAATCTCAACAAAAAATAAAACATCAAAAATTAAAAAGAAAAACCAAAAGCACAGATGTATAAATACGGGAAAAAAATAAACATTGTTCAAGAAGGACAAAAAAAAGGAATTAATACTAAATAAAAAATTAACACACTAAAGAACGAAATGAAAATAAAATAGATAATTAATTCCAATTGAAGGATAAAACTGCAACCTTCGGACCGAAACAAATAAAGGGATTTTAAAAAAAAACTTGTAGTGTAATTTTTTTGAAAAAAGAAAAGAATAAGGACCGAAATGAAAAATAGCATATATGACCAATTTCAGTTGTAGGAAAAAAATAAAAAAAATAAACCTTGCAGATCAAAAAAATTAAAGGAACAAAAAACAAACAAAAACTCAAAAGAATAAGGATTGAAATGAAAAACAACATATATGATCAATTTTAAATGAAGGGCACAATTGAAAAAAATAAAAATTTCCATTGAAGAAATCAGGAAGAAAAATAAAATCAAAAGACCAGGGATTGAAATAAAACAACCAAAACATGAAGGATCGTCATGTATTTTCTGGCTGGAAGAGAGAGAAAAGGGGGGAAAACAAAAAACCATACAGCAACGATTCCCCAACCACCTTCACACGACACGCACCGCACCAAGAGGAAGAGGATATGGCGGTGACATGGTGACCTGACATTTTCAACCATATATAGACAATGCACGCGCTGCTTGACAGACACGTACACGTGAGAACTGATGGCATGTCAGTACAACATGGTTCAGTAACTTCAAAAAAATAATAAAAAAATGTGGAATTACTTGCAACTCCCGGAACTAGCGGTAATTATGAAAAAATAGAACGTAAAAGTACCACAACGCACCCAACACCATGCCTTCTTTTTAGTCTTCTATAGGGTATTCACGTAGTTCCAAAAAAAGACCAGAACACCGCCAAACAATTTGCAAATACCACACAGGTCCTGGGTGAGCCCCAAAGGTACAGGGGATGAAGAGAGAATTCATCACAGGTGAGATTGATTGTCTTGCAGTTCACGCCAAGAGCTTAATTAGGCTTTACATGGAGTCATCTTTGTTTCTTCATGATGTTGAGGAAATCATTTCCCTTCAGTGTACACGAGGTTATTTGCCCGCGCGCTGAATAATATTTCATAATTTTTTATTTTATAAGATTTATTACTCATAGTATTATATTAAAATTATTTTAGAGCAATGAATAATATTTTCTCCCAAAAAACCTAGGTTATATATATATATATAATTATGATTAAAATAAATATAAATTAATATAATTAGTCTGACATATTTAACAGGAAACAAAACAAACAAATAATCATTATGATTATTTTGAATGTCTTATCTATAATAATTAGAATTTCGAAAACCTAACAATATTAATAAAAAAGCAATTAAAAAACAAAATAAATGATAAAATAGAAATAAATATTAGCATATTTTAAGAAATTATTTGACCCGAGAGAAAAAAAAATTATAATAATTATTAATTCTCAAATACTCACCAACACATTAAAATTTGAACATTAAATAGAAAAGCTTCATAACATTGGAAATAAAGAAAAAATGAAAACAAATATTAAGAGCATGTACATGTAAACATGGACAGAAATAGGAACTATGTAAGAAATATGTATAAAAAATAGAGGCACTAAAAGAAAATCCGAGCTTCAAAGTATAAGGGATAAAAAAAAACATATGTAATAAATTTAATTTGAAGGACAAAATTGAAATAAATCCAAACATTGATATTGATGAAATTAAATAATTTAAAACAAAACCAGAAATGAAAAGAATTAGGACCGAAATGAAACTTAAATCTATAATTAATTTGCATGGAAGGATAAAATTGAAAGAAATCAAACTTTGATACCAAAAATATTAAGGATTTATAATAAATTTGCATGGAAGGGTAAAATTAGAATAAATCAAAACTTTGATACATAAAATCTTAAGCATTCCAGACCAAATCAAAAATTAAAAGAATGAGGACCTACATGAAACTACAATATATAATCAATTTCAATTGAAGAACGCAATTGCAACAAATCAAAACCTATATAATAGCCATAAGGACCAATCAAAACGGATTCAAAAGTTGAGGGACTGAAATGAAATTGAAAAAAAACAGTTGCGTTGACTTCAGCTTGCGCAGGGAGGAGAGAGAAACGGGGGTGAAAAATTCAAACGACCATTGACACGTCTTTGACCACATTACAAATACACGCGCTGCCCCATGTGGAAGAAAACATGTCTGAAAGTCATTCTAGACGACGATTGGGTGTTTTTGTCTTTTGTGAGGGGCAATTACGGTGGCACCCCTGAACCCTGTCACATGTTTTTGTCTTTTATGAGGGGCAATTACGGTGGCACCCCTGAACCTTGTCGCATGTTTTTGTCTTTTGTGAGGGACAATTTCGTTAATGCACTCAGCAAAAAGACAAAACAATGCAGACCGACCGATCCAAGCTGAACCGACCGAACCGAACCAAACCGACCCGAAAATTGAGCATAACCATAACAGTGAAAGCAAGTATGACACTTCATTAGCATTCACCACATCCTTTCTAGGAATGAATTAAGCCCGTGCCTTAAAAAAGGGTGAGCAAAGGCAACTCAAAAGAAAAGGAAAAGAAAAGAAATGTTGCTAGACTAAATGTGAATTGATTCAAACCAGTCAATTAATAGTTTTCATAAAAAAGAAGGGAGTAGCAACACTAAAAACTGAACTAATTCTTCCAATTCGACACCGATAACATGAGAAATCATGATTTTATAGGCTTAGGAATTAAGACTTTCTTCTTCTTAAGAGAAAACATCTAAATACAATCCTTGTAAACATAAATCTAAACTCGAAAACCACTCGTAAAATAGAAAATCACACTACCTAAAGTTTAACGCACTAGACCTACGCAAAAAATGAATATAGGGTTAGGGAAAAGGAAAACAAGCTAACGTCACAAGGAAAAAAAAGATATCAAATGACATAGGAAAGAGTAGAAAACAAGCAAGAAGTCTACTATAGAAACACATTCTTTTAATAATAAATAGAAAAACAGTTAAAGCAAACCCAAGGTGATCCGTCAAAATCTGGAATATGAAAGTTGGTTGCAAGAGTCAATCGCCTTTTCCATCAACCAACAATCCAATCTTCAAAACCAAAAACAATCGCAACATAGCATAGCTGATCAATGATAACCAATATGTCAAGATAATACGGAAAAAATCAAAGAATATATTAATTTAAAGTAAAGAATGTTTTCACAAAAGTGCTTTTAAGTTTCGAAAACATATATACTCTGAAAACCTAATTGAGTTAAGCATTTAAGTAATTTGAAGGGTTTTTTTTCTTAAAAAAAAGGATAATAAGATAATAGTTAATCGATATCTTTTTTTATATCACCAGAGATGCTTGGTTCCAGCTATGATTTGTTTGTTTATTTTTTCAGGATATGAGAAAGAAAAGATTGAGGAAGCAGTTCCACCTCCAGGAACGTGATTGGTGAAGGAAATGAAGTGGGCAGTCTAGTTGATGTATGGAGGTGGATTTGACTTTTGAGTCACCAGAAGGAACGCCTCATAATTAATTGCACAATGATTGACAGGGTACCATGATCTCGAGGAAAGGAGAACATATTCTATGCACGCCAAGGCCATGCCCATGCACTGCTCTCCTTCTCTTTTAAATCACAACGCGCAGATCATTTCCACCACCAGCCTTTTTCTGTCTGGTTTTGAATATGTTTTTTTCACTCTTAATAAATAATTTAATCTTGTGCTCAAAGTAGTAGATTAAAGTGTAAAAATATTATGCATTAGCTAGTGATGTAATTAAACGTATATTTTATGGGCCAGATGAAAACTAGAGTGGGGAAGACATGTTTTGTGAGAAACCATGCTTTGACAAAACCAGGGCCGGCCACTCCCAGTTTGTTGCTAGCCAGGTATATTGCAAGCTAGCTGGTTCGTTGGAATCAAGGATATTGGTTGCCTCCATTGAAATTATCAACTAATTAGAAACATGACTTGCAACAATTACTTGGAACACTTAGATGGTGTTTGGGAGTGTGGTGCGATCTGCGATTGCCAGATCGCACCACACTTTTAATGTTTGGTTACTGAAAAATCGATTTTTAAGAGATGGGTCCCACATGATTTTTTGAGCCGAAACGGCGTTTTGGAAAAGCTGGGAAACGATGCTTTTTTTTTTCCGATTGCGTGAGAATACCGATCTGCGTTTTACAATATATCCGTTGGACATCTTATCTTCAGAAAATCTATTTTTTACCCTCAGAGAAGAGAAATCTTATCTTCTCTTCAAAACCGTCTGCACTCCTTCTCTTCCACATTTCCACTTCTCTTCAAAACCTTCTGCACTCCTTCTCTTCCACATTTCCACATACCCGACGATCTGCACTCAACCAACGTCCACATTTCCACATTCACCCGAAGGCTACCATCTCTTCTTCTCCACACCCGAAGGCTGCCTTGATAAGCTTCTCGTCCGCAAAAAACCCTTCTCCTCTGCAACCCTCTCTGCAACCCTCTCTGCAACCCTCTCTTCTAACCCACGACGATCTGCACTCACCACCACCGCACTCTCCTTCTCCACACCCTTCGGCTGGCTTCACTTCTTGTCGTCCGCAAAAAATCACAGCCTTCTTCTCCTCTGCAACCCTCACTGCACCCTCTCTACAAACCCACTTTCCTTCTCTGCTAGTTGAAGACGATCTGGACTCACCACCACCGCACTCTCCTTCTCTTCCAGATCAAGACGACCTGTCGGTGAAATCGCAACGATCTTGCTGAAATCGGTGAGTTTTAACCACACTTCCTATTTCTTGCAATTCTTGCATTTTTTCTTGGATATTGTTCTGAAAATGTTGAAAATGCCGTGAGTGTTTTATGAGTAATTTCTGTTAAATTGTTGAAATTGCTGTGAATTTTGTGAAAAATTGCCGTGAGTGTTGTCGGTGAATTTGTTGAATTTGTTGAGATTTTTTATGTGATTTTTCTTTGATTCAATTTGGTAAATTAGATTTTTTTTCAATTTTTTGAACTCTTAAATTTGTGGGTTCTTTTTTCTTTTTTGGGGAGGGCATAGAAAACTTAAGGGAAAGGAGTTGAATGATATATATAAATTTTAATCAAATTCAGCCACCCAATTGATAAAAAAAGAGTTTTAGGAATTTTGCAAGCAATTTTAAACTTCAGAGACGATGAAAGATCGGATTTTCTATGGTGGTCTGCTCGGTTTCTGGGAAAGTGGGTAGGTTATAGATAATCTTTGTTCGGTTGGCGAGAAGCTGTGGGAAAATGATTTTTTTTTTGAAAGTTGAGAAAATTGGGGTTAATTTGATTAGTAAGTAAAAATTTAAGATTGGGTTATTATACTCAATTTGATTAAAATTATGGTCCATTGGTTTGGTTTCAAAATGCGGTTTGATACTACTTCTACTTCACTGATTTAGTTGTTTGGATTTCTTTTAAAATTTGAAAATGTAAGCCACTTGTATGTACCTGGTGAGTTTGGGTTATTGATGTTCTAGATAAATTTTAACTAGGATTTTGCCTGCTTATGTTACTTTTATGCGGAAGTACGATCTGTTTTTAGCCTTTTTGCTTTGGGATTAAAACGTGTTTTCAGGTCTGTCTTAATACTTATTGAAACAAATTCAAGATTAAATTCCCCATTTCCAAACTTAGAAAAACCTAATGGATTGATTTTAGGTTTGATGTTTGAAAATTAGGTTCCTGGTCCTTATTGATTGAGTAAATGGATTTGATTCTCTCTGATGTGGTTTCCCTTCAGAAAATAAAGGAGTTTTTCTTGTTAAAGTATTGCAATTACCGTGAGTGTTTTATGAGAAATTTCTGTTAAATTGTTGTGAGTTTATGCTGTGAAATTGTTGAAATTGCTGTGCGTTTTTTCTGTGAAATTGTTGAAATTGGCCTTCTGTTGAAATTGACATTCTGTTGAAATAGTTTCTTTTCTTTTATTCTAAGCCCGGAGATGTTGGGTTTTATCGATGTTAGTTTGCTTTTCATAGGATTTTGCGTTGTTGTTGTAAAAACAATTAATTAATGTTCTTTGTTTTATCTTTGTATTACTGTGATTGATCAGGTCTGCTTTCTCATCTGAAAGTTTATTGGTTGATTAGCGTGGAGCAGTTGCATTTCCTTACGTTAAGAAGTTTGTTAATGCTCTATGATTGCATTTCTTACGAATTCCAGTTCTTGTATGCGGTGTTCTGTTATGTAGCACAAAGTTACATAGGATTTTGCGGAGACTGTGAAGATTGATGGATATTATTATGAACGTGAAAGCGAAATTATTTGTTCATTGAATTGTGAATTGTTTTTCAATAAATTATCCTGTTCCTATTCAATATAAATAATACAATAATGAAGGACTACAAAATAATTAATAAACGGAATATAATTCTAGTCCTCGAATAATCAAGTACAGACTTGATTGGCTATTCCTAAAAGTATTTTGAAATAATATATGTATAGTATTTAAGGGTCAAATACATATTTTCATATTGATATGATTTTTTTTACTTTTCATACAACTTGTTTTTGAACTTGTTTTTTAATTTTCATAAATAAATTATCTTATTTATTTTGTACATAATTGACCCTAGCCATTGTGAATTTTATATATATAAATTGGTTTTTAAAAAAAAACTACATATAAAAAGAACCTTTCAGTATAAAAACATTGTAAGAAAACCTTTCTTATTGTTTAATGAAATTTCGTAATTATTTGTAATCATTTAAATGTATAAAAATTAAAATTTAATAAAATTTATAATAAATATAATTTATTAAACAAAAAAATTAAATGAAATTTCTTATTTATAATTAAGATCATTATTTATTAATACTTATATTAGGAAGATAATTTTTCGTTTGGACCCACTACTGTTTTTTTCCCAATTTCATCTATTAAAGACATTTGTGGAAAGATTAACTAAAGAAATTTAGTCAAAAAGTGATATGGCCCAAGGGTCCAGATGAAATAATGTAGTTTTTATTTTATGTGATTGATTTTATTTCATTGTTTGATTTGAAGTGCATTGCGAGTATTTGCAATTTTAGTATTTACGGTGTTCTTGTTGTACTACACATTGTGTGTTTTAGTAATCGTTCGTTCATAGTATGTAGTGCCGGTTTGTAATTTTTATTTGTTGTTCTTTGCAAAGCTTCACGACATATCATGGACGTTTCTAAGTCAGGTGGGAAAGCTAAATGGAGTAAAGAAACCTTGCATATATTTTGTGATATATGCATTAGGGCAATTGATATGGGTATGCGACCGAGTTCGCATTTTGAGCCAGGCGGATGGAAATTTATTGTAAAATCATTTGAAGAACAAACGGGTAAACCGTTGAAGAAAGCTCAACTGAAAAATAAATGGGATGTTTGTAAGAAAGACTGGCGGATGTGGAATAAATTGATTGGTGAAACTGGTGTTGGATGGAGTAATGAATTAGGAACAATTGCTGCCAGCGATGAGTGGTGGCAATCACGAATTGAGGTGATATTTTGTCATGCAATCATTTTTAACAATGTTATTATGTTGTGTGAAGATAATGACAAGAGCATTGATTTGTTTATGTAGGAAAATAGAGGAGTGAACAAATTTAGAGAGTCCGGAATCGAGCCGTCATTGAAGTTGAAATTTGATAGAATGTTCTCTGGAGTCACGGCTACCGGACAACATGCATGGGCACCATCGTCGGGCACAGTACCTGGCAGTGACGACGATTTGGAGACATTAAATGTCGGTCTACAAGGTGCTGATTTGGAGGAAGGAAGCGGGGACTCGGATGAGAATGTGGATAAAGATTACGAAAATTATTTATCTCGAGGCGTTGGGGGGGAGCATATATCTAGTAGTAGCAACTCCAAGAGCAGTGGTAAACGAAAAGAAAGAGAGCAGCGGGAGCCAAGAGCTAGAAAGAAAAAGTCATCTTCCATTGGTGCTCAACTTGTATCAATACAGCAAAAGCTTCTCGACAGCGTGTCTAGTAGGAGTGATTCAACTTCTGCAAATAAAGACTTCCCAGGCTGTAGTATTATTGAAGTTATGGCTGAGCTCCAATCAATACCTGGTTCGACAGATGACGAACAATTTTTTCTTCGCGCCACAAAGTTTCTCCAAGTGCGAAAAAATAGGGAAATGTGGGTTGGCATCAATGGTATTCAAAAAAAATATCGTTGGCTTCAACTAAACGTCGCGCCTTGAGACAATTATTAACTGCAATGATCGTACTTTGTTTGACTATTTGGTTTTCATATTTGTCTTAGTTTTGGATTGTAACGTCACAAACAAGTCATTTGTTGTGCAAATGTTTTTCTATTACGACTGTGAAATTGTGGTGCTCATTGTTATGAATGTTTGTTTGGACTAGGGTTAAAACATATCGTGATGAATATTCTTAACATCATATTGTTTGCTATAATGGATATCTCAACTCAAATTTCTTAATGTCGACAGGTTTGCGCAATTTTTCTCTAGATATGGATGATGCACATTTTAATGCTCTACTTAATGGGGATTTTGAAGGTGACTATGACAATGTTATGGATCGTGTTATTGAGCACATTAACTATGGTGCTGATGAAGGAAACAATAGCGCATACGTTGATGGTGGAACTGCTGTTTCCAACAACGATGACGATGACGATGACGACAGTAGCGACCACGACGACGACAGTAGCAAAGACGACGATGACGATGAAAATCAAGATGAGTCAAATTTTATACGGAGAAAATATGATTATAACACACTAATTGTAAGCACGGCTGGAGCATTACCCTTATATTATAGTGCTTATATCCATAAAGAACCATGTATGATTTCATACAATACAAGGATGCGTTGGTTGCATGAAATTTTAAGAGGTCACTGGAAACGCTGTGTTAACATGTTTAGGATGGACAAAGACACTTTGTTAAGTCTGTGTAATGATTTAGAAACGCGCTATGGTTTAAAACCTTCGCGGAGGATGTGCGTACTCGAGAAGGTAGGAATGTTTCTATTTACTATTGCAGCTGGGGCATCAAATCGACATGTGCAAGAAAGATTTCAGCATTCAGGCGAAACTGTCAGTAGATGCATGAAAGAAGTCCTTAAAGCATTACGTCTGTTTGCTATAGATATCATCAAACCAACTGATCCAGACTTTACCAACACACCAATACAAATTGCGACGAATCCAAGATTTATGCCACATTTCAAGGTAATTTTTAAATTTTACATTAAATGTAGTTTGTACTAAAATTGTGTATTTTGTTTGAATATTTTTATCCTAATTCAAATGTTTTGTACTTGTAGAACTGTATTGGTGCAATTGATGGAACACATGTTCGTGTCACGGTTTCACCTGAAAATCAAATTCCTTATATTGGTAGGAAAGGTGTCCCAACACAAAACATCATGGCGGCCTGTAGTTTTGACATGCAATTCACATTTGTATGGGCAGGATGGGAAGGTAGTGCGCACGATACACGCATTTTTCTCGAGGCTATAGACAGTAGGAGTATCAAATTTCCTAAGCCGCCTGAAGGTTGTCATTTATTATTTCTTATAGATATGATAATTTCAATAAAGTACTTTTCATCTTTTTATATTGAATTAATATACAAGTTGAATTTTGTTTGGTCTATTCAGGAAAATACTATTTGGTTGATGCCGGTTATCCGAATGAGTATGGATATTTAGGTCCATATAGAGGGGAGCGATATCATTTTCAAGATTTTCGACGTCGGGGTGAACCAAGTGGACGACGCGAAGTATTTAATCGTGCACATTCATCACTGCGCAATGTGATAGAACGGACATTTGGAGTATGGAAGCAAAGGTGGAAAATTTTGCAGTGCATGCCAGCTTATCATTACAAAACACAGGTTGCGATTGTTGTTGCATCGATGGCACTACATAACTATATTAGAAGGAGATCACAAGATGATGCTGTTTTTGTTGAATATGATCGTAATCCCGATTATATCCCAGATGAGTTATTACCAGATGTTGTTGCGTGTGGAACTAGTCAGAGTTCGCGCAGAAATTCACGTATGGATATTGTTCGCGAGGGCATTGCAAATAGTTTGATGGGTGAATGAAATGACGTTTCCATGTTACTTGAAGTATTAACATTAAGTGAAATTGTTATTTATTTTTAAATGCGTTTTTAGAAGTTATATATATATATATATATATATATATATATATATATATATGACAAAATTACATAAATATTTAATGTATTAGTCATTTTATCATTTTTCATTAATTATTAATTACATTAAATTATTATAATAAATGAAATTTATTAAATATATATATATATACCCTTTAAAGTAATTTCACAAGTTAAAAGCAATATGAAAAGTTTGGTAACCAAACACCCAAAACTGCTTTTTTTCCAACCTTCAACTCAACCACAGTTTTAACCAAACACTCAACTGCTTATTTTGCACCACAGAAAAAGTGCTTTTTTTTAACCTGTTTTTTTTCAACCGCAATCGTAATCGCAATCGCAATGCCAAACACACTCTTAAAGGGAGCGGAGCATTGAGACCTTGTTATTCCATGTCACTCCAAAAGAAGTAGCTTGATACCGAAGAGTTCCTCTGTTCCTGTTCCTCTGTTAAGTTTTCTGTGTATTGAACATTTGCCATTTGATGAACAAGCTCCTGACAAAATCATAAACTCCACTGTTAACAGGCAACTCGATGGTCTAAATAGAAAAAGTTATATAGTTTGAAATTTCTAGATCTGAATGATACCTGGAATAAACAAAAATCTCTTCATAAAATTGCACGTCATCAATTTAAAAAAAATGGTAGTTCTGTACATAAATTTAGAAGTTCATCAGCAATACAAGTTATATATAACTACAAAGAAAAAAATATCCATCATCAGCAGTTCCCAAGTGAGAACGATGGGCGTTTCATCAAATGACGACGAAAACACTAGAACTTCATAACATATTATGAACAAGTACATAAATTATACATCATACAACAAATTAAGCATCTCTTAAACACGTAGCAGAAAATAAATGAGAAAACATATTATGCAGACACAAGCAACCACATAACTGATCTCAACAAGAGAAAGCCCGAACTGCAAACATGGAGGTCGTACAGAAGTTCAGACATGACTCAATATCTTTCTGTTCATGATTACTCAATATTTTCTAACATAGTTGCACTTGGTGTTTTGAAGAGTAAAACAAAATGAAACGGCAAAAGAGCAACCACTAATTGTGAATAAATGCATCTCCTGCACTAAGTATGATACAACCTTAGACTAAAAAGTAGATTACCAAATCAACATGGCCAAAATCAGACCTCCTATGATACACATTCATAAGTTTATAGAAAACCCTTATTTACCCCGTAGACCTCTTCATTAGTTCTCTGGTTCAAACTCTCTCATTCTGTCACCAAAACCTCCATGGATTTCACCTCATAATGTTAGAGATTAATCTCATAGTCAACCAAATCATGTGCCCCCTACCTCCTCTAGTTCCTCTATCTTCTAATGCATCTCCTGCAATAGAACAACCACTGGTTAATTACGGAAATATCTATTGTGAATAAATGCATCTCCTGCACTAACTATGATTCAACCTTAGACTAAAAAGTAGATTACCAAATCAACATGGACAAAATCAGACCTCCTATGATACACATTCATAAGTTTATAGAAAATTCTTATTTACCCCGTAGACCTCTTCATTAGTTCTCTGGTTCAAACTCTCTCATTCTGTCACCAAAATCTCCATGGACGTCACCTCATAATCTTAGAGATTAATCTCATAGTCAACCAAATCATGTGCCCCCTACCTCCTCTAGTTCCTCTATACTCTACATATAAACAAGCTTGCATTCTTTTAGAATGCAGTGAAATTTCTGTTCACAGGGTATTGGAGCAAAACCAGACATCAGCAATAGATATGAATGACATCATTAAACCAGTCTTCAGAATAGAAAAAGCATCTTAGGTATATCCATTGATATCACACATCCCCTCTTCCAGCATTTCTTCATTCATCAGCTTTATGACTCATCAAACCCAAAGGCCACACCTACTTACTTCGATCAGACCTCATTCAAACTCATGAAATGCTACTCAGTGTAAGAATTGGGACTTCTGGGTTGCATAGGATTTATGCAAGAATAAAAGAGAGAGAGAAAGTGAAGAATGAAGGGAGTAACCTCCTGGGATGAGGGCTTGCCAATTAAAACAGAATTCCAAGGACAGAAATACACTTGATAGGCGTGCATTCTGTACCTACAAATTTGGAACATGTTGATTTAGATGTCTGTGTCTGGGTATTTATGTCTATGAATGAATAAGAAGGGTCGCATGCAATAGAAATGAATGATATTGCCCATAAGTACATGGGAAGGAAATATTGCAGTAGCCTTGCATAATTTTGTGCTTATAATATTATCCATATAAAGGCGGCAAGAAAATCAAGAAGAAGAGCTTTGTCAATATAATGATCAAACATGACAAAGAGAGAAACTATCAAAAATGAGGGTGAAGAACAATGATGAAATAATAAAGACAAATACTTAAATCCCTCAAAAAGTTCATTGATTTGGCACAGAAAAATGATTGAAGAGATTCATTTTTTCTCTGCAAACTCCATGGTCCTATAGATAAGATGTATAAAGGTAGCAATGACACTTCATTAGCATTCACCAAATCCTTTCTAGCAGCACTCAGGAAATAAGAAAATCTTGCATCCCCCTGAATTGAAACCTTGACTGCTCTACCAAAAAACACCCAAAGCATCGCTGCCTTCCCGCTCCCATCCCTCTCTGAAATAAGTTTAATCCATTATTTAATAATAGCATGGGGCACCTAAGGTATGTGAAACTCTAACTTTATGACAATGGTCCCGTGAATATGCAAATCACGGAATTAGACTACGCATCAATCTCCAAGTTGCTACTGAAAACTTCTATTTGTCATGTCAGTAAACCCCGGACTGTATTCCCCACCAACATAGTTGGCTAATTGTGCAAAGACAACACAAAAGATATTAAAAGGAGAAAGAAAGAAGAAAAAAAGAAAATAAACTACATACCATAATTCACAGAACTTCACAAAAGAAAAGGAATGAAGACAATCATGAAACCGTTCATACATTCCACATCTGCAACTAAGAGAGTTTCAACATCAAGAACCTTTCAGCAATGAATTTGATATCCAAGTTTCCAAGTTGCACTAGAAAGTCCAGCGGCAAGTTTCACTGAAAAATTTACCTCTGACTCAAAAACAGCCTTTCTTTGAATAGGTTTTGTTTATCTGAATATTCATCTTGAAGAGGCAAAGAAGAAATAAAAGAAGTGCTCGAGGGCAGCGACGAAGGAGGTTTTGGGTTTGAGAGAGAGATTGGGGATAGTGTTAGGGTATGGAGAGGCTGAAGGGTGACGGGTAGAGAGAGAAGAGTAAGAAAAGAAGAGAAAAGGCGAAATGATAGATTGTGAAGAGGAGGATTGGAGATCTGGATCTTGAAGATAAAATATAGAACAGTTTGTTCGCCATTGCTGTTCTAGCTTTGTTGTTTTCATTGGTTTTAGAATAACAAGAATACTAATCTCTGCTCTGTAACTGATTCGTCATGTGCCAACGGCACTCTTTTGAATACCGTTTTCTCTATTTTGAATCCTCGGCTCATGAGGGAAAGTCTTCGCTTTTGGTTTATATCCTTGAAAAGGACGGAAATAAAACAGACTAGGAAAAAAAAATATTCAAGTTAATATAAATAATTAGTATTTTTATTATGTTTGGTTATGTTGAAAAGATAGAAAAATATAAAAAAAAATCTATTTATTTTTATTATGTATTATTGCTAAAATTATATATTCAAAAAAATAATTAAATATTATTTTTTATTTTGGTTTATATTTAAGCATTGAAATTAATAATATTATAATAACTCTAGTTATAAAATTATGGCTGACATGATATGATGACTTGAGACTTGCACTTGTCCAGGTTTGAAAAACAAATAAAGGAACAATTGACTCAAACGAACCTTGTCAGAAACCCGGGTCAACACATGATAAAATATTGTCAAAAAACCTTTTGATTTTTTTGAAAAAACAAATTGATCAAAACAAGGTTGATTCAATTATTTTTAAAAACAATAGGGTAAGTTGGGTCGACCATCTCGAACTGTGACGTGAACTTTTCCTTGCATTATCTCTTGAGTAAGACTTCAAAATTATAACAATAGCTATTTTTATCCTAACATTGACTCACGTCAACTCCGAGTTTAGTTTTAAGACTATAGTAATAATATTTTTATATTTATATTGACCCTCCTGATTTATGAATTGTCTACCCTTGGTTGACCCCTGAATCAAGTTTTAAAATCATGATAATAATCATTTTTATTTTATGTTGACTCGAGTCAACACGGGTTTACCCTTGTAAAATCCAAAAATAAAAAGAAGGACCAAAAGAAAATAATAGCTCTTTTGGGTCAAAATATAATTTTGAAAAATATCACACTATATAAACACTTTTTTTCTCCTCTAAAGAAGGAGCTGCAAAAGAGTGAGTGAGGGAATAAACTGCTGACAACCATAGATTGTTATTGCACTATTGGATTTGTCTGGTTTTTGGATCTGCTATACTCCTCACCATTCTTTACCATCTGACCATTCGATTTGAAATATCATAATCCGTTTCGTATATTTAGCCCTCAAAATATTTTAATAAAACAATTGTCTATAGATCAATCACAGTCACAAGAGGTGTTCGCCTTATTGCATTGTTGGATCATTATATTTGGTATATGTTGGTTATATTGATAAAACCCACATTCTAAACTGTGGAGATTTGTTTCAGATAATTCGACATGAAGTTTTTCACCAGTGAACAACATGCTATCAAGTTGCAGGCCAGTTTAGTTTGATTTTTGATCTATGGCGATCTATGAGTTAAACGGCTTACATATTTGGATATGTGTTGTATAACATAATTATGGTTAAATTCACCATTTGGATTGGATTATCAACTATTTAGTTAGGATATACTTTAACCTTTATAAAGCTTCTATTGTCGAATCCATGAATTGGGAGTGGACAATTCAGTCACCCCTCTTCCATTAAGGTTAGGGCACACATATGATGGAATTTAAGATTTGTTTCTTGACAAAAGTTAGATGTATGAATGTTTATATTTCCAAAATAACCGGCCTCACTTAATTTTGAGTTATATAACCTCGGATATGGTCTAAAAATGAAAGAAAGAATATATTGTCTTTTGCTTAACAAATTGATTATTCAATGTTTAGCTGAGATTCCAGATTTGAAAACGACTGAGTTTGTCAGAACCCATTTCTAGGTTATTCCTCGAAATCTACCCAAAATAAAATAAAAAAAGTGAAAAAAAAGGGGGCTGGCATTGTTAGAAAAATCAAGGTCTTAATTTTGGATGTTTTTTAAAGCTTGATTATACCTCTTTGTGCCAAAAAATGACGGAAAAATACAGATTCAATACTAAAATAATTTATTATTGCATAAATCTATGTAAAAATAAGTCAAAGGGCATAATTATATTGTTATGGGCCAATTTGATTTAATTGTCAACCAATTTAAAGTGTAATTATGTTTAGGAATTACTTTAGGGTCCAATTGAAAGATTTAATTAAGTGCAAGGACTTAATTATATTTTAAATTGTTCAAATTAATTTTATCTAGGGCTTAATTGATAAAAAAATCAAGTTGTTGAGCTTAATTTGGGTTTAATTCAGAAGTTTGAAACTTTCAGAGATGAAATTCGATTTTTACCAAGTTAATTGGATGAAAATAGGGGTGAAATTGAAGACAATTGAATGTTTAATTGTCATTCAATGATCAAATTGATTGAATTCAAAACCAATGAGCAAAGTAAAAAAGGAGCGTAAAGTTAAGGCTGCTATTGAAATTTTAGCGAGGGTACAATTGCACAAATTTCAAAGTTTAAAGCCAATTGGGAGTGCAATATGAACAATTACAAATTGAGGACCAAAGTTCATTTGCACCTTCTTCCAAGTCCTACAGAGTTGACTGCACTGTTCAGTCACTTAAATAGTGGAAGCATGCTGTTACAGGTGACGATGAGGCAACTCATCGATGCATGCAAAGAGCAGCCGAAGGGTTACCTTCTTTATCTATAAAAAGAAACAAAAACAAACAGGACAGAGGGACAGATGAGAAAACTAGACATAACAAACGAACCAAAAAAAGAGCATTGACTGGTGCATTGTCTTCCTTAGCACTGACAACCCTTCCCTTTACCACAGCCATAGAAATCAGCAGCCCTTCCCTTTGACATAGCATAGGAACCCAAACAAAGAGACCTTAATAAAAAAATCTTGAGAAGAAAAGACCCGAATAAAGGAGAAGAAGATGCAAAGAACAAACAAGCAAAAAAAAACCAGTTGCAAGCTTCCCACCGCTAGTATGACAACAACTTATCATCTTGAACACCGACAGGCTCAACCCTCTTCTTTCTCTTTGGCGATGCAACACCAATAGTCGCTAGCTCATACTAGCCTCTTTCGGCGGCTCTCCTACCCACCACAAAGCCACCAATTTCGACGCTACCACCACCAGCGGAACCACCTCGGTCTCCTCTACCCACGCGACAGTGATAGGTATGCCTATCATCTCCGTCCGTCAACCTCCCATTAATTGTTCACTGCATGTGAGTAGTAGGGGTGGTCGAGCTAGACTTGGTGTGCACCGGAGCCACCTGAAGTGAGGTAGGTTGCTTGGCCCACCTGGGCTAAACCCCAGCCCGAAGGGAGGTTTTCATGGTTGCATCTAGATTGGTGAAACTAGAATTTTATTATTATATGTATGTTGTCTTAACTATGATAATGATCTTTTTGCCGCAAAAAATAGATAGTTAATGCACCTACCCATAAATAGATCATTCATAATCTTACTTACCTAAATTGTAATCTTAATTATTCCTTTCATAGTGCTTTGATTGTATAATTCCTTCATTCATTTTAGATATTTTATTTCATTATTTTTTAATTCAAAGATATTCTTAAACTACAAATGTCACTTCAATTGTAAGTATTTTTAGTAGTGGATTCTTGATAACTTGAGAGATTATATTGTGATCTTTAACTCATTAAAATTATCATTTGATTTTAATCCCATAAAAAATATCCTCTAAGGATTTTAATCTTGCATCCATTAAAAATATTAGTATTATAATAAATAAATTAAGCAATTCAGCATATTAGAAATGCTTAGTGCCGACCACATGATGAATGTCTCTTTTTGTTTATTTGTTAACAATGAAAATATAACCTTTAAAATCAAATTGAATACAGTAAAGTTCAATGACTAAATTAAAACATATTTACATGGGGAGGAAATCTTCCATTTAATAATATATTATATATGTATGTATATGTCAGAAAGTACTTTATTGGCGCATTTTTGTGAAGATATAGTAGAGAGAGAGAGAAATACAGAGTGTATGTTGCAGTCGACGTTCCTCCAAGAAGCAATCCACAATTTAGTGTCTCTCTCTCATGAGATCTTTACGTACTATATCCGGGCTCAGTTTCTTCTTCTTTGAATGTTTGAATTTGGTTTGCTACTACAATTTCCTACGTCTCTAGCTCTTCAAAAGCACATAGGGTTTCATTTTTTCTCTATTCCTTTGTTATGTCGAATTTTGTTCACCCTTGTATAATGCAATTTCTGCCACCCTTGTTCTTTGTGCTGGTACTGTTGTTGTGCTCATCATGCCGATAATACGAGTGCTATTCAGATCACTGATAATCCTGTGTTTCATGAGGGCACGAAGCATATTGAGGTGGATTGTCACTCTATTCGTGAAACCTATGACGCTCGTGTTATCACTCTTCTTCATATTTCAACTTATACACAAATTGCTGATATCTTCACCAAGGCGCTCACACATCATCGACAGTGTTTTCTAGGTAGCAAATTGATGCTGGTTGATCATCCTGCATCAATTTGAGAGGGGCTGTCAAAGGAAAGCTTGCTGGCAGCAAGCTTTCCTAGTTTAAAAAATCCACAATTATTTTCCTCTTTAATATATTTCCTATTTTGTATATATGACAACTTATAATTTAAATAAATAGGATTAGAATCATGCTGATTTACTTTCCATGTATACATCATTGCAATCCGCATATAAGTTACGGAAATCAAAGCCAAAGCCACAAATTCAGACAATCCTTAAGCTATTTTAACACTTTTCAAATGCAAAAATGGATTTCCATTTAGTGCATAACCTTATCTTGGAGGTGACGATGACGTCGATTTTGCCATGGACAAAGACATGATTTAGATGTGCATTACTTCGAAACTAAATAGAGTGAATATTTGCAGTTGCTTTCATATTGTAAATTTCAATAATGAAGAACAAATCAGCATATTCAAATTCTCGTGCAATTAGAATTTCCTCTTGATCTTTGAGCTTGAAGGTAGCATTGCTTATAAGCTTTCATTCACTTCCAGTCAGCTCTAAGAAAGAATTATCCACGGGAGTGTACTTTCCTATTCCTTTTAAAATATGAGAAATGATTCAACCTAAGAGTAATATAAAATAATTTACAAGTTATAACCCCTGCAAACATCTAACAAATAGCATTACCGCCCTGGTACTCAAGATAACCATCAGCAAAAGAAAGAGGACGTCGTCCAGGAAGTCCACCAGATAACCTCTTGTCATTCGTTAGGCTGTGCATAACAAGAAATCCATTGAGACAAAAAGAAAAATAATCCATTATGGAAAACTGACCACGCAACCCAATTAAAGATAGGTAATCAACTTCCATGCATTACAAAGTTTCTCACTCCACATTCCAATAGTCTTGCAAACCATTCACAAAAAAACATTTCTTCTCAAGGCAGCTGCAATGTTTGTTATTTTTATGTTTCAACAAATTATACAGGACAAGAAAAAAAAATCAAATAAAACTAAGAGTTGTGGAAGTTGTGAAAAGCATAATGCATAAGCACCTCCTCACCCCCATACTCTATTGTGTTGGTATTACATAATCAAAACCTGCAAAGACACAAAATTGAATTTCAGATTGAAAACTACTATATAATGCAAAATTTATAGAGCATGTCAAGGATTAAAACACTTCCTAAATAGTCCTAGTCCATATGGGAAACATAAAAAGTCACAACCTATGAGTTGAGTGGTGAAGATTATGAATTACTAATTGACACAAAAAAGAAGAGGTTAAAGAGACATTAGACGTGTCATGGTCAAAGACGAAAGCATAGATTTAAACATCAAGCCCAATTATTTCCTAACATAATACTGCATTCTCCTCTAATAACTAAATTCAAAAAGCAGTAAACTTTGAAAAACAGGTGATTAGGAGCACATCATTTGAATAAACAACTTTGTCACTACAAGTACACAGTGAATCATTGAATAGTTCCTGAAGATGCATGCAATAAAATCAATTGCTTGTTAACACTTGTTTTCTTCAAATTACACAATTTAAAACATACCTTACCTTATAATAAGCTGGGAGGAAAAAAAGGAGGAGGTAATCCTAGTGGTACGTTTGCTACTAAGCTATCGTATTTGAAGAAAGCAATATGTGGTATGATATTACTGAACTGCAAGTTAAATAACGACAAGATCCCAATTCAATTGATGGTACCATATTGATCTGTTTTATGTTCTATTTTGAAAACAAATCCATTATGTAAGATTTCAAGTTAAATTGGAGGTAAAATTAGCAGTGTTCTTATTATGTTGCATGTCAAACTGCGATTATGTTTTGTTGAGTTTACGCAAGTTATCACCAACATATTGCTCTGATTCTAAGCAACACGCACTAATTTGTTTTAAATTCAATAAGACAACTTGAAAGTTCGAATCAAGATGAAGCCTAACATAGGTAATTCAATCAAGCTGCAGCCTAACATAGTTAAATACCTTCAAAGGCCGAATCGTAGTTACTGGTCGTAATTTCACACAGAAATATCACAACTTGAAAAGTATACTAAGAAGTTTTTCAAATTCAATAAGGCATGGTCTTGTCCAGCTCAAAAGTGACATGTAGTTGATTTGTTTTATAAGCAGATTTGTTTTATAGGATATTTCAGTTTCAATTAAAGCCAACCTTACAAATATTCTAATTTGTTTTCTTTGTAAAATATTGTATTATGTTCAAAGCAAGTCTAAGTAGGTTAAAAAGCGCATATAAATTTGATTCAAAGCAACAAGTTTTCCATGACAGCCATACAGTTTTCCAATTTTCCACAATTCTTAATAATCACACCCGTTTCCTTTCCCTCTTCTTTAAAATCATCAATTTCAAATTACTTAAAGCATTGGACATGCACACCTCAAATCCAATTGTCTGTCTTCCAAGTTTCTTGCATAGTTAGATAGCTGACAATCTCACAGGCTTCTAACAATATACTGAAAATTTACAGACAAATAACCATTTAATTTTTCAAAAGAGTGACATTTCAAAAGCTAACAACAAAAGAAATCCGAGAAATGCTCACTTGACAAAAATAGAAAAATAGTCCTAAACATGTTGATCTGCTACAAGTTAAACGCATTTCTGCCAATTATCAATTTCCAAAGGAAGGCAAGTCAGAAATTCGTGAATCATGTTCTAAATTCATTATGAGCAAAATTCAAAGAAGTGTGTTCTAAATTTATGAATCCTAGCCTACCATTAGGACAGAAAGGTTTCTCCATATCATTCATACATCACCTGTATTAACTCAGTATAGCAACAATTAAAAAAAGAGAGATGTAGGTTTAAGCTATTACCGGTCCATAGACTCTCCATGGTCAAGTTGTCCATTTGTGCCTCTTTCCCAAGAAAATACATTCTGCCGTTCAGCAACAGCAAGTGCGTGCCTCCATCCACATGAGATCTGGACTACTTTCTGCCAAGTGCCAAATAAATGCAGATAAAAACATAAATCAGATTAAGAACAAGAACTACTAAGAAAGAAGATAAAAACCCCTACAGAACTAAACATTAATGCCATAGGCTATCTTAACCAATATTTTGAGCAACAGTAACAAGAATGTGCCTGATCATGTGGAAATTTAACTTGCACAGGAGAGCAATGATCAATGTTGTCACCAACTCAAACCTGTCCAAACTGTACAGAGAAAAGAGATAAACCACACAATAAGAATTATTTTAAGAACAAAAATGGGATCAACAAGTAACGATGCAATTGACTTAACCAGGCAAAAAAAGGAAAGAAAGGAAGTGGAATATGAAACAATATACACCATAGGGAAATGAAATACAAAAATATGCAAGATGTTGTTCGTAGACATGTAAGAAATTTATGTGATTGTACATGTCTACTCTAACTAATTTACACTTGGATGGCCCTGTTTCCACTGAGCACAAGGAGGGAAAAACTACCTGTCTAATATGTCTTGCTTTCACAAAGTAAACTAACAGTTACATTTACTATAAGGTTATACGTAATTATAAAATCATAATAAAGAAATTAAATATTGTAAACCTTATTCCATCCCCAACCATAAAGGTTCCCATCGGTTTTGATTATTAGAAGCTTCAAATATTTGCAGAACTAATGAGGTGTCACAAAAACAAGCAATGGGTTTCAATTACCTTTAAAACTACTTGATGGAAGCGGGATCAAGGGGGAAAATCATAACAAGTGACAACAAAATAACAGCAAAAAAAAATATTGAATGCTGAAGTGGAAAGAACTATACTTCAAAGACAAATAAAACCAACAACTGGTGGAAGGTGCCTGCCATGCCTGTCTTGTTTAACCATGCATTTCAATCCTTCTCAAAGTGATATAGGGTCCAAAATTTAAATTAAATGAAACAAAAAAAACTATTCAAACAGCAATGAAAGGGGAAAGAAATCACCAGAGAAATGGAACTTCCCCGCAAAGCTTCCACCTTATGAGGAGTCAGGTGATCCTCAAAGTCCCCATGTCCCAGTTGACCATATTTGCTCCATCCATAAGTGTATAATCCACCAGAAGAGGAAACAGATATTGTATGCCGTCATCCACATGCTACCATTATCATCTTGTCTCCCTACAACTCCCATGATAAAAACTTGTTGACCAGTTCATTAAAAGTTAGCAGGGGAAATCGCAAGGTTATTAAAATGCAGGGTCATAAATATGCTTCATTTAATAGATCATCAGTTTCAGATTTTTCTTTCTAGCATTAACAATGAGTATTCCAAGAGAGTCATTCTGAAAAATAGTTTTTTAGTAGAATTCACAGAGCAACTCCTATACACATTTCATCAGATTTGGAGCCATAGAAAACCCCTGCTCTCTCTAAAGCCACATTCAAAAAATTTAAACCGGACTATTTTCAGTCCATAACTTCACCCTTAAATTTTCACTATTGGCATATGTTAAAAGAAAAGGCTAACAAGAAAAACAAGCTCAGCAAATATATGATAGCAACTTGATTCTTTTGTCGGCCCTCTTTGATCTTCAATGTTGGTTATGCTTAGTCACTAAGAGAATATTAGTAAGAGCGATCATTTCTGTCACATACATTGACAAGTGAGACTTTTTCAGGAACTAAGCGATCATTTCTGTCACAAGTCCCAAGTTCCCATATCGATCCCAACCCCATCCATAGAGCTCTCCATCTTCTGTGACAGCTGCAGTATGTTCAGCAGCAGCAACAACCAATTTAATAGAGACTCCCTGCAAGAGAGATGAAATTTCAGTACACAAATCATCACAATACACTATATATGGCAGCACTAGACTATTACATATCAATAGTGACAATAAATTTCTTTTACTCTAGCATGTCATAGAGGAAGCATCAATATGATACTATCTAGCTCTATAACATGGGAAATTTAACAATTTGACCAAGGATTTACTTCTCAGCTGATGGTCATTGAATTTGCACCTTCAATGTGACACCAATAGACTACATCACCACCTGTATCACTACCTTCCACCAGCAACACCTCCCAAAAAATAAATCAATTACATCCCCAAAAAAAATCCAAGTGCTTCCAACAAATAATAAATCTTGGTTTTTTCATTTAGTTTCAATAATAATGTCTCTATATGAACAATTTAACAATAGAAGATATCCACAAAAAATGCAGATGTGTTCACTATGATTGATACTATTTGGTTAACAATGCCCAACTATAAACTCAATGAACTAAGCCTTAGTTCTGAATCAATTGGAAGAGATAAAGACATTACCTGAGGCAAATAAGTATTTGGTAAGCAGATAAATAAAAGTTGCCTAAGAACTATTAAAACTAGAGCCAGAAGATGAATGTTTACTATTGAGCATTTCATGTAAAATCAATATTGGTCACTGCGGGTGCGCAAAAAAACCGAGAACAATCAATTAGAACCTTTGTAGGTGGAGGAGAGTTAGTTTTTCACCTTTGTAGGCAATCCGGGATCCCATTAGGCACCAAATTCCTTGTCGTTGAGTCCCATTAAGATTGAAGAAAAGTTGTGATTAGATACATGGCTCTACATTCCTTGAAGAACCTCATCGATTTGAACTTGAAGAAAATCATTAAACACCCTCAACAAAAAACAAAATAACCTACCAGCAAAAGTAAACAGCAACCTACAAGTGATAGAGCTGATAAATGTGGAAGAAAGACATAATGTATAATATTTCCATTCATTTGCTTCTTTAGAACCCTCATCTTCACCTTACCCCTTGCAATATTAACAAACTTTCTTTCCTCCGAGTGTCCAAACTAGCTGAAATTTAGCTCAGATTGGCTACTTATACCATTGCAGAAAAGCTCTACTGTTTGATTGACAATTGAAGCCATGTTCAAAGCATAATTTCAAAGCAGGATATACAAATGATACAATATTGGAAAACTGTTTGTAACAGTCACAGGTGATGCTTTGGATAAAGGAAAACTTCAGAGTATGCATAATGTACTCAATTCATTCAAATTTTAGCAAATTGAAGGCTGCAAAGTGGGTCGTAGAATACCTGGATCTGTATCTTTTTACATGCAGCAACAAAATGCTTAAGGCCGGCAAGATACCCAAGTCTCCAACCAGTCATTGCAGAAGCCTGCAAATGCACTATTTAAATGTTACCCAACTGAATGAGGTAAACTGCTTCAGGTTTTATTTACAATCACAACCACATCAAATCATACCTGGCATATTGTACTATTGATGTCAAGAACACAAAAGCAGATATTTAGGACTGATAATTAAATGCAAGATTAAGCTACCTTAGAAAATCCATTCACGGTCAAAGTCCTTTCCCACAAGCTGGGCAAAGATGCAAAGCTTGTGTGAGTAGCAGGTGCATATACTATGTGTTCATATATCTCATCAGACAAGACCTGAGTGAAATACTTTAGAAATTCAGCATTTAAATATCAGGAAAGCATAGGACTTGCAATTAGGACTCAGTAATCATACCAGAAGAGTAGGATGTTTTGCTACAGTCTTTGCAATTTCTTCAAGCAATTTCTTGGGATAAACAGATCCTGTTAGGTTAGATGGAGAGCAAAGAATCAGCAGCCTTGACTTTTCATTTAGTTTAGATTCAAGTTGCTTTGAGTCCAAGAGAAATTTTTCAGAGATTGATGTTGGAAGAATCACCGGGGTTGCATCAGCCAGCCTTGCCATTTCTTGATAACTCGCCCAAAACGGTGCTGGAATTATAACCCAAGGATAAGAAAGTTTTTATAACTTCAGAAATTAAACAGCTTCAATGGTAACCAGCTCCCGATGCATTCAATTAAGAACAAGACTTTGATTGCCTAAATCGAAACACATGCGATTTTCACAGAATATGTAAAACAAATAATTGTAACACATGCTGTGTAATCCAATTTCAACAACTAACAAGTTGATCCAGGGTTACAGATACAGGCAGCAAATGCTACACACTGCCCAACACTCAATTGTACGAAGGCAACATTCCAAAACCAATTAGTTAGTAGCGGAAATGTAGAAAAACATTACCATGTGTAGGGCCTCAACATAAAAAATCACAGTAGCAAAGTTAAATAAAAAATCTAGAAGTGCCAGAGCTAGTAAATGTGGAAGAAAGACATAATGTATATTATTTCATAGCAAAAGTAAACAGCAATCTACAAGTGGCAGAGCTGGTAAATGTATTTCATTTCTGTATCACCCAATTAAATCGAATCTAACTAATGAAAAGAAACAATTGATAGTAAAATTATATCAAATCTATGTTCGGACTTGAAAACCCTTTCCAAGATTAAAAATCTTCAAGTTCTTAATTCTTGACATCAAGAATGAGTTTCTTATTGGCAGAATGTAGACTAAGCAATCTAGGCTTGGAAAGTGCAGGTCCAAGTGCATTCTCATGTATCTAAGCCTCCTTTTAAATGAAAAAAAATTGGATCGCAGAAATGAAAACTGAATCAATTCAGATTCTTTCAAAGTTTCTGAAGCTTGAGAGAAGTACCAAGACCTTCTAAATCCATATTTTTATTGAGTAAGAAGACCTAGTCACTCGAATAAGAAGGGAATACATGATACCTTTTTGAATCTGATTATATTGGGATGCTTCAGTGACCTGTGGCTCATAATCTCTCTATGAACATGCTCAATCTACAAAGACCAAACAAGACCTCAAATCACTACTACCATCAAATAAAATATGAAGAAGAAGAAAGTTTCCAATCCAGATTAATTAGTTCATAAGGAAAACGAAACCAGCACACCCAGATACGACCATAAAAAACAAAATATACAAGTGTAACATCTACAAGACAAAATCGGGTCTTCAACACGTATTTATGAAATTCCACCATCCAACTCACCTCAAAAAAAAGAAAGAAAGAAAGAACATTGCTCAGTGAACAGGATAAATTCGAAGATGAATAAATAGAAAGAGAGAGAAGACATGAAAGTTAAAAAAAGATCACGTTTTGGCCTCTTTCAATGTACTTAACATCGAAGAGTTCACCAGTCGTTATCTCTCTAACTAGCTTAGCAGCACCACAGTTTCCTGACCAGTAAAAAGTAGGATTCCCGACCTAGCATTGAAGATTACCAGTTGCAAAATATAGAGGACGTCGATGCCCCAATTTCTTATCTAGGAAGACTACCAGATAATCTAAAGTCATTCGATAGTGAAAGAAATACATTGAGACAAAACGAAAAATAATTCATAATGGAAAAATCACCACACGACCCAATAAAAGAAAAGGCACAACAGTTGATGGAATTTGAAACAATCAAAGATATGCTGTCTTTGTGAGAAGAAAAGATACCTGAAAGTCCCCGCCCCAACATAAAAGATCACTAACAACGTTTTCTTTCATAGTTTCAGAAGAAGCATCATACCCATTTGGGCTTCGGAAGATGGAAAGTTTTCTCTATTAATTCATCGCAAAACCTTCATTTATACGGAGTCTTTATGTCCGTGAGAGGAGAGGAAAGAAAATTTCAAAAATTATTTTCAACCGTTAGCGTTTTTCTTTATTCGGCTTTTACAAGTTTTGAGCTTCAAAAGCCTTCTTGTTGGTGTGGTGTTAGGAAATTAAGGTCGGCGTTTATTTTCAAAATAAGTAGTATTGCTATTTTTAAATAGTTACGGTTTTTATTTATATTTTTAAATGGTTTTTTATTTTAAAAAATTATTAAATTTACATTTTTTATGATTTTGAAGTATTGATGTTAAAATATATAAATATAAATTTTTTATATTATTATTGTCGTGGCGGCGATTTTTCACGCTACACTCCCCGCCATCCCCTGATTGGGGAGACAACGGCGCGCGGTGAAATCGGGTGTGTTTTATAGTCATAAAATTACGACTATAATTATTAAAAGTCGCCACCTAGTATTAAGGTCATTAGGAACCTATTGGTCTGCGAGAGTCTTGGGTAAGGAGACATGTTGTGCAAGGGGAAGACGCATCACCCCCAGTGCACCAACCTAATGCATTGTTGTTTGATTGTTTTTCTAAGTTTGATTTTTTTGTTGTCTTTTCTAGAGTTTGACGTAGATCTCTCTTCGTGAATTTACATTGTATTTAAAAAAACATTTTTTTTAACTATCTGCCAATGTACTTTACAATGTAATTTTACACTGCGATAGCTAAAACAAAATAATTGTTAAATTATTTTGAGATTTTTGGCCACATTCCAACAGATAATCATAAACTGGTTACAATATCCAATTTTTGTTCGAAATATGAGAAAGTTGCAACATGTATTTTTTTAATGAAAAATATGCTTGCAAAACCTTTGTAGTTCAGCCATATGCACAAAAACAACACATTTTTTTAAAATGTAATTTTTGTCTTTTTTAAAAAAAAAATCGGGCTCGGTCTGGCCCAACTAATGGGCCGACCCAGCCAAGGTGGGCCTGCTGGACTTAGGCTGGGCTGAGAGCAGTCCACCCCAAGAATTAAAAGAGCAGAAAGAAAGAAAAAAAACAGAGGAAAAGTGGGGTTGCCTACTATTCACATATTACATGAATAGTAACAAGGTGGTCGGATGACCATGACGAGAGGCTTACCTACTACAGCCGCCGAGTAGAGGAGGTCGAGGTGGTTGTCCCTGTGATGGTGGCGTAAAAAACGGTGGCATGTGGTGGCCGAAGGAGGCATCGAAAGAGGCTGGTGTTTTTGCTGCTCTTGGTCGCCGGAGGTTACTGCAGCTACGGGAGGTCCGGTGTACCTTCTGCCATGGAGGATCAGATGTTGGTGCTGACGGGATGGTGGGCTGTCGTGGTTGTGTCTGCTGCTGGTTGAGAGAGGGAGTTCTCGGTTGTGGGTGGTTTTTAGAGAGAGAGGACCAGCATTGAGAGAGAGAGAGCACTGCAGGGAGAGGCTGGACGACAAGGGAAAGGGAAGAGAAAATGGTCGGCTTTAATGTTGCGGGGAAGTGAGAGTGATGCTGATGACTGAGGCTGACGGTGAAGATGGAGAGGGAGAACTGTCATCTCCTCCTCCCCTCTTATTTTTCCTGCTACCGCCAGCCCGATGCTCTTTTTTTCCATCAATTTCTTCTTCTAGTAATACTTCAAATCCTTGTGTTTTTTATTTATGAATGTTTTGGTAACACTTAATCTCACTTTCACTTTGAAATTCTTCTTCAATTGGGTAAGAAAACTATTAATATCTCCCTCCCTTTCTTCCTCTCATTCTACTGGGCAAAAGACAAAGGAGGGGTATTTATACCCCTCAATTTCTCTTATTATAGTTAGGCCCCCATTACCTTTAAATGTTTTCTTTTTACCCTACATCTTCTCTTCTTATAATTTAAATCATAATCGTTACATTTATTTCAATTCCATCCCCTCAACCTATTTTATTTCTCTTTTAAATCATAATCATAATCATAATCATAATGATCTAAGACATGAGATTGGAATAAATCTATATGAATAAAATTAATGAGTTGTTTTTTCTAAAAAAAAATATAAAAGAACTTAAAAAAGAGAGAAGATCAAATCCAACGTAATCTAATATAAAAGAAAATAAAGTCAAACGATAAGGGATGAAATTGAAAAAATATGAATGAAGAAAAGTATAAGAAAAAAACAAATAACAAACAAAAGAACAAGGACGAAATTTGATATATATCAATTGCATCCAATGCCAACGGATTAAATTGAAAAAATAATAAATCAGATTTAATACAATCAAATGACAATATGCTTGGATTGCTACCCTAGAATGTTGTGTTCAACTATTAGAAGACATTGTTTGCACTACTCAAAGGGCACCAATGCGGGTGCGCCAACAAATTTTTTTATTAATATTATAATTTAGTTAAAATACTTAAATACCCCTAAATCAACTTTGCAATCACAAAAAAAACTTATATGATAGTAACTTTAAAAAAAATAATTTTAGGGTAATCTGGGTATCTTATCGTGTAAAAAATGTTGACATGTATGAAAAGCCCCTCACATTAAAATTGAATTAATTTATCTTTTAATGGTAGTTTAGTTATTTTATTCTCCAATGAAAAAGTAAAAAAAAAAAGAGACATGGGCAATTCATAGGTCATGTGTGTTAGCTGGATTAACCTAGGTCAACCTAATTTTTTTTATTTTGAAAAGAATTTTAGAAATCAAAGAGTACTGATTGATTTTTCCTTGGGCTGATCTACTTGGGAGTCACCAAAGTGAATTTCTCCTTCTCAAACTTTTTCAGAAACACGGTTCAACTACACTCCACAACACATCCTAATAAGGCGAGGATCATTGGGAGCTATGTACAGATTTCTAGAAATGCAAAGTACACACTAAAGTAATTAGAAAACGCAACAGTAATAAAAAAAAAAACCAATTAAATGTAAAAAGAAATAAATTGCAATGTATTGAATGCAGCTCTCTCAACCTCAACTCATAATTCTATATGTTTGAATCAAACTATCCATTTTTATCAAAACCTAAAATTTAACGATTTTTCCTAAAATCTAATTCAAAATAAATAAAGCATTAAATTGATATGATACTTTTGTCCACTTTTGGTCTACAAGTTTTAATTTTTTCAAATTTTGTCCTCCAATTGAAATTAGTCATACATGCTACTTTTTATTTTGGTCCTTATTCTTTTATTTTTTTAAACAATTACACTGCATTTTTTTTAAATCCCTTATATTTTTTTTGGTCCCAAAGTTTTGATTTGTTGCATTTTGTCCTTCAATTGGAATTAATTATATATTTTCTTTTAATTTTTTATTTGGTATTAATTCCTTTGGGTTTTTTTTTGTCCTTCTTGGACAATGTTTATTTTTTATCCATATTTATTCATTTATGCTTTTAATTTTTATTTTTTTTTGTTGGGGTTTTATTTTTATTTGGTTCGAATCTAAAATTTTAATTTATGATGGTTACTCTGCATTTTATTTTTAAAAATCCTTTTATTATTTTTCGATCCCAAGGTTTTGATTTGTGAGTAGATAATATCCAATATACACATACGAGATAATATAGCAATGAGAAATATATTATCGAATCGGCTCAAAGTTCTTACAACAATGTTTCTCAAATAGGTCATAACAAGAATTTAATAGGTAAAGCTCGTCAGAAAATCAGAATGCAATGAGCATGAGGCTCCGTACTGTGGGATGATCAGTCCACACAGGTTGGTGACTCCCCCGACCAACTAGGGTTTCAGATACGATGTGCACAAAGGCTAACACTACCCTGTTAGCATGGGTATTCTGACTGGCATACCATAGGTATATCTTATAATCAAACAAACATATTCATATCTCAAGGCTCAACTCATGGTATCAATGAAATGAGGAGCTATCAATTCACAAACAGATATAGGCTCATATCAAGAACGTATATTCAACAAATGATTATGCTTTATCGTATCAAGAATATAATCAAGGTATATATTATCAAAAAGCATAATCCAATTCATACTAGCAAATTCAAATATTTATACTATTTCTCATGCATATTAAATGTTATCCACTCACCGGACTCAAAAGCAGACAAGTTCCAAAAGCAGAATGTTGATGAAACTTTACTGATGTCCCGCGGGTAGAATATCGGGATTATCTGAATATATAAAAGAAGATATACTCAAAAATGACTCAAAAGAAGTAAAATACCTTTAATAACATATCTAAGAGTTCAAATCATAATCCTATGTGTTTTTGAATCAAACTATCCATTTCTTCGCAAAAACCTAAACCAAAGGTTTCTTCCGAAATCTAATTCCAAAATACACAATTCATAAAATTGATATTAATCCATCAAATGAGCTTCAATTATCCATCAAACCAATCTGAAATACTAATATTTCTCTTAGGGACCATCCTGAAATTTTCTTATATTTTTGGGGTCAAATTGTAATTTTATCAAATTGAAGGACTAAATTGAACACTTCATAAATTCATAGCTATCCTAAAATCTTGTCCATAATTCATCCTCAATTCTGTCCAGAATCTCCAATTTCACCCCAGGGACCAAACTGTAATTTTTCCAAAGTTTAGGGACTAAATTGAAATTTTCACAAAAAGGACCAAAATGAATTTTCATCATCTTCAACCTCAACCCAGAATTTCCAGCAAGGGATTTTCGAATTTTCTCAACATTATTTCACCATTTATCAACATTTTCTTACACCAAACACCAAATACCTGCAAAATCATCTACAATCAAACTAATTAAACCATTACCCAACACATTCAACCCTTAACATCTCTCTTAATTCATCAATCAAACCCAAATTAAATTCTCAAACCCTAACAATCAATACAAGCAAAATCATAGCTAATAGTCACATTTATACATAATAAAACACACACATTACCTTAACAACTTATTTCTCCATCTTCTTTTCTCCTCCTCTTCTCTTTCCCTCTTTTCTCTTATTCTTCTTCTTTCTTCCTCTCTTCCCGATTCTCTCTCTAAAATTGCAGATCTATTCCTTTTTTTTCCTTTTTCTTTTCTCTTCTTTTCTATTTATATCTATAAGCTTATGCAATTACTACCCTACCCTTAATTTATTTACACACCTAATTCTAAGCCACTAAGGGCATTCATGTATTTTCCTTATTAAAATTTCAAAACACTACAATCTCCCCTCCTTATAAAAGTTTCGTCCTCGAAACTAAATAAATGTTTGAATACGTACCGAGATTATCAAATAGATGAGGATATTCATCACGCATCTTATCCTCAAGTTCCCATGTCGCTTCTTCAATTGAATGACCTTTACACTTCACCTTCACCGAAGCTATATCCTTTGACCTAAGCTTTCTCACTTGTCGGTCCACTATAGTTTCTTCAATTGAGATTGATTGTCTTGCGGTTCACGCTAAGAGCTTAATTAGGCTTTACATGGAGTCGTCTTTGTTTCTTCATGATGTTGAGGAAATCATTTCCCTTCGGTGTACACGAATCTCAAAAACAATCAAATATTTTTAAGAAATAAGCTTAAACAACAAAGGACAAAATTAGAATTAAAACACATTTTTGTTTTTATTTTATAAGATTTATTCCTCATATTATTATATTAAAATTAATTAAGAATACTTATATTATTTGTTTGTTTTTTCAAAAATCCTAGGTCCTTTTTTCCGTCTATATATATATTTTTAGGTGGTAATATTAAATAAATATTAAAATATATAATTAGTCTCACATATTTATAACAAAAAAAACCTAAATAAAGGACAAAATAAAAATAAATATAGGTAGATTTTAAAACAAATTGACCTCAAAGATAAAAATATATATATATATATATATATATATATATATATATATATATATATATATATATATATATATATATAAGTTGCATTTTTCTTGAGTAATATCAGATCTGAAATATTTTTTTTTTACAAAAACAATCTAAAATCTAACAATCAAATTTATATTATTTTTTTGTTCTTTCAAAAATCCTAGGTCATTTCTTTTGTCTCTCTCTCTCTCTCTCTCTCTCTCTCTCTCTCTATATATATATATATATATATATATATATATATATATATATATATATATATATATATATATATATATATATTCATGTGCTAATATTAAATAAATATAAAAATATATAATTAGTCTCACATATTTATAAGAAAAAAAACCCTAAATAAATGACAAAATAAAAATAAATATAGGTAGATTTAAATAAAAAAAATTACCTGAAATATCAATAAAAATAATCTAAAAAACAACAAGAGAAAAAATAATAAATATCAATTTTTAAACTGAACATCAACACAAATTCAAAAATATTTCAAAAAAACCTTAACAAAAGTGGAAATAATCATAATTGGTGAGACCATAATTATTGTTAGAAAAACATTATTTCACAACACAAATTCAAATGTCAATATTTTAAAAATACCCTAACAACAATGGAAATAATAATAATTGGTGAGACCATAATTATTGTTAGAAAAACAATATTTCATAATTTTTTATTTTATAAGATTATTACTCATAGTACTATATTAAAATTATTTTAGAGCAATGACAATAATATTTTCTCCCAAAAAACCTAGGTTATATATATATATATATATATATATATATATATATTAAGGCGCTAATATTAAATAAATATAAAGAAATATAATTAGTCTGACATATTTAACAGGAAACATAACAAACAACTAATCATTATGATTATTTTGAATGTCTTATCTATAATAATTAGAATTTCCAAAACCTAACAATATTAATAAAAAAGCAATTAAAAAACAAAATAAATGATAAAATAGAAATAAATATTATCAGATTTTAAGAAATTATTTGACCCGAGAGAAAAAAAAGAAATTATAATAATTATTAATTCTCAAATAATCAACAACACATTAAAATTTGAACATTAAATAGAAAAGCTTCATAACATTGGAAATAAAGAAAAATTGAAAACAAATATTAAGAGCATGTACATATAAACATGGACAGAAATAGGAACTATGTAAGAAATATGTTTAAAAAATAGAGGCACTAAAAGAAAATCCGAGATTCAAAGTATAAGGGATAAAAAAAACATATGTACTAAATTTAATTTGAAGGACAAAATTGAAATAAATCCAAACATTGATATTGATGAAATTAAATAATTTAAAACAAAACCAGAAATGAAAAGAATTAGGACCGAAATGAAACTTAAATCTATAATTAATTTGCATGGAAGGATAAAATTGAAAGAAATCAAACTTTGATACCAAAAATATTAAGGATTTATAATAAATTTGCATGGAAGGATAAAATTAGAATAAATCAAAACTTTGATACAAAAAATCTTAAGGATTCCAGACCAAACTGAAAATTAAAAGAATGAGGACCTACATGAAACTACAATATATAATCAATTGAAGGACGCAATTGAAACAAATCAAAACCTATATAATAGCCATAAGGACCAATCAAAACGGATTCAAAAGTTGAGGGACTGAAATGAAATTGAAAAAAAACAGTTGTGCTGACGTTAGCTTGCGCAGGGAGGAGAGAGAAACAGAGGTGAAAAATTCAAACGACCATTGACACGTCTTTGACCATATTACAAATACACGCGCCGCCCCATGTGGAAGAAAACATGTCTGAAAGTCATTCTAGACGGCGGTTGGGTGTTTTTGGATACCGTAAGAAGCCGCACGCGCTGTCCGAATCACGCATGAGCGCATAAACGAACGGTGCGTCCGGAGACACGCCAACAGTAAATCGACAGGAATAATATTAAAAAATTGGTTAATTACCGGATACCTCCTCCCTGCCAGACCTGAATTTTGTCCGTATCGAGGGATAAAAAGGTTATTTGAGTGTGCACATAAATAGTAAAAAACCAAAAAACCGGACGGACGAACCAGACCGGACCAGACAAAAAATGGGTAATTACGGTGGCACCCCTAAACCCTGTCGCATGTTTTTGTCTTTTGTGAGGGACAATTTCGTTAATGCACTCAGCAAAAAGACAAAACAATGCAGACCGACCGATCCAAGCTAAACCGACCGAACCGAACCGAACCAAACCGACCCAAAAATTGAGCATAAACATAACCGTGAAAGCAAGTATGACACTTCATTAGCATTCACCACATCCTTTCTAGTAGCACTCAGGAAATAAGAAAAACTTGCATCCCCCTGAATTGAAACCTCGACTGCTCTACCAAAAACCACCCAAAGCAGCACTGCCTTCCCGCTCCCATCCCTCTCTGAAATAGGTTTAACCCATTATTTAAAAATAGCATGGGGCACCTAAGGGGTATGTGAAACTCCAACTTTATGACAATGGTCCCGTGAATATTCAAATCACGGAATTTGTTGGCTGACAAAAACCTCCAACCATGGAGGAAACCAAAAACAATTGCAACACAACATAGCTGATGGATGCCAACTGAAATTCTCAGAGCAAGGATTTTGAATTACACAGATGGACATAATAAGTTATGATGAACAAAAAATCTCAATTAATAATGAGACACCTCAAGACTTTTCTCTTAAAATAATGAACAAAGGATCATGTGTCGAAGGTAATAATTGCGCAGTAAAGATGAAAACTAAAGACATGTCAACAATGATGAATGTAGAAAAATAGAACGGGTGCAGACAACTTTACCTTGGAAAAAAAATACTAGCTAGGTACTTATTTAAGGGATATTTTATATGTAATATATGGAAGGGATGACTTTTTAAATAATGGTCCTACCGCCATGATTCATGTGTAGTATTCCTTATGTGAGTGGGAGGATTCCATGATCATGTTAGAAGAACAGAACATAATAAGGCGTTTATGTGTCATAAGGGCCAAGTGGGAGAATGTTGGAAATTTCCATTTGTGTCCCTCATGACACCCATGTTCTTGATCATGCAAACCCATGACCATGAAGATAGGTCATGGGATTTGATCATGGGGATCAATTGATTGATCATGGGATCAATTAATTGATCATGGCTAATTATCACCATGATGGAAGGAGAAAATTGGAAAATAAATTAGTGAGTGGGGTCCCTGATCTACCTATAAATAATAGCTTGTGTACTCCATCTATGACTACTGGTAGACATAGATCAGAAGGCTCCTCTCGTAAAAATATTTTATTATTTTGTATTGTTGTTGCCGCTTTGGGAAAAGCTTTGCTGCTGCTGCAATTGGGAATTCATTTAATTTTCGTTACTTGAGCAACAATGGCTGGAGGTATTTATAATCTAATTTTCCGCTGCTATATCTATTTAGCATTCGATTATTTAAAGTATGTCCAACATGTGGTCTCAGAGCCTGCCTTTATGCTATTTTGCTCAGTATATTCGTTAGTGATTCTTATATATTGAATCATTTATTTTGATTTTTCAATTTATAAAGTATCGTTGTTATTTTACGTAAACTGTTGTAAATGGCAACGTGTGTAACTAAATATTCTTTATACCCTGTTGTTAATGACAACGGGTGTAACTAAATAAAATTGAAAGATTAAAGTTAAAGGGACGGAGAGGCCACTGGCCTCTCCCCGTCCTGTGACCGGCGACCCACAAGGGTCGCCGATGAGAGCAGAGACGGCCCTTCAAGGGCCGTCTACCGCACACGGAGGGGCCAGTGGCCTCTCCTCTGTTGATAGAAGGAGAGGCCACTGGCCTCTCCCATCTGTGACCGGAGCACCAGCGATCTGTGAAGATCGTTGGATGCTCAAGGAAAAACGGCGACCCATTGGGTCGCCGTGACTGGACTGGGCGGCGGCTTCTGGTCGGTGACCCTATTTCCGGTGCATGAGGGAGCCGGTGCAAGTTTGGGTTAAACGGGTCATCGGGTCAAATATTCGGGTAGGGTTTCAAACCCATAAGGAACCGGGTCGAATAAAAGGGTCATTAAGTGGGTTAGACCAATTTGGTCCAACCCAATACAGAACCGACCCAATGATTGACCCGACCACAAAAAAAAAATGAAAATGGGATCGTGGGTGCAGGGACTCGAACCCAGGTCTCCGAAATCCACTTAAGAACTCTTCCACTTAGCTATACTTCGTTTATGGTCACTCAGTGCAGTTTTAATTCATTTTAAATTATACAACATAGTATATATATTATGTTGTGTATTCATCTTATGCTTACATGATGAAGTATTTATTCCTTATATTTTATGCTTTAAAGTACATTATGCTTTAAGCTTATGTAATGTAGTTTTATTCCTATTGTTTTATGTTATGAAGTATTAAATTAATACAGTACATTAACTTAGGAATATATCTTGTAATTTATATTATTTAAATATAAATTAATTAATGCCTGGACATAAGAATAATCAATCAAACCATAAGTGTTAGTGAATTTTATGGTACTATCCATTTTTCAATGTCTAGGAAAGTCATGGTATTTAAGCGTGTCCAATGTGACCCACCTCACTTTCCTGGGAACTTACCTGGTTGTAATTTGGAAAAATACTGTTTAAATCATATTGGTTTGTTTGATTACTAAAGTACCTTATCTAGACATCGACATAATTATTAGATGTTAATGAAGTAGTAATTATCATTAATAATTTTAGAAATGCCACAGCATCTGATTTTATAAATGATAGTTGCATCAAGAAAATATATGTGAACTTCATAAGGAAAATTAACATCGGGTTGTAATTAATTCATAAATTTAATTGTTAATCCCCACAGAGATGTTTTTATTTTTATGACTTAATTAGAATAAGATAGTAAATTTAATATTTAAGAAATAAAATTTATCTTAGGTCCACAGGTACGGAAAATTTTATTTTTTAAGTTTAAATTTATTAGACTTATTAATAAGTAATAAATTTCATGCGTGATGCAACCTTTGCCCACAGGTAGGTTGAAATTTATTATTAAATTAACATTGGTTAATTTAAATAAAGTTATTTCATAGCAATACAGTAATTTTAGTTTCCTTGATAATTGCAGTTATTCCTTCCGCTTTGATTGAAATAGTTTCAATGCTAAGTGGTAATAATTTTTCTGAATGGAAAGAAAATTTGCCTTTTACATTGGGGTGCATGGAACTTGACTTGTAACTCCGTGAGGACGAACCACCCGTCCTAACGGAATCCAGTACGACACTAGAGATTGCTAAACATGAACGGTGGGAGCGATCTAATCGCTTAAGTCTCATGTTTATGAAATCTCACGTCATTAAAGGCATTCGGGGTTCAATCCCGGAATGCACTAAGGCTAAGGATTTTATCAAAGCTGTTGAGGAACAATTTGTCAGTTCTGATAAAGCCTTAGCCAGCACTCTAATGAAAGGGCTATCAAGCAAAACCTTTGACAGTTCCAGAAGTGTGCGAGAGCACATCATGGAAATGAGGGACATGCCTGCTCAACTAAAGTCCCTAGAGGTTGATGTTTCTAAGAAAGAAAATATCATATCTATAGTTTGTCATGAATCTTTTTTTGTTGAGGATCCTAGTAATACATGGTGGATTGATTCTGGTTCTACAATCTATATTGTTAATACAATGCAGGGTTTTCTTAACACAAGGAAACCAGCAAGCCATGAACAACGAGTATATTCTGGAAATAAATTGTTTTCTCAAGTTGAGGCGGTTGGGACATTTAGGTTGATTTTGAAATCCGGATATGTTTTGGATTTGGATAATGTATTTTTTATTCCACATTTTTCAAGAAACTTAATTTCTGTTTCAAAATTGGATATTATTGGTTATGGTTTTTGGTTTATCAACTCAACCTTTAGTATTTTTAAAGGTGAAAACCTTGTTGGTGGTGGAATAAAAATTGATGGTTTATTCAAACTTGATTTAGATCCCAACTTTGAAAACAATTATTTATCATTACATACAAATATTGGCATAAAGAGGAGTCTTATGAATGAGAACTCTATTTGGTTATGGCACAGGAGATTGAGACATATCTCCATAGAGAGAATCAAAAGGTTAGTAAATGATGGAGTTTTAAAAAAACTTGATTTTACTAATTTTGGTACTTGTGTGGATTGCATAAAGGGAAAGCAAACCAACAAAACCACTAAAGGTGCCAAAAGGAGTTCTGACATTCTTGAGATCATACATACTGATATCTGTGGACCTTTTCCTACTCCCTGCTTAAATGGTCAAAGATATTTTATATCTTTTATTGATGACCATACAAGGTTCATGTTTCTTTATCTTCTAAATGATAAGGCTGAGGCATTAAATGCTTTCAAGACCTATAAGGTAGAAGTAGAGAAACAAAAGGACAAGAAAATCAGGATCGTAAGATCTGATAGAGGCGGAGAGTACTATGGTAGGTACACAGAAAAAGGGACAAATGACAGGTCCATTTGCAAAATTCCTTGAAGAGGAAGGCATTGTTGCTCAATACACAATGCCTGGCACACCACAACAAAATGGTGTGGCAGAAAGAAGGAATCGCACATTAATGGACATGGTAAGGAGCATGATTAGTAATTCTAAGTTGCCTTTATCTTTATGGAGTGAAGCCTTAAAAACTGTTGTGTATTTATTAAACCGGGTCCCATCCAAGGTTGTTCCTAAGACACCTTTTGAATTATGGAATGGATGGAAACCTAGTTTAAATCACTTACACATATGGTGTTGTCCTGCTGAAGTGAGGATTTATAATCCAAACATGAAGAAATTAGACCCAAGGACAACCAACGGTTATTTTATAGGCTATGCAGTAAACTCCAAAGGATTTAGGTTTTACTGTCCTTCTAATAGTACTAGAATTGTTGAGTCTATAAATGCAAAATTTTTAGAGGATTCTGAACCTAGTGGAAGTGTTTGTCCTCAAATGATTGAATTTGAGGAAACACAAGAGTTGACTGAAACTCCTTTACCTCAAGGACGTTTGGTTGTGCTCAAGGAAATTCAAAATATTACCTTGAACCACAATCAATTACCGAACAGTCAACTCATGAGGAACAAGTTCAGATTGAACCTACTCAGACTCTGCCAAATACAGAGCAAGTAGAATTAAGAAGATCCTCTAGAATAATTAGACCTGCAATCTCTAGCGATTATATTGTATATCTCCAAGAGTCTGATTTTGATGTTGGGCCTAAAGATGATCCAAAAACGTTTTCACAAGCCATGAGTGGAGAACAGTCCACATTATGGATTAATGCCATGAAAGAAGAGATGGAATCCATGGCTAAAAATCAAGTCTGGGATCTCATTGACTTACCAAAGGGAGCTGTAGCTATAGGCTGCAAATGGGTTTACAAAACCAAAACAGATGCTTCTGGTAATGTTGAACGGTATAAAGCTAGACTTGTGGCCAAGGGTTTCACTCAAAAGGAAGGCATTGATTATCATGAAACCTTCTCTCCAATATCTAAGAAGGATTCATTTAGGATAATCATGGAATTAGTAGCTCATTTGATCTAGAGCTACATCAAATGGATGTGAAAACAGCCTTTGTAAACACCCTTGTAAAATCCAAAAATAAAAATAAGGACCAAAAGAAAATAATAGCTCTTTTGGGTCAAAATATAATTTTGAAAAATGTCACACTATATAAACACTTTTTTTCTCCTCCAAAGGAGCTGCAAAAGAGTGAGTGAGGGAATAAACTTCTAACAACCATAGATTGCTATTGCACTATTGGATTTGTTTGGTTTTTAGATCTGCTATACTCCTCACCTTTCTTTACCATTTGACCATTCGATTTGAAATATCATAATCTGTTTCATATATTTAGCCCTCAAAACATTTTAATAAAACAACTGTCTATAGATCAATCACAGTCACCGGAGGTGTTCGCCTTATTACACCGTTGGATCATTATAAATTTGGTATATGTTGGTCATATTGATAAATTGATAAAGCCCACATTCTAAACTGTGGAAATTTGTTTCAGATAATTCGACAAGAGGTTTTTTCACCCATGAACAACATGTTATCAAGTTGCAGATTTGTTTAGTTTGATTTTTGATCTATGGCGATGAATGAGTTAAACAACTTAGATATTTGGATATGTGTTGTATAACATAATTATGGTTAAATTCACCATTTGGATTGGATTATCAACTATTTAGTTAGGATATCCTTTAACCTTTATAAAGCTTCTATTGTCTAATCCATGAATTGGGAATGGACAATTCAGTAACCCCTCTTCCACTAAGGTTTAATTGAGAAGTTTGAAACTTTCATAGATCAAATTTGATTTTTACCAAGTTAATTGGATGAAAATAGGGGTGAAATTGAAGACAATTAAATGTTTAATGGTCAATCAATGATCAAATCGATTAAATTCAAAACCAATGAGCAAAGTAAAAAAGGAGCGTAAAGTTAAGGCTGCTATTGAAATTTTAGCGAGGGTACAATTGCACAAATTTCAAAGTTTAAAGCCAATTGGGAGTGCAATAAGAACAATTATAGATTGAGGGACCAAAGTGCATTTGCACCTTCTCCCAAGTCCTACAGAGTTGGCTGCATTGTTCAGTCACTTAAACAGTGGAAGCACGCTGTTGCAAGTGACGATGAGGCAACTCATCGATGCATGCAAAGAGCAACCGAAGGGTTACCTCTTTTATCTATAAAAAGCAACAAAAACAAACAGAACAGAGGGACAAATGAGAAAACTAGACATAACAAACGAACCAAAAAAAGAGCATTCACTAGTGCATTGTCTTCCTTAGCACCGACAACCCTTCCCTTTACCACAGCCATAGAAATCAGCAGCCCTTCCCTTTGCCATAGCATAGGAACCCAAACAAAGAGACCTGAATAAAAAATCTTGACAAGAAAAGACCCGAATAAAGGAGAAGAAGATGCAAAGAGCAAACAAGCAAAAAAAAACCTATATGAAAAAAGAGTTTAGCTTATAATCCTATATAATCAAACTATCCATTCTTATCAAAACCTAAAATTTAATGGTTTCTCCTGAAATCTAATTCAAAATAAATAATTCATAAAATTGATAATAATTAACCAAATAAGCCTCAATTATTGACCAATCCAATATGAAAAACTAATATTTCATCAAGTGATCATTCTGAAAATTTCTCTGATTTTTGGGGGTCAAGTTGTAACTTTATCAAAATGAGGGATCAAACTGAAATTTCATCATCTTTAACTGCCAGCCTACTTTCCAGATTTCTAGCAAAGTTTTTTCATAATTTCCAAATATTGTTCCACACCTAACACATCAATTAGCATCAAAATCATCTACAATCTAATCAATTAAACCATTAGCAAACACAATTAATCCTTAACATCTCAATCAATTCATCAATTAAACCCAAAACAAAATTTTCAAACCCTAATCATCAATAAAATCAAAATCTTAACTAATAACAACATTTATACATACTAAAACATGTATATATATATATATATATATATATATATATATATATATATATATATATATATATATATAAAGGTTTCACTAAAATTTCTATCGAGATTTCGGTAAAACCTCCCCTATACTAGCAGATCCCAAGTTTCCAACATATAACATAACCTTTAATTCATTGTTGACCCAATCATCATGGGTCTACAAAACCTTAAACATCATCCTCATCACAACCATAATAAATAAACCATACATTTAACAACAATCAACAATTTGCACCAGAGTTAATATAGTTACATTTAATAGAATAGGACAAAACAAGTTAATTTTCTTGCATTCCAATTTTTCCAAAAATAGTGATCATTTATATTAGTTTACCAATATTTAATTTATAAAAAATATTACTTGATACAAAAAAACTAAGAAACAACAACTATACTCCTAGAGTGAATATGATGGACCTGAAACAAAAAATACAAGATAATTCCATAAAGAAAATTTGAAAAAAAAAATTATATTAAAGTTATAAAACCCAAGGTATGCAATCATACATAATTATAATAATCAACATAGTTATTTGAAATACAAACTAACTTCCCCACTTATATATTGTCGATATTAAGTACTGTCGATACCTTTATCACCCACCAACATCAAAAATAAAAAAAGACCCCTTCCGGGTCACTGACATACCTCCTCCTTATATTATTTTTTAGGATGTGCGTTGGCTCTATTTTATATTATTTTTTTTGAAATTTCAAAATACATGAACATGTATAAAACATTGCACCACAATCTTTTTATCCGAGATTCTAACATACACTCGATGTATATTAGCCGGTGCATCGTGATCCCCATCCCCAAGATCCTAACATACACTAAATGCATTCCTTTTAACTATGTTATCTCAAATGAATTTGATCTTTTATGGTGTCCTAAGATACTATTGACATTCTAGTATGTTTTAATTGAACAAAGGTAGAGGTTAACCGTTGAATTTGATATTCAATTGAATATGAATATGATAATATTTAATTGTATTAAATAAATTATTTTTATCGTAGGAAGTTTATCCAACCTCCAAATTCAGGTGCACCGATTTATATTTTTTTTTGGAGGAATTTTGGGTTTTTTCTAATATTAAACATCGAGATGCAAGATTTCACCGTTAGGAAGCCAAGTAACAATTATGCTCATTTATAGTTATAATTAAACATATATCTTAATTAAACAGCTAAAATATCATAATTTAATCATCATATTTATTAATAAAACCTATCAATTTTTTTTTTTTTGAGTTTCTATATACTTTGTAAAATGCCAAAATTATGGACCGACAATATTTAATATTATGCCTAATTAAACTTAAAATGATATTGTAAATTAAAATATAGATTTAACGTAAAATACTAGGGTACAAATAATAAATAATATATATTTTTAAGTGTTATTTTTATTAATAATATTTAGTGAATATATATAATTAAAAACAACTATAAAAGTTGAAATCAATTGAAAGTTAACAATTGAATTTTATATTTTAGTATTAGCAAATTTTAATGAATATATAATTTTTATTTATTTAAATGATTCTTTTTTAAATAAATCTATTAATATAAAGCTAAATCAGATCACGGTTGTACTGTAACATTAGAGAGGGATTCACTATGGATTGTAATAGTTAAATTACTTTGTCACCCCTCTGTGCATAGTAACTATAACATTTTTTCCAGGGTTATTTTTGTTTCTCTGTATTTAAATAACCATCATACACCTTAATAAGACAAAAAAAACACAATCTGTCTATAGGGGTACCACGGTATTTTCACACCTTCCATGAACAGTAACACAAATGTACAACTACTAATATACCTCCATAAAAGAAAAAATACACAAATTGGCTTTACGGGTGTCGAAATAATTGACCATGTTTTAAATATTAATTTACTTTGGAATGAATAGTGACATTAGTGTGCAAATACGTCTATGCCCCCATAAAAGACAAAAAACAAGAATTGGTTGTAGGGATGGTTAGGTAAGTGCGGTTAAAACCGTCGGTGAAAAATTACCATTTGGTATGTCACTGAGTACGCCTCCATGTCCTACACCTTATGGTGGCGCGCGTTGCTTTTCAAGTGGTTGAAAATGTGCCGGTTGACAGTTGAAAGTTGTTTCCCCTTATCTCTCTCTTACAGCTGAAAGTGTTTGGCAATCCCCTATGTTGTTGGTGTTTTCAATTTAGTCCCTTATCTTTTGATTGTGTTGTATGGTTCTGATATATGTTACAGAAATTTTGATTTGTTTGAGTTTTGTCCTTAGATGAAAATTGATTATATATTGTAATTTCATTTCAGTCCTTAGTCTTTTAGTTTTTGGATTAGGTGAAAATCCTTAATATATAGGGTATCAAAGTTCTAATTTGTTTCAATTTTGTCCTTCAATTGAAATTTATTATATATTTGTTTTTCATTTTGGCCCTTATACTTTTAATCCTGGATTTTTTTTAATTCCTTTATTTTTTCTATATATTTCTTAAATAGTTCCTATTTTTTTATATGTTTATATGTTCATGCTCTTAATTTTTGTTTCCAATTTTTATTATTTCCAATGTTATTAAAAAAAATTATTTAATGTTTAAATTTTAATTTGTGTTAGTGATAATTTGAAAATTGATGTTTATTATTTTTTCTCTCTTTTTTTATTTTTATTTATTCTTCAAGTCAAATAATTTTTAAAAATCTAATCATATATATTTTTGTTTTGTTTTTTAATTTTTTCTTGTTAATATTGTTAGGTGTTGAAATTTCTAATTATTATAGATAAGACATTTAAAGTACTAATAATGATTATATGTAAGTTTTTTTCTTATAAATATGTGAGACTGATTATATATTTTTATATTTATTTAATATTAGTGTCTTAATATATATATATATATATATATAAATGACCTAGGTTTTTTTGAAAAACAAATTAATATCAGTGTTCTGAAATTATTTTAATATAATAATATGAGGAGTAAATCTTATAATTATTTTGATATTTATTGAATATTATCGCCTTAATATATATATATATAAATAAATGACCTAGTTGTTTTTTTTTAAAAACAATTAATATCAGTGTTTTGAAATTATTTTAATATAATAATACGAGGAATAAATCTTATAAAATAACAAATAATTTAATTTTTTTTCTGACAATAATTATGGTTTCATTGATAGTATGAACAATAATAATTATAATATGAATTATTTATAATAATATTTATAATGATGAGTACAATAATTGTGACAGTTTAATAATCATGATAATAACAATGACAATAATAATTGAAATAATTCATCAGTTGATGTTATTTTTCTTCAAGGTTGACTTTTGCTGCTTTTTTTTGTATAATTTTTCATATTTAATATTATATAAACAAAAAATATACGAACTCACACGTCGACGAAACAGGTGGAACAATTGGTGAAAATTATCTATAATAAAAAAATATAAGAGTCAATTGCTCTCCACTTGGCTGTAGCCATAAATAATTCATTTAAAATAACCAGAAAGATTATTTTCAAGCTTTTTTCTCTTAAAAATAATTATATATTCTGGTATTTGTTTAATATTAACGCTTTAGAAAAAATATAACAAATAACTAATAACTGAATACTAACTATACATGTATAACATATGGTTTTACTTTCATTTAACACTACCAAAGATGGACATACTCTGTTTTTTAAGCAAAAGCTACATTGAATACAAAGATAAATTCTAATAAAAATTAAAAGTCAAAACTAAGAGTATACATACATAAATACAAAAAAATTATTTAGAGTTATACCAAAATTACTTAAAAAATAAATGGATCAAAACTAAAGCAAGAGATAAAAGAATTATTTATTTTTTCCTTGCAACACTTTTAATTGTTTTAATGTAATCATTTGGTTAAAATTATTTACATATTTTGTTTTCATTTCGGCACATATAATTTTAATTCTTTATTTTAATTCCTTTATTTTTTAGATATATTTTTAAATAGTCCCTATTTTTGTCCATGTTTATATATATACATTCTTAATTTTGTTTTTTAATTCTAATTATTTTCTCTTTTGTTTAGGTTGTATTTTGTTGAAAAATTTAATTATTAGATTTTAGGTTGTTTTGGTTAAAAAATTATTTTTACAACATTTTTATGTATAATATTTCAGATATAATATTATGTAAACAAAAAAAAAATACGACGCAACACATAAACAAAATGGGTAGACAAATTTTCCCAAGTTATCTACAATAAAAAAATATACAAATGACTTTTCCTGCATTTTGATTATAATGTTCCTTTTAAGTGGAAAAAGAAAATAATTTCTAATAGATTTTATCTATTATAATTTTATGAATTAAATATTAAGATAACCAATTATAACACGCAAAAAATCAATCAGTTCTCTACATAAAAAAAGCCGTGCGCGGCGCGCGGGCAAGTAACCTCGTGCTTTAACTAAATCAAATCACTTCTAATTGTAACTAAAAAAAACCCTAAATCTGATCTAAACAATAAATAATAATCTAATCTGAGACTAGTAGACTAAGATGAATACAAGTTTGGTTGTTTTAAGGATAAAAAAACAAGTGATTTATGAGTTTTCAGTGAGAGGTGTTGTGGGTGTAGAGAGAAAGGTTGTGCATTCTTGTTTTGTGAGCTGAGAAAAAAGGAGGACATGTCGCACTGTAGAAATATGACATGTTAAGTAGTTAATATTTTGAAATATTAGAGGATGATTATCTTGTTTGAGAATAACAATATTTAATAAATATTATAATTTTAAATTATACTGTTGTAATAATTGTTTTTAAAATTATGCTCTATTCTAGCAGAAAAATTAATTTTACTGTGCTAGTTTTAAAAAGAAATCACCGAATCTAATGGCTATGAAGTATCTAATTGTTTTAATTAATTTCGGTCTAAATAAAATTAAGAAAAAGTGCCTTTTGTTTGACCAGTAAGTCATGTTTCCAACATAGCCCGACAAAGTATTTACTATTCGAAGCATAAGTAGATATATCTCAAGTCTCAACCTAGTTGTCTAACAAAAGTCCTGGTCAAAATTGCCCAAAACAGGAAAAAAACTTAAAAGTTTGTTGCCCCTTGTCTGTTTGACAGGTTTAATGGGGTTTCAATTCCACATAGACAGGAAACTAAAGACAAGAATTTAAGGATTAGTTTCTTCCTTCCTTCAATCTCATTTCGATTTATATATGGCTTCCAATGCTACAGCTGATTCCCTCTTCAACGCCACTTCGGTAGCCATCGACAAAGATAAGAACAGCCAGCATGCTGTACGCTGGGCTGTTGACAATCTCGCAAGCAATAGCTCGGTTCTTGTCCTAATTCATGTCAAGCATAAAAACCATCAATATCGTAGGCGCCCTCTTTCATTTCTCATTTTAGAAATGAGTGCACTTCTTAATTTGGTGTTGTTTTTCTCTGAATATTATGTTTTATTTGTTGAGATTCATGCAGAAGTTGTTAATGGTCCGGATGGTGATGATGCTGATGAGGCGCACCAGCTTTTCACTCCCTACCGTGGATATTGCGCCCGTAAAGGGGTAAGTAAAGTTCTTGCCATACATTTAGAATCCGGCATTGTATGGTTAAGATAACTACATTATAATGCAAATCATATCACCAAATTCAGGTTCGTTTGAAGGAGGTTGTGCTTGATGACATAGATGTTGCTCGGGCAGTTGCGGAGTACATAAACGTCAATTTAATTGGAAATATTGTTTTTGGTGCATCAGGAAGAAATGTTCTTACAAGGTCGCTCTCTCAGAGTATTGAGGTAGAAAAATCTTGAGAAATTAAAATTCATGTCCAGTACTAAGCTATCCCATGCTATTTATTGGTGCCCAGGAAATTCAGAAACCAAGATGTGCCAACTAGCTTTATGAAAATTGCCCCAGATTTTTGTTCTGTGTATGTAATCATCAAGGGAAAGATCCTGTCAACCCAAAAAGCACAACGGACGCCTACTTATAATGTCTCACAGAAGACGTCATCTATGCCAGTAATTCCACCTCAAAGTCTACAGGATAATGCTGAACTAGATTTGGATGGAGTTAGGTAAGGCTTCGCTACACATTTCATTTCTTGCTAATGAATGCTGCTTTAATGCTTCTCTTTCCCCCCCTCAAACTAGGGAACAGTCTGAGAAAGGCGGGTGGAGAAATGCAGAGGCAGGTGGATTTCCTTTGGACAAGGTCAATGATCCCGTGAGAGGATCACAGCATGTGAGAGGCAGAAATTCCATCTCTATGGAGAGCACCTACCTTCCCTCGCCCTGCAGAAGACCGTCAACCTCCCGTGTTTCTACATCCGATGGATCTGAATTTTCAGGGTTATTCGTAGCATCAATCATGGACAGCTCAGCCCAAAGTTCAGATTTCTCTGTTACTTCAGCCTCTAATCTGAACGAGTCACATGCGGTAAGTGAAAAGTGGTATTCAGTTGATCCCAGTAGGTTTCTTTAGGCTGAACTTTTTGTACATGCAAATAGAATTATTGCAATATCAAAAACGGATATCCATAATCATAGCATCGTTGGATTATGCATTGCAGGACCATTTAGAAGATGAGATGAGAAGGCTGAGACTTGAGTTGAAGCAGACCATGGAAATGTACAGCACAGCTTGCAAAGAAGCACTCTCTGCCAAACAGAAGGTAGTCTATACCATCTTTTGATGCGCCAAAAGCTCGATAGAACTTGGCTATCATTGCTCTTGATCCTGTCTTCGAAAATACAGCAGTTTTTGGATTCAATTGGCTACTGAATACGTGAAAAGAATTTAATTGACAGATTATAAGGAAAATGATACGTGAAAAGAATTTAATTGAGAGCTTATAAAGACAATGATATGAGACATGACCACTAACAAATGGTATGGCTTTTGAATTGGCTCAAATGGTTTAATTCTGAATGCTCTGAATCCAGGCTAGTGAACTTAATCAATGGAAGATTGATAAGGCTCGTAAATTTGAGGAAGCCAAGCTCGCAGGAGAGGCAGCCCTTGCCATGGCAGAGTTGGAGAAGGCTAAGTGCAAAGTTGCCATTGAAGCAGCTGAGAAATCAAAGAAACTAGCAGAGTTGGAAGCACAAAAAAGAAAACAAGCAGAGAGTAAAGCTAAGCGAGAGACAGAGGAGAAGAATCGAGCAATAAATGCGTTGGCACATAATGATGTGCGGTACAGAAGATACACAATCGAAGAGATTGAAGAAGCAACGGATAAATTCTCACCGTCAAATAAAATTGGCGAAGGAGGATATGGACCTGTGTATAAGGGCAAACTTGATCATACCCCGGTTGCAATCAAGGCCTTAAGACCTGATGCTGCTCAAGGAAAGAAGCAGTTCCAACAGGAGGTAATAATCTGGTCAGGATTGTACATGGGATCCTTAAATAGTGAGCATGTTTCCCCCCTAAAGCCATTAATCATGGTTAGAAGTCTAACAACTGTTTAAATTTGAAGGTGAATAAACTCATGACTATGTTAGCCATATGATATCTCATAGGTTGAGGTTCTCAGCTGCATCAGACACCCACACATGGTCCTTCTTCTCGGTGCCTGCCCCGAGTATGGAGTCTTGGTATATGAATACATGGACAACGGAAGCTTGGAAGACAGGCTGCTTCGAAAACACAACACCCCTCCAATTCCATGGAACATACGATTCAAAATAGCTGCTGAGATTGTGACCGCACTTCTGTTCCTACACCAAGCAAAGCCAGAGCCCCTCGTCCATCGGGATCTTAAACCTGCAAACATTCTTTTAGACCGCAACTATGTGAGCAAAATTAGTGATGTTGGCCTCGCCCGGTTAGTCCCTCTATCTGTAGCTGATAGTGTCACACAATACCACATGACCTCTGCTGCAGGAACGTTTTGTTATATAGATCCTGAGTATCAACAAACAGGAATGTTAACTACAAGATCCGACATATACTCGTTGGGAGTCATGTTGCTCCAAATCATCACGGCCAAGCCTCCGATGGGTCTTGCTCATCAGGTGGGGAGGGCAATCGAAAGAGGGAAATTTGCAGACATGCTTGACCAGACAGTATCAGACTGGCCCGTGGAAGAGGCGTTAAGATTTGCTGTACTGGCATTGAAGTGTGTTGAACTAAGGAAGAAAGACAGACCAAGTCTTGCCACAGTTATAGTGCCAGAGCTAAACCGGCTGAGAGACCTTGGAATGAACACGGTGCAGCAAAGAAGAAAAGATAATCACCAGAGCCGTGGAGACAGCAGCAGAGGTCCTAGTCACACTCCCCTTTTACATCCTCTCTCAACATCACAGGCAAGGATGTCAAATTCTTCTCAATATTAACTCATCATATAGAGACCAAAAGTTGATGTATTATGAACTTTGTTTAAACTCTGTTATTTGGGTTTAAGGTGCTAGGCTGGAAGACAAATTATGGCAACATTTGTAGGAATAAGGAGGACAAATTAAGGGACCTTTTGATGCCAAGAGAAAAATATACATTTCATGAAACTTGAGAAATTCAGTTTCATCACCCACAATCAGTTAATCAACAACAAAGTATTACTTTTAGTGTTCATTCTCCTAATTGAGCCATAGCATGTTTTAGTTTTTGAACCATTTGTTTTCTAATTTTCTGCTGTGTTGTTAATTAAGCAGGAGAACGCATATAGGTCTTATGGAAAGAGGACTGAGTATGGCTTTAATCAAGAAAGCGGATGACAGCAAAGAAAGTTAAAGGGCCGACTTGCTTTAACCAAAACCAGAAGCTGCTTGCTGATAGAAAAGAATCAAAGTGTTGATAAACTAAAGAGACATGTAAAATTGAAAGATGTTTGTAGTTCGGGGTCTGAATTATTTTGCTAAGAGAACAAGATGAAACAAGAGACATATATCAGTGAAAAAATAGAGAAACTATTTAGAAAATCTCGTAGGGTTGGAATTCTGTTGTATTAATAGTCATTATACAAGACCATTTAAATCTGTAACCGTTATACAATATCAGATTATTTGCCTATTTTATAGTCTAGAATTTAGCTAAGAAACAAAGTCAATTGCCTAGATTATAGCTATACAAATCTGTCAATATCTTGAATCCTATCATGCCCCTCAAGGTTATGGAGAGGATGCCACAACAACTTGTCACAAAAAGAATGAAATGTGGACGAAGATAATCTTTGGAAAAAATACAAGTAAACTAATTGTTGGTGTGAACAAATAAGACCCGAAGGAAGCCAGTGGAGACCAGCTCACAAATAAAATGATAGGACAACTCAATATGTTAGGTACCAGCATGGAAGACAGGATTGTGTGCCAATTGAGTTGCACCCATGTTGTCAGAGTACAGTGTGTAAGTAAGGCATTGGACTGTTATAACCAATGTCCCGAAAGATATAAGAAACCCGTAAGAGATCCGCAGAAGCATGAGTGAGGGCTTTATATTGAGACTACATGGTAGAGATGTGACTGCTAACTATTTCCTGGCACTCCAAGAGATTAGATTAGAGCCAAGAAAGACACAAGACAGCCTGCCCAATCGCCATCAACAAAGCAGGTTAAACTGGGAGACAAACTGGCATAGAAGCAGGTGTCAAAACCAAGTGTTCCTTTGAGGTAACGTAAGATGCGCTTAACAACTTGTAAGTGAGTATCACGTGGAGAAGGCATAAATTGGCAGAATTGTTGAACAAAATAAGAGATATCTAGACTTGTAAATATGAGGTAGTGGAGACCTCCCACTAGACGGCGATATTCATAGGGATCATGTAGCAGATGGCCATCAGAACTGGAGAGCTTGCGGCGGTTTTGGTTTACAGTCAAGCATGCTAGCAGACTTAGGTATTGAAAGTGGATACTTACTTTGCATGAGATGAAGTTGGGTGGAGGTGTGATAGTCCAATGACTTGGTCTAAGAGAAAAACATTGAAAGAGGCATTGAATGCATTGATTTCGAAGGTTTCGAACATGTAAGAATTAAAAGGTCCATTGGTGTATCAAGAGGAGTTCTCGGTACATCTTATCCATGTTCAAGGGGGGTCCAATACAACCTTATTTGGGCTATGAAGTAAGGACAACAAAGGAAACAAAAAATCCTACTAATACTTGGAAACAACATGGGTGGCTACCTTTTCCTTTTGTTTTTAGGATTAAAGAGCTACATGGAAGGCTATAAATAAGCCTTGAATTAGCTTTATAATATTTTACTTCATTCTCTTCTTCTCATGGCAGAACATGGATTTAATATTATGACATTATTTTATTTTGTTGGCTACAATCCAGGGCTTGTTTGGGCTTCATTAATACTTTTTTCCAGCTAGGATCCCAGGCTTGCTTGATGACATGTTAGTTAAGTTACAAGGATCTTGTATTTTGTTTGAAATTGACTTGAAAAGTGGGTACCGTTAGATTAGGATGAAAGAAGGTGATGAGTGGAAAACAATATTTAAGACGAAGCTTGGTTTGTATGAATGGTTATTAATGTTGTTTGAACTTAAAAATACACCTAGTACATTTATATGCTTAATGATTCATGTGTTGCGTGCATTTAAAGGTATGTTTGTGGTTGTGTATTTTGATGACATTTTGATCTATAGCAAGAACTTAACTAGACATCTTGATCATTTGCGTAATGTGGTTAGTGTGTTGCGTAGTGAGAAATTGTATGCTAATCTTAAAAGGTGTGCCTTTTGCTTGGAGAAAATTGAATTTCTTGGCTATGTTGAAACAACACAGAGAGATGGATGAGGAGAAAGTTAAAACCATTCAGGATTGGCCTACACTCAAATCGGTAAGTGAGGTAAGGAGTTTTCATGGGTTAGCTAATTTTTACAGGTTTTTTGTGAAAGATTTTATAAGTATAAACAAGGCAAAGAGAGCATCGTAGCTGATGCACTTTTGTACAGGTATGCTCTTTTACACACCATGAATACTAGATTGCTAGGATTTGAATATGTGAATGAATTGTATGGTAATGATTCTGACTTTGCCAAGATTTATAATGCATGTGGATATTCGGCTTTTGGTAAGTTTTATTTTATGGATGGTTATTTGTTCAAAGAGAATAGATTGTGTGTTCTTGCTAGTTCTTTATGTGAATTGCTTATTCGTGAAACACATGGGGGTTGATTAATGGGTCACTTTGGGGTTACGAAAACCTTGGATGTATTGCATGAGCATTTCTATTGCCCAAAGATGAAAATGATGTGCAATGAATTTGTGAACAGTGCATTGGTTGTCGAAAGGCAAAATCAAGAGTTCAACTACATGAAATATATATACCATTACTTGTGCCTACGGAATCTTGGGTAGATATCTATAGAAGCAATCCCAAGGAGAGAAAGAGCTTCAAAGGCAAGTGGATGAGCTGATGGAAAAGGGCTATATTTGTGAGAGTATGAGCCCATGTACTATACTCATTCTACTTGTGCCTAAGAAGGATGGAACATGGAGGATCTCTGTAGATTGTCGAGCCATCAACAACATAACCATAAAGTATACACCTCATTCCTAGGCTTGAATACATGTTAGTGAGAATTGTATGCTAATCTTAAAAAATGTGCTTTTTGCATGGAGAAAAATGTGTTTCTTGGCTATGTTGTAACTGCACACAGAGCATTGAGATGGACAATAGTTGGGGTAAGTCAGGTAAGGAGTTTTCATGAGTTAACTAGTTTTTACAAGCGTTTTGTGAATAGTTTTTACAAGCGTTTTGTGAAAGATATCAGTACAATAGTTGCTCCCTTTAAAGATATCAACCATCCATACAGCACAATATAAAAGGGACACTCCTTCATTAAATTATATATATACTTTATTCTAAATGAAGTCATGAGTTAGTTACCGTAGCTTGTGAGACAAATCACTGTGGATTACAGTAGTGTTGCTCAATTTCAGTTTGGTTCATTCGGGTGGCCGATTTACTGATTTTTTTTACATTTTTGCACAGTAAAATAACCATTTTATCTATCGAAAAAGAAAAAAAAAACACCTCCTGTTGGGAGGGGTGCCATGGTAATTGCATATTTTCAGTCCGGTTCGGTCCGATCGGATCACCGATTTATTCATTTTTTTATATTTCTTAGCACAGTAAAATAATCATTTCATCCCTCAAAAAAACAAAAATCATCTCTGCCCGGGAGGGGTGCCACGGTAATTGCACAATTTGAAAATGGCTAAATACTGATACCCCCAATAAGACAAAATTGAAGAGTTGGTTGCAGGGGTGTCCCGATAATTTACCTTTTTTTTAATATTTTACTCCGAATACTGTGGGCACAGGTGGAACACATGGCCACCAATATTTTACCTCTTCGGGCGGTGCATTCAACGTCGTCTGGTAGTGGAAAATGTTCATCTGGCGTCTCCCTGAATGCGTCACCGTGTCCTCTTCCTTATGGTATGACGCGTGTCATCACGTGGTGGCTAGAGACGTGATGGTGGGTGGTTGAACTTCCCCCCCTTTTTCTCTCTCCTAACCCTAAACTACACATCAGCCCTCCGCATTTATGGTTGTTTCATTTCAGTCCCTATACTTTGAATTGTGTTGTATGGTCCTTATTTATATTATTTAAGTTTTGATTTGTTTCAACTGTATCCTTCAATTGAAATTGGCTATATATTACATTTTCATTTCACTCCTTATTCTCTTAATTTTAGGTTTGGTTTTAAATCCTTTAATATTTTTGGTAAATAAGATTTGATTTTTTCAATTTTCTCCTTTGATTGAAATTGATAATATATTTGGTTTCATTTCGGCCATTATACTTTTAATTTTTTATTTTAATTCTTAGATTTTTTTATATTTCTCTAATAGTCCCTAGTTTTTTCAATGTTTATATATATGTGCTCTTAATTTTTGTTTTTAACTTTTATTATTTTCTCTTTTATTATTAAATTTGTGTTTATGATCATTTGAAAATCGATATTTCTTAATTTGTTTTTCCTTTGTTATTTATTTTGGTTTTTTATTATTTTCATGTCAAATGATTTTTTTAGCTAATATTTTTTATTTTTTTGTTTGCTCGTTTGTTAAAGTTTTTGGGCTTTTTGTATTTTTTTTATTGAAATTATTTTCCCATTATTCACACAATAATAATAATAATTTTAGTTTTTTTTCTTGCTTCCTCTTTTGTTAATGTTTTTGAGTTTTTTTCCTTGGGATAATTTAATAATTTTTATTGTTTTCGCAATAATAGTAATAATTGATATTTTTTATTTTTTCCCTTTGTTCTTTCTGTTGGTTTTTTTATTAGTTTTTTTTCACGTCAAATGATTTTTTAGCTAATATTTTTTTATCATTTTTTTATTTGATTTTTTAAAAAAAGTTTTTGGGCTTTTTTATTCTTTTATTGAATTTATTTTCCCATTATTCACGCAATAATAATAATAATAAAAAATTTAGTTTTTTTCTTGCTTGCTCTTTTGTTAATGTTTTTGAGTTTTTTTTCTTGGTAATTTAATATTTTTTATTGTTTTAGCAATAATAGTAATGATATTTTTAGATTTTAAGCCATCGATGTTGTTGTTGTTATAATAGGATGTGTTGATGTGTTTTATTATATCAAACCTTGCATGTATAGATGTTATATTTTATTTTTAAACTAGCAAAATCTATTAATTATTTCAATTCCAACAGTTATAAAAATTGTTTGCTCGACCCGCAATGTAGTGCGGGCAATTTAACTAGTTTTATTCCCCGCTGTGGAGTAATGTTTTTAACTAAAAAAAGATGTGACCATTATTTATATTTCTTTATTATAAAAATATAATTGTAAATCGAGAAAGTGGTACACATGTTAAATAAAATAAATTAAAAATTATATGTGCCTATAAATAATAACAAATTAAAAAATACGAAACTCTTAAATCTCATTTTCTGGCAAGTTGAAGACCAAAAATCACTATCATCAAACTCCTCTCATTGCTAGGAACATATTTGATACTATGATTGTTAATTTGTATCGCTAAAATATGGACAACCAATAAGTTTATCTCTTTTTTCATTTTTAAACACCTTTCTCTCTTCTTTCTCAAAAAATGAATCAAAAAGTAAATAAAATAAACTCTTGAATGAAAATAAAAAATATCAATAATTTGGGAATGATAAAAAATTATCTTCATGCTTTACAACATGATATTCTCTTCTACTTTTTGCATGTTGTACAATAATTTTAAACTTTATATGATGTAATTATGTACAAAATATATTAAATTGAAAATAACCAAAATTATGAGGTCAACAATAAATAAAAAAGCTAAAAAAAGGAGTTAAGGTGTTTCATTGCTTATATGAACAATGAAACACTTCAAAGAAACCTCAAATGTTTTAGTGTTTTTTTTTTTAATTATAACTTATTCTTTGTGGTTTAGAAAAAAAACAAGATTATTTGCCCGCGTGCTGCGCCGGGCTTTTTTTTAACAATAAACTAATTGATTTAGTGTGTATTTTAATTGGTTATTTAAATATTAAATTTATAAAATTGTAAGTTGATGGGATAAAAATTGTTTTTGTCTTGTTTCAACATATATAATTTCTTGTTATTTATTTCAGTTTTTACGCTTTTATTTTTTGGTTTAATTTTGATAAAAACTGTCATTGCATTGTTCCAATCCATAGTAATTTTAGTCTGTGTGTACAGTAAAACACCGAGCTGATTTAACTTTTTTCTTAATAAAATAAAAATAATCATGGTGCGTATAAGTTGGTCGGACACCCAGGTTATAAAAAAAAGTACACGTGGGGAAAAAATTCAAAAACAAATGTTAAAAAAAATGGGTCCGAGGATTATTCGTGGCACGCGTAAGGTGGCCCGGAACAAAAAAAAAATTATATGCGGGAAAAAAAATTGTGGTACACGTAAGCTGACCTAGACTCTCCAGTTATAAAAAAGAACCAAAAAATGTATAGGTGGCAAAAAAAAGAGGAAAAAATTGTAAAAAAAAAAGTGGATCCGGAGATTAGTCGTAGTGCGCGTAAACTGCCCCGAACACCTCGGTTATAAACATAAAAAAGAAGTTGGGTAAGAAAAAAGAAAGGGAAAGTACCTTTTCAAACAATAATAAACATTGAATCAGTGTTCATTACTGTTCAAATGGTCGATCTCTTTTAGCTATATACTAATATTTTTAAAATAAGTCACATATATCAATTTTGTTGTGTCTTGTTACATTTAGAATGACCAATATATTTTTATTGCATATTAAAAAATAAAAAAATAGAATATTTTCTTATATCGCTTAGAATTTTGACTCGTTCTAGCTAAATAATTTTTTTTAAATATGTTTTTTCTTTAATTTCATCTTTTCATTCTTGATTTATTAGACTTTATAATATATTATGATTTTGTTTTTAGTAATCTCAGTTTTATAACCCATGCCACTGGTTTGACGAGTTTAACCCAATTAACTTGAGTTTTTTTATCTCTTTTTTAATTGTTTTTTTTTATTTTCATAATTTAATTTGTTTAAATTTGTTTGATTATGATTTAATATTTTTCATTTGTTTAGTTTGTTTTCTATAAAATTATCACAATTCTATTATCAGGGTTAAGATTTTTACAAGTTAAACCAAGTAAATTTTATTTGTTTTATAGTCTTATTTCAATATTTTACTCTCAATATTTAAACAAAAAGATATCATCTTGAATTTTTTTATCACTTGTCTAAGTTTTCTTAGATTATTTCATGATTAATTAGGACTACCAAATAGATTTTTATTAATACATTTAAAATATTTATTATTTTAATAAGATAAACAAATGTCACGTGATTGCTATGTAAATAAAGAAAATTAATAAATTGTTTTATAGAAGTACTTGATTGGCATAATTGAAAAAGGTTATTGCACCAAAATATGAAAAATTATGTATTCAATGGAGAAAAACTAAAAGTTGGTGTAGTGACGAAATTTCAATTATTCCTCAGTGAATGCAAAAGTACAAGACGGAGCAATTAATGAAATTTGGATAGGAGTTGATTAGAAATGGTTAAAAAAAAGTACTTAAATAAAAAAAATGTGAAAGTGATGTATTAACAATGCAATTATCCCATTGTCTACTGTGAAATGGTTAATTAACAGTGCAGTTGTGTCAGCTCAATGAGGAATTGAAACAAAATGGGCCCTTCTCTCACGAGAAAGTCCATCAAGGCCCACCGCCTTTGCAAATAAAAAAAAAAAAAAGGCAAGGGCAAGGTAGTCAAGAGAAAAATCCTCTCAGGGTGGTACATAGTTGAAGCAAGTCTTGCCCCCCCGCCATAGTGATCACTCTATCTATCTAAACAAACAGAGTGTTCCTTAAACTCCTCCAAAACAAACCATAAAAGATCCGAGGAGTTTGGGGATAAGAAACCCTAACCCTAATTCATTCTACCTCTTTTCTCTCTAATCAATCGCTTTTATTTTCAGGTATTCATTCTTTTCTTTTTTTCCTTTATCAGCTAACAATCTCTTTTTTTTCCATAACGTTTCGTGCTTCTTCCTTTCTGTCTGTAATCAGATCCGTAGGTTTTTTTCTTTCCTTTTTTCGTCTTTTAATACCTTGTTTTTTTTAATTATCCGATAATAAATGATGAGTTAGTGTACAAAATCTGTTTTTGATTAAATTAACAGTTTCTGTTTATCGTAATAAACTGTTATCGTAATTTTATTACGATTTTGAGGAGTCTTAAGGGATATGGATTGATGATTATATTTATGTTTTGTAAGTATATAGAGATGTTTTTATTGGGTTTATTGGAGAATTGGATATGGTTTTATTTAGATTAGTGTGTATATTTTCCGGTTTGATGGGGGTGGGGTTTGGTGCGAAAAGTATTTACCTTTGCCTCTTCCTTTTTTCTTAATACGGGTAGGATGAGCATGGATTATGTGGTTTTTGGGGGGGAATAATTAATGGGGTTTTAGTCTCTTTGATGATTACGTTATTGGGTTATGGAGAGGAATATGACGTTTACTGTTTGCAGGCATGGCTGGTTTGGCACCTGAAGGATCCCAATTTGATGCTCGTCAATTCGATTCTAAGATGAATGACTTGTAAGTTTTTTATTCTTCTGTTATGACATGCTTACTGAATAGCGTATGGAATTTATTAGCTTCTGCTTATCCTTTTGAGAATTTATTAATTGATGTGTGCAGGCTCACAACTGATGGGCAAGATTTCTTTACTTCATATGATGAGGTGTATGACACTTTTGATGCTATGGGTTTGAAGGAGAACCTTCTGAGGGGTATTTATGCATATGGTAAGTTGCATTAAAACTGCAATCCTTTTCATGTAAAATTACAATTTGGGAAATTTCTGATTGCCTGTGTAACAGTAGCAAGCAGTGAAACTATCCTGTGCATGATCAGATTAATTCAAATTATTTTCATTGATTCATGGAACATACTCAGAATTCAGATGTTTGTCTTAATTGAGTTTAGAGTTCCTCACACTCCACCTATCAAGTACTGGCTATAATGTGCTGTGATTTTTCTGCAATTTTATATGATGAATAACATTTTTTTTGAAGATTCTGTCATGTCCTAAAAAAATATTTTTATATAGTAGGAATCATGTCTGTGCGTGACAAATTTAAAATCTCATGGTGTGATCCAAATTTGTTTGAAGGTTTTGAGAAGCCATCTGCAATTCAACAAAGGGGGATTGTCCCATTCTGCAAGGGACTTGATGTAATCCAGCAAGCACAATCAGGAACTGGAAAAACAGCTACCTTTTGCTCTGGAATTTTGCAGCAGCTTGATTACGATGTAGTTGAATGCCAAGCATTGGTTCTTGCACCTACTCGAGAACTAGCACAACAGATTGAAAAGGTTATGAGAGCGCTAGGTGATTATCTGGGTGTCAAGGTTCATGCTTGTGTTGGTGGAACTAGTGTCCGTGAGGACCAGCGCATTCTCTCAGCTGGGGTTCATGTTGTGGTTGGTACCCCTGGTCGTGTTTTTGACATGTTGCGAAGACAATCACTTCGGCCTGACTTTATAAAGATGTTTGTATTGGATGAAGCAGATGAAATGCTCTCACGAGGTTTCAAGGATCAGGTTCCTACCTTTAATTTGCATCTGCATTCTTTCTTAAGACTTGTGACTGTTTACATGGTGCCATCAGTTTGAAGATGCACCTATGCATCTCTTGGAATTTTTTCACTCTAATGACTGGACCTCATTTTTACAGATATATGATATTTTCCAGTTGCTGCCCCCAAAGATTCAGGTTGGGGTTTTCTCTGCTACTATGCCACCTGAGGCACTAGAAATCACAAGAAAGTTCATGAATAAACCTGTGAGGATTTTAGTGAAGCGTGATGAGCTTACCCTTGAGGGTATCAAGCAATTTTATGTTAATGTTGACAAGGAGGAGTGGAAGCTTGAGACGCTTTGTGATCTATACGAGACCTTGGCAATAACCCAAAGTGTTATCTTTGTGAACACTAGGCGCAAGGTAGATTGGCTTACAGACAAGATGCGCAGTCGTGATCACACAGTCTCTGCCACTCATGGAGATATGGACCAAAACACTAGGGACATTATTATGCGGGAATTTCGCTCTGGTTCCTCTCGTGTGCTGATCACCACTGATCTGTTAGCCCGTGGTATTGATGTGCAGCAAGTCTCACTTGTGATCAATTATGATCTGCCAACACAGCCAGAGAACTACCTCCATCGTATTGGTCGTAGTGGACGTTTTGGAAGGAAGGGTGTTGCTATAAATTTTGTTACCAAGGATGATGAAAGAATGCTTTCTGACATCCAGAGATTTTATAATGTGACAGTTGAGGAGCTGCCATCAAATGTTGCCGATCTTCTTTGAAGGAATTGTGGTTCTCCAAGTTAAAAGACTTGAGTTTGGAAGTTCAAATTATTATGCTCGTTCTTGCAGGTTTGGGGCCATCTATTTAGCTTGGATTGGACTTACCCTACAGACTCGGTTCTGTGCATTTTAGATTGGGGCGAATCTCATCGTGCAGAAGAATCCGTTGTGTTAAAGTTTTGCAAGTTTGTTTTTGCATTTTCCTTTGTGTCGAAGTAAAATTTGCTGAAGTATTGTAGTGTCTGTCGTAGTATTTGTTTTGTGAGTGGTTTTTTTATTTTCTGCAAGGGAATTTCATGTAGGTTAAAACAATTGATTAAGCTTTTACTTTAAAATCTTTGACTCTCCATTGCTGTTTTGGGCAATTTTAATTCATGTTTCTTGATGCTTCCGCCTGTGGCTGGTAAGCAATTCTTTCCTCCCTTCCTCCTTGCTGCCTGAATGCATGTCATGTCACGTACCATACAAAAACTACGTTGGAGGTGTAGTGTTTTATAAAAGAGTGTAATAATTATTTATTTAAATGTTTTTTATTTAGAAATATATTAAAATAATATTTTTATATTTTAAAATTTATTTTTGATATAATATGATTAGGCTTACTATGGACTTCGATATGTATAACTTTAACAAGTTTAGGAGATGTTGGTGCCTGTTTTAATTGGGGTTTTGTCGAGATTGAATAGTCTTGAAACTTGTAGTAAAAGACGTGGCCCATTGACCAGAATGCAGAACGAGATGGTTAGCACGTTACACGTGGCCAAACACATCATCCACATTTAGCTTAAACATCCTCTTTTATTATGGTAGCTTATAAACCCTGATTAGCATGGTCGCTACTCCCCTAGCAGTCGCTTTGTTGTGTTAACTAAATAGACCAAGATGGGCTTAAATAATAATTAAGGTTTAGTCTACGTCATCAAAGCAATTTAAGAGGCTAATAATTAGCATGCAAAAGCGTTAACAGCATGGTCTAACTATCAAAGGGCATGAATTTGTTGAGTTTCAAGTATATTAAATAGAGGAATAAACTTGGTCTTGACTGGTTATGTTAAATATATTGAATTTAGTTATTTAGATATTTATGGTTGCCTCTAGAAGTCTAAGAGGCCTATAAATGTGGGGACTTATTTATTTTGATGTCTGTGCTGTTTTAAAGTTTTAGTTATGATTTTTCCTATTCTTGGAGGGTTGTTCCAAATATATAGATGGGTATTTCGAATTGAATATGTAGATTATGTTTTCAGAAATTATCATTATGAGGTCTTGTGTTCCTCTTCGTTCTTAAAAGAACTCTTAGAACTTATCAAGTTAATTTTGTGGTGTTCAAACAACCAAACTTATCACCTTGATTGTTGAGAGATTCTCTGGTTTTCTTCATGTGGTGTTTCAATCCTTCATAGTCTTGGTTTCCATCTGGTCAGGTGTCGGGTCAAGGCTCAACCAATCTTCTTTACATGATCTTGGGGTTCTAAACCATCATTGTTATCGGGTTTCATCACAACTATTAGAGTTCATATCACTCTTGAAGAAGATTTCACCCTAGAATCTTAAATGAGATCTTTAGCCTCTTGTTAAGCCCTCACGACTCCCTTATTGCTAACACCTTTCTCCAACAACATTGTATGGAAGTAGTGACTGATAAAAGTTTCAAATAAGTATGTCATAATAACCACTTGCATTTATATTTTTGAATGATAAACACATTTGATCTCTTTCATCTTTTATTCTTTTGGTGTTGTACTTCTTTTTCCTATGAATCTTGAAGTTCATAGAATATGTTTTTTTACACTTACTAACTTCTCGTTTTAAAACCCTTGAACCATGACTTAGTTTTTTGCATTCTTAAGCTTGAATCCTAGTGTTCCCTCTCTTTTGCTGAATACATGACTCAAATAGGGGGGAAAAGACAACGACACAGTAATAGAGTTTACCAGAGTAAGAGCAATAATTTAGACTCGAAATTGCAAATCTGACTTTTGTTAGAACTAAAACTAATAGAAAATAAACAGATGTGAAGCGATGAAAATGACTCAAACAACAACCAAATATCTTAAATATGATGATAATATACTAGAAAGAACAAAATCAACAAATGTTTTGAAAACTAAAAGCAAAACATACTCGTTACAACAAGACAAAACCCGATTCTGAAACCTAAAGAAAATGATATCCAAATGACATCAAATTTATTATATGTTTTTATTGGGATCCCAATAAATAGATTACTAATGTTAAGGGTATTCCGAGTTATTTTGATATATGGACACAACACTGACTCAAAACAACCCTTTTAAAACCCGAATTTAGAAGCTATACTAAATGATGTCAAAGTAAAAGGATACTTTATATTTATTGCGATTTCACACTAAATAACCAGAATATCAACTTGGAGATAATTACTATAAGTTTTGATATGCTAACGCGAAACAGATGTGTTACAAACTTGTCTTCAACTAAATAATGTTTTCTGATTGCTACATTCTTCTTCTTTTTACTTCAAATAGAACACAATAAACACATGAAAGAAATGAATACTAACAAAAAAAAAAGTAGACGAAGAGAAACTCACATGAATCAAATAAGATAACAAAAATAAGAGAATACAACCTGATTCTAGAACCTAGCTCTAATACCAACTGATATGAACTTCTTGATCACGTGGTCAAGCAACCCCAATGAAGATGATACTCTCCCAAGAAAGCCAAAAATTAGATTTGAGAAGTGTGACACTATGGAAACATGTCCCAAGGCACCAACACTATTGGAATTGAATTGAATGACGCTACAAGGTTAGTTATACCCATGGTTGTCCGTTTCTGCCGAAATGTTTCGTACTAGTTAAAAAAAATAAGACAAAAACGGCGTCGGTTTTACCTCGGTTTAAATTTCAGCCAGCTTTGGATTTTTCGGCCAAATACCGGTTGAAACGTTCCTATTTTATTATGCTTGTTTCGTTTCGGCCAAATAGTGTTTTTTTTAAATAATGAATAATTTTACAATATTAATCATATCTCTTAATCCGACCATTAGATTGAGATGCAATTTTACGAGGAGTCTCTTGTCATATTCATATATTTTATGTTAAAATTTCAGAGCAATCAGAGAATGTAATGACCTTGCGAGATTGATGATGACATTTTCGTAAAATTATACATATTCATAATTTTGTTCAAAAAAATCATTTCATTGTGTCTTTTTTAGATTAAATTGCACAGTTCTAAAAATTTTATTTTTTGATTTGAACTATTTTGAATTAATATATATAAACAGTACAATCCCGAAACAACGTACCGAAACGCTCCAAAACCAAAACATTTCGTTCTAATTGAAAAAACGAAGCACCAACCAAAACGGTATTGACAACCTTGGTTATACCTTAATGAGTCAGATTTGACCTTTGTCTGAGCAAAGAAAACACGTTGCATAACGCAAAACTCAAGTTTATTTCATTAATTCATGGCTGCTAGTTTTGCAACATACAATTCACTTATATAATGTTTCAATTAACCCTAATGGCTCTCTATATATGGGTTGATTTGAGTCTACTTACAAAATTGACCAAAATATGTAAAAATAATCCAAAAACTAATAAGAAAATAATAAAAAGAATAAAAATATGAAATTAATATCCTATTTAGTATCAGATTTGTCATCCCTAAGAAGTTCCAGATAGACTAAGAAATCTAATCCAATCCTTATATCTTAATTAACCTAAATCAACTTTGAACCCCATATTGCCCTAACTTATATTCATTAAAATGAACCAAATAAGACGCAACATAAACCAAATAAGTTTGTTTGGGCAAAAGAAACTGAATAACAAAAATTGTAAAGCCTATTATGATCTATATCCGAAGGCTTTCTCCAACTCCGATTGATATGAAATTGCCCCTTCGCATTGAAACATAGCTCTCGAATCATTTGGTAAGTTTTCAATCCATTTTAATTGATATCTGAAGCCTCACCAAATTGCTAATGTTTGACTTATCCAAAAATGAAACGAAAGCGGTAGCATTTATTTACTTAATGGAAAACCTCATTATAACCTCTTAACATATTATAAAGGGCCTGTTTGGCACAGCTGTTGCTATTGTGGTTGAGGTTGAGAAAAAACAGTTTTATGAAAAACACTTTTACCTGCGTTTCAAAACTGAAATTGAAGTGTTTGGTTAAAACTGTGGTTAAGTTTGAGGTTTAATGAAAAGCAGTTTCGAGTGTTTGGTTACCATGTTTTTCATATTGTTGTCAACTTGTGAAATTACTTTAAATGACACACACACACACATATATATTGTTTTTAAAATTTTGTAGATTTAATTATCATCATAATAAAATGTAATTAATAATTCAAGTAAATTACACACTATTCTTCTATCAAACTACTTGCAATTCTATCACGAACTATATTCATATGATATGACGTAGCAGAAAAACACAAGAATACGATCAACGTCGATATTCCGTAAAGAAATCTAAGATGAGAGGAACTCTCAGAAAAGTTCAAAACTTTATTCAATAATTCAATGATCATTCGGCCAGGGGCTTACAATAATATTTAAAGCAGAAACCCTAGCCCTAACCCATATTGGATAAGGAAACAACGTTAATTAATAAAATTACCAAAAATGGCAAATTTGAGATAAATGCAGAAATTGAAAATGCTATAAATCCTGAGCAAGCCGGAATTGACAGAAGTCGATTCGGACTTGAGAATCAAGAGTTATGACTAAAACGAAACTTTCCTAAAATGGCAAAAACGATGATTTCGGGGCCTAAACGATGGAATTCAGCCAAAAACTGGTATGCAGTAGTAGCCACTGACTTATTTCAGAAATGCTGAGATGCATCAACTGGGTGATCTCTATCTACACAATTTTTAATTTTTTTAAAATATGATTTTTATATTTTAAAAAATCAGACTAGGCCGACCAGCCCAATTGGCCCAAAAAGGGCCAACTCTGCTGGACTTGGGCTGGGCCGAGAGCAGCCCAGCCCAGCCCAAGAGTTCCAAAACAACAACAAAACGGTAAAACGGTGCATTTTTTCTTTCATCTTCATTTTGAGTTATTCGGCCATATTATTGTTCACGTGAACAGAAACATGGCCGACTGTGACCAGAGGGTCAACGGCCGGTACCGACGAGTAGAGGAGGCTGAAGTGGTTCTTCCTGTGGTGGTGGCGTCGGAAATGGTGTTGTGTGGTAACCGGTATGAGCCTTGGAAGGTTGTAGCTGCTGTAACTCTGCAGCTGCCTCTGGTTTACTCTCTCTGTTGATGATCATATTCTCGATACATGATCAAGTAGTGCTATACATGATGGAAGAAACAGAATCCTAGATCTTGTGAGGCCTTGAATAACCAGGACTTTTGGTTTCTACGGAGAATTACCTACAAAATCAGCAGCAGACAAGACAACAGTCGTCATCTCCCTCATTATTTGTTTGTTCGTGTTCTTTGGAAGCATTTTCCAGCCTCCAAAGGAGAAAGAAAGGGCTTGTTCTTATTGCTCCTCTTTACATTTTAGATGAAGATAGCTTGAGGTTACGATGATCTGATTCAATTCGAAGATGGGAATTTAAACCCCGGTGAAATCTGTGTGAAAATGCCCAGACTATTGCATGGCTCGTTACGTTTGCGTTCGTTTCGAAAATCATAAAAAAGATGCCTTTTAAAATGTGGTGCAATCGCAGTTATTTAGGTGGGACCCACTGGAAGAAAAAAAAACTACCTATTTGGTAATACCTGCTATTGGGGCTGTAGTTCAATGCAACTGCACGTTGAACCGCCGCCCCCACACACCCACAAAAACTAGTTTCATCGAGTAGCATCCCAAGATTGAAAATTACGTGGATGTGTGCAAGCACCTGGCAATTCCTGGATGGAGAGGCCGCATTATTTAATCTAAATAAAAAAAATGGAATAGAGTTTATGAATTTAATTAGTTTGAGATGAAACTAAAAATGAAGTAATATTATAAAAATTAATCAGTCGATTGGTCAGCTGAATGACATGTTTGATAACAGTGAAATAAACCCCAGTAATTGTAAATTAAGGCAATTAACAGCGGTTTAAGTAAAGAAACAAATATATATATATATATATATATATATATATATATATATATATATATATATATATATATATCAGACAGCACCCCGTTTAAACAGCAAAAGAAGAGATCTTTTTGCTTCTCTGCCTTTCAGAATTTTACAGAGAGAGAGAGGGAGGGAGGGAGAAAGAAATGTGGGAATCGATCTGTTTAACGTTGGCAGCCACCGCCGGTAATAACATCGGAAAAGTTCTTCAAAAGAAGGGCACTCTCATTCTTCCTCCCCTCTCTTTCAAACTAAAGGCATGCATCTTTTACCCATTTTCTTTATCTTCTTTTCTCGGCCTGCTTTCTTTTATTTTTGTTTCATTTTATCACACTTTTGTATTGCTTAACAAGTTAACAACCTATACAATATATTATTTGCTTTTTAATTTTCAAGATTGTGGAAAGAATTTCAAGCCCTGAATCTGAAATTCTGCTGCTGTTCAATTTCAAGAAATGATCTTATTGCTAACAAGTGCATGCATGTTGCTTCGATTCTCGATTACCATTGTCAATCTTTCGGTTTTTGATTCTGGGTTTATGGAATTTCTCTCAATTCTTTGCTTATTAGAACCCGTGCAACCGAACTTTGCATGTGAAGGAAGTCGGTTGCTTATTTTTATTGATTTTATGTGTAAATTTTCAGGTGATGAGGGCATATGCCGCTAATAAAGCTTGGATCATTGGTTTTCTTATGGATATATGTGGTGCATTGTTGATGTTGAGAGCATTATCTCAAGCTCCTGTGAGTGAATATATTTGTGTTTCGATTCCTTTTAGATTATTGTGCTTAATTGGAAATTTCCATATTTCTTTTTTGGAAAAGAAAATATTAGATTGACGTTTTTGAACAATTTAAACTTCGAGACTGCATTTTCAACATATATATGCAAAGAAAAAAGAAAGAGACTGAGAGTCTTCTTGTTGATAATGATTTGAAAAATTCGTTGCTTCTACCAAACTCAAGTAAAAAATGAGCTCTTTTATTTGTTAGTGAACTTCTATTTGGTTACTGCAATTTATTTTGTGTCATTTGTGTACTCTTCATCAAAGTGATCTTGACTGTTTCTGTCAGGTATCTGTCATCCAACCAGTTTCTGGTTGTGGACTTGCTATTCTTTCTGTCTTTTCCCATTTTTACCTAAAGGAAGTCATGAATGTCATTGATTGGATAGGAATCACTTTGGCTGGTATTGGTACAATAGGTATGTAAATTCTTCCTGGTTGCTTCCTGGATTGGTGTTGATCTCATTGTTATTATAATCATATTTCAGAATGGTTACATGATAGTTATGGCTCAAAAGCAAGAGCATATTATTAGCTATTTTGTTTTTAACTATGCTGTGCATTCCTTCTGTGGATGAATAAATATATTCCATGAAGATGTCTCGTTTGGAATAGGTCTTACCATGAACTTTTGTTTTTCATAATCCGACAAGTATAAAGTTTTGTTGTATTGAGCTAAACTATTGACATAAAAATATTAATTGATTATGAAAATTCAATTCTCCAAAACTGTTTGATATCCATGTTTGCTTTGTGATCCAACATCTTATTTATGTGGGAAACTGAGCCTTGCTGTTTGTTTTGTATTTGCAGGAGTTGGTGCTGGAGGTGAGGAGCAAGAGGGATCCTCTGTATCTATTTTCCAGTTACCTTGGCTGGTGTTTCTTGTTGCCCTCTTGTTTGTAGGTACCTTACTCTGTGCACCAACTTTATTAGCATTAATATGCCATTGTTGTCTGAACTATTGCATAGACATATATGAGTATTCAAAGTTGAGAGATAAGAAATCTTATTATATTTTAGAATCTAAGCTGGTTTAAAATCTGTGGAAAGATGGAAAGGACCTACACACCTGAAAATCTTCTCTCAAAGAGTACCCATGACTTGTGTTTACTCATAAACTTACTAGGCTATATCTCTGAGTCTCACCTATAACACACACAGTGCGTACTCATCCATCACATATGCAAAGTACTTAGATAGGAAACACACGCAAACGAGCCAAAGATCCGTATTTCTATTAGTGATGGTCAAGACATATCACTTCTTAATGTTGATTTCTGAGGCACCACTGGATGTGAATGTTTTGTACTGTCTTAGTGAAACGGCTCTCTTTTAACTGGTTAAATTTTCAGCTTCATGGTTGGTTGTGTATGCTAGCATGGCTTAGTCTAGAAAACAACTTATAGTTGAAGGTTGGCTTCTTCTCTTTGTAGAGTTGGTTTTGATTATCAACACTTTCCCCTGACATTGACTCAGCTCTCACACTAATGGCAATTGGAATTCTGCATAGTTTGGTATGATTGAGGCCTTCTGTGAACATATCAGTTCCTTTAGTGTGACCTCCACCATGCTGAATGTTGGTCCCTTATTAGAAGAGTTTGCAATAATTAAACCTTCCATAATTCCCAACCCTTGTTTGCCAACTCCAAAATGACCCTTTACCACATCCTCTGATACCACTTTTTCATGATAAAACAAACCTGACTTTTCCATCTAAAGCGAGTCTTCAGCCACCCAAGCAGCTGAAAGTTTATCCAACCAAATCACAGCCACCTTTGACTAAGGAATTGACCAATTGCTTCATTGCTAGAACCAGCCTAAGAAAGGTTGCATTTGCATTCCACTGAAAGACGTATAAATAGGTCACCTGGCATCTTGTTAGTAGATGGCTCCATTTATGCAGTAAGATGAAATGATAAATTCTGTATTATATTTGTATAATAGGCAGCAAGAGTAGAGAAAAGCTTAGTGAGCCTATGAGAATTTTGTTTGTGGTCTTAGCACTGTACTCTAATATAATGTAACCTTTTTGTTTCATGTCTTGACTCTTTACACTTCTCAACTACAAATGCATCTAAATCTCTCCTTTCTAACTTCTAGTGGGGACTATAACTTGACGCTACCATTTATAGTTTTGTGGTGCTTCATTTATGTGTTCTCATTGCATAATTTTTCTAGTTGGGATTCAGTTCATCAGATATTTTATGGACATCTGCATGGTTGGAGGGACCGCATCAGTGACAATGTGATGATTACTCAGTATGGTTTGATATGTGCAACTAAATATGATTTTTTTGAAATAGGTGGTCCTCAATGGATGGCTCCGGGTATACAGACATCAAAGAAGAGCACATGAAATGGTAAAATTTTCTTTCTTTATCTTGCTGGTTTGTAAATTATTTTTGTTTCTGATTTTGATTCCTCAACCATCCCCCGTAGCCTTAATTCATTGTTGTGCCTTCTGTTGAAAAATGTTTCGAATGCAGATGGACTCTGAAGTTGTTGAAGAAATTATATATGGTCTGGAATCTGGGATTTTGTTTGGGTATGATTCCTGGTACACCATCTTTGTTCATAAATTTGTTGTTTTTCAGTGTTGCCACTATTTTTATAATAGTGATTTCTTTATGCTCAGCAAATTCAAAATTATCAGAAATTTGATGCGCCAGTTTGCATAAATAATGTTGTCAGACTTCGAGTACATCATTGAATGTACAGAAGTTCATGTTATTAGATGGATGCATGTGTTATGCCAGAAGGCTTCACCCACCAGTGTTATCGTTTTAGCGTGTCTCATTTAATCAGAATAGTAACAGTTGCTGCAAAATCAATATATCTTTTATATGCATGAATATCCAGTTTATTTCTTTCAAGAAACTGTTCCTTAATGAATATGCTTAAAATATTGTTTCCTGACGTGCCATTCGATTTATACCAAAATTAAGTATTGGTCCTAGCATAAAAAAAGGTTATGAACTGCTTTTGTTATTCAGATAGGCTTAAGGTTCTAAATGCTGAGTTGTAATATCAAAGATTGGATATCATATGCAGGATGGCTTCTGTAATATCAAAGATGGGATTTGTCTTCCTGGAGCAGGGTTTCTCCAGGATGCTAGTCCCTATATGCGTCTCCATCAGTATATGCTGTAGTGCAACAGGATTTTATTACCAGGTATTTTCAAATCACCATCTAGATGTTCTCTCTAGGGCTCTTATCTGTGATCAATTTTGACCTTTTCTCTGCATAAAACGTGTTTTTCATATTTTAGATGTCTGCTAGTTTGATTGCCCGCACTTGTTGCGGGCACAATATATTTTTTATAATTATTGGATTTGATGTAATTTATAAATTTTACTAATTTAAAAATAAAATATAATATCTACACATACAAAGTTTGATATGATACAACATATTAATACATAGTACCGCAACAACAACATCAAAACTTTAACATCAAGGAGACAGAAATAGGTAATTGCCTCGAAAGATTTTCAACAAAAAAATGTGGGAAAACATAGTGTTTTTCCAACATTTACATCAACCTTCATGATGTTGTCAGTTTGCACTATGTTGTGGGTCGAGCAAACAATTTTTATAATTGTTGAGATAAAAATAGAATATTTATACATGTAAAGTTTGATATAATGAAACATATCAACACACCTTATTATAACAACAGTAACATCGAAGTCTTAACATCTAAAATTATCATCACTATCACTACCAAAATAATAAAAATTATTAAATTACCTAGAAAAAAATACAAAACAATTAACAAAAAAGCAAATAAGAACAAAAACTAAAATTATTATTATTATTAATATTATTATTGTGCTAATAATTAAAAAAGCAAAATGAAATCAAAGACTAAAAAAAGCATAAAAACTTTAATAAAAGAGCAAATAAAAAAATATAATAGATGATAAAACAAAAATAAAAATATTTAGCTGAAAAAATCATTTAATTTGAAAAATAATAAAATTATTATTATTGATGTTATTATTGTTGTTGTTGTTGTTGTTGTTGTTGTTGTTGTTGTTGTTGTTATTATTATTATTATTATTATTATTATTATTATTATGTTAATAATGAAACAAAGAAACCTAAATGAAAGACTAAAAAAATCCTAAAAACTTTAACAAAAGATCAAACAAAAAAATAAAATAAAAATAAAAATTATCATTCCTATTACTGTAAAAAAAAAATAAAAAATATCAAATTATCTCAAGAAAAAAAAAACTAAAAAAACTAACAAAAGAGTAAGCAAGAAAAAAATTCAATTATTATTATTATTATTATTATTATTATTATTACTATGTTAATAATGAAAAAAATAAATATATAAAATACTGAAAAAAATCCTAAAAACTTTAACAAAAGATCAATCTAAAAAATAAAATAAATGATAAAATAAAAATAGAAATTATCAAGTGAAAACAATTCATTCAATTTGAAGATAAAAAAATAAAGGGATTAAAATGAAAAATTAAAAGTATTAAGGGCCGAAATGAAAATCAAATATATTATCAATTTAAATCAAAAGATAAAATTGAAAAACTAAACACTTATGTACCTAATATATTAAGGTATTTAAACTTAATCCGAAATTTAAAAGATTGAGGACCGAATTGAAATATAAATATATAATTCATTTCAATTGAAGACCCAATTGCAATACATCAAAACCTATTTAAAAGAAATCAGGATCAAACAGAAAATTAAAAGAGAAGGGACCAAAGTGAATAAAGCAAAAACCGGGGGGCCTCTCCTGCACTTTTGCGTGCAGGAGAGAGAAAACGGAAAAACAAACTTCCCCCCGCCACCGCACCGACTCCGGAGACTATTGACCAAAACACGCCAAACCATGAGGACGAACACACGGTGGTGCAGCGGAGGAGACCCCGGAAGCTTATTTTCCGGCGACGAAGGACGCCGCACGCGCCGCTCGAAGAGGGTCTTCGGCGTGTAGCCCACGCGCGCGCCGATTTCTGAAGATAATAATAAAAAAATTGCAGTCAATTACCGGAACACCCCTATATATAATTCTTCACTTTTGTCTTATTGGGGGGTACATTAGTATTTAGCCATTGTAAAAAATGGGCAATACCCGAGTTACCCCCCTCCCGTTTCAGAAACATTTTGTCTTTTATGGGGGCAGAATAGTATTTAACCATTTTCAAAAAGTGTGTAATTCCCGTGAAGCCCCCCGGTGTTAAACCTGTTTTTTGTCTTTTTCGAGGGCTAAAATCGTTAATGTACTGTGCAAATAATGATAAAAAAATCAAAAAACCGGCAAACCGACCGAACCGACCCAAAAATACACTATTGAAATCCACAGTGAAAACACTCACAAGCTACAGTGTTTTCCTGATCTCTTTTAGTATCCACAGTGAAAACACACACAAGCTACAGTGTTTTCCTGATCTCTTTTAGTATAGTTTATAATATTTGTATGGGATTTCTGCTTGCCTCAATCATCATAGAACAGGAAAAACAAGATTTCATTTCTTGCATGCTTGCACATGTCTTGTTGATTTTCCAATTGGTTTTGCTTTGAGTGTACGATTTCCTTCTGAACAGACTCAGGGTCTAAAGCATGGAAGGGCACTTGTGGTGTCTACATGTGCTGCCGTGGCGTCAATAGTGACTGGTGTACTTGCTGGAATGCTTGCATTAGGAGAACAGTTTCCGTCAGCGCCAACTGCTCGTTTTTCACTTCTACTTGGATGGTAACTTTAAAGTTTTTATTTAAACCATTTCCCTTCTAAATTCAAGTATCCTGATATGAGCTTGATGCTCCAAGTCATGGTTTCTTGAAAGCAATATAACTCGATGCTATTCCACAGTGAAGGTGACCTATTTGGGAGATTGCATGTGGAAGCCATCTATTTTAGACAATTTTGCCGACATCTGATTTAGAAACTTTGATTTACATGTTATTGAAATATCTCCTTTAAACATAAATTGATGGTTAGAGACTCAAAAGGTAGAATTCAATTCTGTGTTAATATCTTTGGCTGAGCTGTGTACAATATTAAAGTCAGTGTAGAATGTTGAAGTATCCTTCCTTCAAAGGCCCATTTTGTAGATTAGTACTTTTAAAAAACCTACCTACATACACAACAAACGTGCTTATAGGGATCCCAGCTAGGAAATGTGAGATGTTGTCTTATTGCTATAAATGTACTCAGTGAGATTTCTGCATTGCAGGCTGTTTATAGTAGCAGGTGTGATTTTACTTGTTAGTTCAACTTGGCTGCTGCGGCACCTTCCATTGTGTCACTTGATACGATTGAATGCTGATCGGAATTTCAGTTTAAGTCGATCAGGATCTCTCCGACTAAAGGATTCAAACCCAACTGCTGTTATCCATGCAACAACATTGCATCATTTGATATCATCTCCTTGAACACTTGGCTGTATGCAAAATGTTACACACTTGAAAACTGATGGAGGGAGTGGGTTCGTTTTATATACAAAATGCACTTCATCATCTCGATTTTGGATGTATGAGAGAGGTTGTGAGAGGGAGCCTGCTTATGAAAGCAGCATTGGTGTTGATGATGTTCCGATTTTAATCTCATCAAGGAAGTACTACTTATTGGTGTCTCTGTGTAAAGCTGACCCAGTAACATATGGACAATTTATAACTACATAGAAAGCAAATTGTTCCGTTATGAGTTTTTTTTTTTTTTTACAACATGAAATCAAATATTATAGGAGTTCAAGTCAAATTATTTTTTCACCATCAAATATTATGTGTTTTCCTCAACCATCAATATATAATTTTAATTATTCTTCAAGTCAAATTATTTTTTAAAGTTAATAATATTTATTTTTGTTTTGTCATTTTTTTTATTTTTTTCTATTGCTCTTTTGTTTAAAATTGTAGGTGTTTTTTTTATTCTTTGAGGTGTTTTGTTTTTCCAATTATTTATGCAATAATAATAATAGTTTTAGTTTTTTTTCTTGCTTGCTCTTATATTAGTAATATCAAGAATATCAATAATGACAAAAATAATTATAATTATAATAATAATACTAATTAGAATTTCAATTATATTAATAAAAATAATGGTGAAGGTTATCGTAATTATTATTGTCATAATAATTACAACGATTGTAACAATAATGATGCTAGCAACAATAGCACTGCCAATAATAATATGAATAATAATCAAAACAATAATCGTAATGCTTTTTTATGTATAATATTTTAAATTTAATATCATATACATAAAAAATATATGAAGTCACACTTAGACAAAACGGGTGGAAAATTTTGGTCAAATTATCTACAGTAAAAAAAAATCGCCACTTGCCCTGCACTTCGCCGCAGCTAAAACAAAAGTTTTTAACATGTAAAAAAAAGTTAATGGTCTTAGAGTTTTTTATGATGCTATATATCTGAGCGAAAGAATCAACTTACAAAACTTCTAATTATGTACTTTTTTATATATATTCATTTTATCATAGATAAGGCGTTTAAAATAATGATAACGATTATTTATAAGGTTTTTTTCTTAAATTATGTGAGACTAATTATATATTTTGATTTTTTTTAATATTAACGCCTTAAAATATATATATAAAAAAATGGAAAAAGATTTTTATAAAAAAAAATATCAAATTAATTTAATCTCAGTATTCTGAAATACTTAAAATATAATACTATAAAGAATAAATCTTAAAAAAAAAAAATTCTTTTTATAACGATAATGATGATGGCAGTGATAATATTTCCAGTAATAATTAGAATATTCATTATTTACAATAATGCTTATAATATCAGTTGTAATATTTGCGATGATTTAATAATCATAATATTAATAATTCATTAGTCAATATTGTTTTTGTTAGCAATTGACTTTTGCAACTTTTTTTTTGTATGATATTTCATATCTAATATCATGTAAATAAAAAATATATGAAGTCATACGTAGACAAAACAGGTAGAAAAATTGGGTCAAATACTCTACAGTGAAAAAAAATATATACAAGTCACTTGTCCTGTGTTTCACTGCAACCATAACCAATTTTTTAACATGTAAGAAAATATTAATGGTCTTAGATTTTTTTTATGATGCTATACATCTAAGCATAATAATCAACCTACAAAACTTTTAATTATTTAGTTTTTTATATAGTCATTTTATTATGGAAAAGACGTTTAAAATAATGATAATGTTTATTTTAAAGGTGTTTTTCTTAAAATTATATGAGGCTAATTATATATTTTGATATTTGTTTAATATTAACGCATAAAAATATATATAAAAAAATGAACTAAGTTTTTTTTTAAAAAAAATATCAAATTAATTTAATTTTAGTGTTCTGAAATACTTTCAGTATAATAATATGAAGAATGAATCTGAAAAAATAATAAAAAAATAAACTAAAAATATACAAAGACATACATAAACAAAACATATGAAAAAAATATAAAGATATAAAATCACTATCAATAGAGGATTTATTATACATGCGTAAGAGAGAGTTTCACTCTCATTTCACTCTCATTTCACGCCACCAAAACTAAACTTACTCTGTTTTTTTACATAAACTGTATAAATAAAAATTAAGCAGCGAATCACGGGTAATGACTCGTTATATATTAATCCATGGATTGTTAGGTTTGCAGCATACAATTAACTTATGTAATATTTCAAATAACCTTAATGGATTTTCCATGTGGGCTAATTTGAGTTCACTTGTAAAATTGATTCAAATATGTAATTAGATTTCAAAAACTAATAAGAACAAAATAAAAAAAATCTGAAATTAATAACTTAGATATGACACTATTAAATTTATCATCCCTAAAAGGTCTCAAATAGGCTGGCCCATATCATCCCCTCTCTTCTCGAAAGGATTCAACCTTGAATTAAAATTTGTATCAAACAACATAAGATCAACAACATTAGAGGCAACATTATTAACATACTCACTTAGAAGGTTAATTTTGTATGTGTTGTCATTGATTCTCTCTAAAACCTAAAATGGACTATCACCACGAGACTGTAATTTTGATTTCCTTTGGTTAGGAAATCGTTCCATCTGTTTGAGGATGACATGTTGTCGAAAATAAAAGTTTGGTTCCCAACTTTCCCCATAAGATCTTTCAAAATTAGCTAAGGTACTTAACATCATGATCTAACACTATAGTCTTAGGAACGTTATGCAAATGTACAATCTCCCTACAGAACAAGTCTGTGATATGAGATGAATCATCTATTTTATGGCATGCAATGAAATGCACCATTTTATGTTTTGTCCAAAATGATTTGTATATCTCATTCCAATTTATAAAATGAAACAATTTGAAACAGATTTCAACTCACTCAAAATCTTGACTTCTTCCAAAAACTCCACTTAAATTCTGGGCAAAACATCCTGGTTCTATTTTGGTCATTATGTTTCAGCCAAAAAGTACTGTTTTCTTTAAAAAAAATATTATAATGTTTTGTGGTATCAATCATATTTTTCAATGTGATCATTGGATCGCGCTGAAACTTTACGATAAGTCTCATAACATAATGTTATATCTTATGTTAAAATGTTAAAGCAATCAAAGTTCAAAAATGCCTTGTGAGTTTGTTGATAGTCGGATAAAAATATAGAAAATAACTCATCTCATTAATGATATATTTTTATTTTGTCCAAATTCATAATGATGTTCAGAGCTCATTTTATTGTGTACTTTGTTTTTTTAATTTCATCATTCAATAATAAGTTTATTAGGAACTGAACTTCATAATTTATTTTAATTTGCTTTATTTGGGGTTATCATAATCTTATGACTTAGGTCATGGATTTATAAGGTTAACTCGAATATCCAATGTCAATCCAATATGTTGTCTCAATATTTTTTTTAAAACGTTATGGTCTTTAAGTTTTTTGAGTTAAGTTATGTTTTTATCAGTTATACAAGTTGTCTTTGGAATCATCGAGTCAATTGGGTCATATCAATTCAACTACTATATTTTTACTCGTGTTTGAAATTTAAATGAGGTAATTTCAAATTAATTAATTTCAAATTAATTTATTTTTGAAATTACATTTACATTATGTATATTTAATTAATATTTTAAAATATATTTATAAACATTACAATTCTAAAATAACACTTCAAAATTCTCTAAAACCAAAACATATCGTTTCAATTAAAAAACAAAAATACTAATCGGGACAAAATTAATACCTTATCAAAACATTACCGTCCGAAAGCTGGGCTGCTGCCACCGACCCAACAATATAGCAGCACGCACATGGGAAAGCATAGCAGATCAATCTCAAACGAACGACTGCTCGTGTACTCATTATCCTAGAAGACGGAGGAGAGAAACTAAACGGTGCGTCTTTGAAGCAGAATGACGAATAAACCACAATGTGTTTCCGTGGAGGGTTTATTAGTTTGCCCATAATACTAAAATCACATAGCCCAGGACACTGTAACACGCGACTAAACGAACCCACCTAAAAACTAAAAAAATCTGAAGCAGAGAAGAAGAAATCGAAGAATCAAGACCGTAATCGCGAGAGCTGAATAATGGTAGGTTAATTTCTTGAGATTATTAGCTTAATTAATCAGTGATTAACGCTGTTACTTGATAAGATTTGGGTGTTTCTCAGTTCTCTATTGCAGCCATTAACGATACTGATTCGAAAGAGCAATGGGAACCCTTAGCCCCGACTAAAGAAGCCCAGGCTCGTCTCGACCCCCCTCCTTTTACTCTTAAACAGTTATTTATGATTATGATTAAGCAATTAAGTAACATTTATTTAATCTGATTCCTACACATTTTGATATTAAATTTAATGCACATATAATTTTTTCTTAAAACCTAATTTCATCGCAAATTGGTTGATTTTCTTTTTTTTCTTAGTAATTGGGAGGTTGAATTGCAAATTTCAGGAATTTCATCTTACACAAAATTATCATGATGGGCTGCTTCAATTACAAGCGAAAGAGTACGATAAGGCGTGCGAGTTATTGGAATCCGTTTTAAAAGATCCGTTAATATCAAATGCTCAGGTTTTTTTTTCTTCCTGAAGGCTAATTTTAAATGTTAATTTGTTTGCGGTGCTTGTGTAAATTGTTAAGTATGTTGTTTCTACTTGTTATTTTAGGCTGATAGTAATGCGAGTGATGGTCATTTGCTACAACTCAGGTCTGTATCTGTTGCATTTGCTGCTAATTTGTTTGGAGGGTTATATGATTCGCTATTGATTTTGTTGTTTTGTAGATTCTTGGTGCTGAAGAATCTTGCAACTGTTTTTCTTCAACAAGGCTCTAGTCATTATGAGAGTGCTCTTCGCTGTTACCTCCAAGCTGTAGAGATTGATACCAAAGATTCTGTTGTCTGGAATCAGTTGGGAACATTATCTTGCTCAATGGGTTTGTTGAGTATTTCACGTTGGGCGTTTGAGCAAGGGCTTCTATGTAGTCCTAATAATTGTAAGCAGTTATCTTGTTGTTCCAAATCTTCTATAATTTGTTGCTTGACCAGCATCCTAACTCTTTGTTTAGTATTTGTTTGCGTTGATTGTCTGAATGTATCAAACATCTTAGTGCTTACACGTTACAGCTCTCATTAGAATTGCTTCATTTTTTTTTATGATGTGGACTAGTTTGTCTTCTCTCTTTGTCATGCATCCAGGGAATTGCATGGAGAAACTGTTGGAAGTTCTTATTGCCATTGGTGATGAGGTCACATGCCTTTCTGTAGCGAACCTAATTTTGAGACATTGGCCTTCACATTCTCGTGCTTTGCATGTCAAAAATACTATTGAAGAGTTGGAGCCAGTTCCATTTTCTCCTAGAGGTATAGATAAGCTGGAACCTAAGCATGTCAGGCTTAAATTTCTTGATAAGAGAAAAACAACTGATGAAAATATTGATGAGGGTATTGCATGTAAAAGGGCAAATCAGAACATAGAATTGGTCCTACCAGAAGTTTCATGGGCAGCACTCACTGATGCCATTCTGGAAATTTTACTTAAACTCAAAGGTTTTGGTTCTGAGATGGGGGATGACACAATGTGCAGATCAGGGGATATCAGGTTAACTATAAACATGCCTTCGAATATGGAAATTGTCATGGAGTCTGTGGAAAAGAAAGGGTCGAACTGCATCCCTACCATTCAAAGCATGTCTTTTGGCGATTGTAACACTAAAAGAGCCAGCATTGTTAAGGAAAGGGATCCAAATATTATTGATGAACAGCCTCATGAGAGGCGAAGCACTCGTCTTAGGAGTCGTAAACCAGGAAAAGAATTGGATTTTGATACTGGAAAGGATCTGGCCAAAGTCGTAGTTCAGCTCATAGAACCTTTCATAGTAAAAAATGGGGATTCTGATCTTGTGGGTAGTTGTTCAGTTCCATGTTTTGATCAAGCTAATTCATTGGATATAGAACACAATGATGTGGCTGCTTTTGTAAGGGAAAGTTCAAAAAATTATGGTGCTTACCATATAAGCCATTTGCTTTTGGAACATGCTGCAAGCACGGGGCTTAAGTATCAAGATGCGTTTGTCAAATTCCTGGAGTTGGAGAGGTTGACAAGACATTGGGGGAAAGATAGGACTTCTGAATGCTGCCTTTTTCTCGCTGAACTATATTATGATCTTGGATCTTTACCTTCTAATGTTTCCAAGATGTCCGAATATATGTCAGAGGCTTCCTATCATCTTTGTAAAATAATTGAATCAGTAGCTTTGGATTATCCTTTTCACTTGACTCATGTATCTGGAAATATAAATTTCGCTTCAGATAAGAGTTTCCAAGATAGTGATGAAACATTAAAAGAAGGCACTAGAGGCTGGGACTCACTTTTAAACAGTTCCTTATTGGACAACAAAAGTTCCTTCTGGGTTCGATATTTCTGGTTGAGTGGGAAATTGTCTATCATGGATGGAAACAAGGCAAAAGCTCATAGAGAGTTCTGTATTTCTATGTCTGTTTTGGAAAATAAGGAAGTACTCAACAGTGCTCCATCAGTCTGTCTTCCACACCTGAAGATTAATAAAGAGTTAACTGTAGACAGGATTCTGCATGGAATTAATCTCTTAAAGCTTGATCTCTTGCTTGAGAAGACAGTAGGAGAGATGATTGAGAAAGAAATGTATTTGGATTGTATAGACTTGCTTGCTCCACTTCTATTCTCTTCCAAGCATGTTCTCCTCGATGTATTGCCATTGCCTGCTGCTGATAAGAAGGGTGAAGAATTTACATGCATTGAACTTTCAGCATTAGATACATTAATTGAAGCATGTGAGAAGGCAAAGCCAATGGAAATTGTGGGATGTTTGAAGAGTCGCCAACGGAAGCTGGAAATACTCTTGATACTTGCTGGTATGGATGGATATGTAACCTTCCATCAGAATTCTGAGTTAAAGGCATACTATGCCTCTGATACAGTGTCAAAAGAAAATCAAGAGAAGCACTGGAATGACTTGGTGATGGACGAAGTGAAAGCAATTTCACAATGCATATCACAATTCAAGAACTTTCTGGGTCCATCTGTTGATTCTGTAAGTCGTATATAAAAAGAAATACTTTTTAATGTCAAAGAACAGCATTTTGTTTCATCAGCTCAGTACAAAATTTACATTTTATATATTTTCTGTACATGATGTAAATGCAGCTTGTGACTGTATGATATTGTTGTTTTGAGTAATAGCACGTTTCACATCTTGCACAGCCATCATTATTTCCATTGCTACAGAATCATGCATTTGTGTATATTATGCTTGCAGAATGGAAAAATCATTCCCTTTGGCAGTATTGGTGACATTCAGTCTTTGCTGCTGGCAGTCATGTGCCATGTTGCAAATTACTTATCTAAGAAATCCTCTGTGCCAGTGATTAGTGAAGACTTAGAACAAAAACAAATTTGCTGCTTTGTTGATGCATGCATTGCATACTGCAAGCTTCAACATCTCGTCCATACCATTCCTGTTAAAACCCAAGTAAGCTATACTTCTCTAATGTAAAATTAAACATTGGATGTGATGTAATCATTCACAATCTGTCTTTTTCTTGTAACATTTTCTTGAGTTTCTTATTTCCAATCCTAGGTTGAATTAATTGTTGCAATCCATGACTTACTTGCTGAGAATGGCCTCTGCTGTGCTGGTGGGGATGGTGAAGGGGAGGAAGGAACATTTCTTAAATTTGCAATAAAGCATCTCTTGGCGTTGGACATGAAGCTCAAGTCCAACTTAAACTCTTCCAAAATAGAAGCAATTCAACATGATGACCAGCTTCATAGCATGAACAAGACATTTAAAACTGAGACAATATTAAATACATTGGGTGTAGAGGGGAGTGGAGCTGAAATCAATGAAGTAAGTGCCACTATGAGTGATGGTTTTGGAGAGATTTCTTCCAAAGATGTATCATCTCCTGTGGGCCTAGAGAAATATCATGCATCTGTAGAATGCAGAAAAAAAGGTGGCGATGGGGGGGAAAATAAAGGAGAAAAACCCATAGAATATATCAATGAACTTAATGAAGATGAAAGAGAGGAACTTGAGTTACTAATTGATAATGCTTTGGATCAGTGCTTTTTCTGCTTGTACGGTCTCAATATTCGATCTGATTCTTCCTATGACGATGACCTAGCCACTCACAAAAATACCAGTCGTGGAGATTATCAGTCCAAAGAACAATGTGCTGATGTTTTTCAGTATATACTACCATGTGCAAGGGCTTCATCAGTAAGTACTCTCTCTCTCTCCTCTCACCATTTGTATAAGGTCTGTTTAACGTAGTTGTGCATGTATGCATCTCAGAAAACTGGATTGATAAAACTTCGTAGAGTGTTCAGAGCTATACGCAAACACTTTCCACAACCACCAGAAGAAGTTCTTGCTGGAAATGCAATAGATAAGTTTTTAGATGATCCTGATTTATGTGAAGACATACTCTCAGATAAGGCTGGATCTGAAGGGTATCTTGAAACCATAACAAAGGTAATATTTCCTGACTCAGGAAGTGTCAAACAGCACAGGGCATTGATGGTCAGGAGGTATTTTCTTTACTTGGATAAGATAAAACTTCTTTTTGAGGTGCACTACCTTTAAAAAATGAGCTAACTCCATGAATAATTTACTTATTCAGCTCCGAGCCATATTTTGAGGTGTATTGCAACTTGTATTATTTCCTAGCCCTTTCAGAGGAAATGAGTGCAACTGATAAATGGCCAGGCTTTGTACTGACCAAGGAAGGGGAAGAGTTTGTGCAACAAAATGCAAATCTCTTTAAATATGATCTACTGTACAACCCTCTACGCTTTGAAAGTTGGCAACGGCTTGGAAATACTTATGATGAGGCAAGGCTTATTTTAGCATCTGTTTAATTTTCATTGCTCTGAAAATCAAGATAGCTGGTGTGGTATACAATTTTTTCTAGACTTAGTTTGATTTTTTCTCTCTCCAAAGCAGGAGGTAGACTTGTTGCTAAATGATGGAAGTAAGCACAAAAATGTGGCAGGGTGGAGAAAAAATGTTACTCTACCTCAGAGAGTTGACACAAGTCGAAGGAGGAGCAGGCGATGTCTATTAATGAGTTTGGCTTTAGCAAAGACACCAGCCCAGCAGGTTTGTCCATGCTCAGTATTATCTACAAGGGGTACCAGATATATTCTTTTCTGGTTTCTAGACTGTTTCTATAGTTATATCCTTCATTTCTTAAACTGTATGGAGGTGCCTTGATCTATACTGCAGTTTGCTATGCATGTTCCTTGTTTGAGATGGGACACATTTTCTGGTTTGTTTGAGGATGATTACATGATATCACACTGAAAGTTCTGAAGCAACTTATGATGGATTGTTTCTGAAGTATTATTTAGTCCATCATCAACTACTTTCATTTAAAAAATCCACATTGAACATAAACAAAGTACATCTTATTAGACATAATGCATGTCCAGCAAGTTTACTGAACATAATCTAAGGTTTATACCTTGACGATTTGTATTCTTGATATAATTTGTTTTAACCATCTTGGAATTTTATCTGGCTCTAGTGTGAGATACACGAGTTGCTGGCACTGGTCTGCTATGACAGCCTTCAGAATGTGGTACCATTTTATGACCAAAGATCTGCTGTACCCTCGAAAGATGCAGTATGGATGGCATTTTGTGAGAACTCATTGAGGCATTTTAAGAAAGCATTCACACAAAAGTAACGGATCCTTTCTATATGATATTACTGTTTTATGCTTTTATTCTGATACTCATATATACACTTTATAGAATTTGTTGATGTTGCAGGCAAGATTGGTCGCATGCATTCTACATGGGGAAACTCTGTGAAAAGCTTGGATACTCTTATGAGACATCACTATCATATTATAGTGTAGCTATCACTTTGAATTCATCAGCTGTGGATCCTGTCTATAGGATGCATGCTTCTCGCCTAAAGTTACTTTGCAAGTCTGGAAGACTGAATCTGGAGGTTTTAAAGGTTTCTTTTCTGGCCTACACCTTCTGTCGAAATAGACTTCAAAGAGAGAGATTCCTATTTTTATCACCAACTCCTTTTCTTATCCCTCTGGACTTGTTTTTCAGCTCATGTGCTTTTGGATGGAACCACAATCTCTGTACTTGTGCTGTGTGTGTGTGTGTGTTTAGCTTCTTTGTGATATTTACTTTTGTTTCAATGGTTTATCATCTTACAGTTAGGAATTACACAATATTTATATTTATCAGATGCCTACATATTATCTTTATACTGTATTTTTTCTCTGTAACAGGTCCTTGCAGAATATTCCTTTAGTGAATCAACAAAGGATGCTGTCATGAACATACTTAGTACATTGGCACCTGAAGTGTCACATTCAGAAGATAATATTGAGGACAGAAGCACTAGGGAAAATTTTGAGAGAAAACATGAGGAGTCAGTTCAGCTAGAAGAGGTGTGGCAGATGCTTTACAATGATTGCATTTCTGCTTTGGAAGTTTGTGTTGAAGGCGATCTCAAACATTTTCATAAGGCCAGATACATGCTTGCACAAGGACTGTATAAAAGGGGTTTGATTGGTGATTTGGAGAGAGCAAAGGATGAACTTTCTTTTTGCTTCAAATCTTCTCGCTCATCCTTCACTATAAATATGTGGGAGATTGATGGGATGGTCAAAAAAGGAAGGTATTAGTTCCTTTATTCCCTACCTATTTCATATTTATTTGTCCAAATTTGGGTGCCACATAGACATAAGATCTAAAAAAATTCTCTGGTGGTTTATCACTTGCCAGAGAAAATGTCTCACTGCTATCCCATCGTTCATGCTCAAGGTTTTCTTGATTTACCAGCAATAGTAGCATGGAAATTATGTGAATTTGATTTAGAAATGTGAAAGGGCATTGTACTTCAAATCCCAACTTCATCTAATCCATGCAACAAATATTCTCACTGAAATTTCCTTAATTCATTTTATAAAAACATCAAGTCACTTTCTCACCTGGCTGTATTAAAAACCCCTTGATAATTAGCATATTCAAGTTGTAGCTCATCTTGCTGTGATTGCTGATGTGCATTACTTTTGTTTATTATATTTGGATGTCAGGCGCAAAACACCAGGTTTTTCTGGGAACAAAAAGGCCCTTGAAGTAAACTTACCAGAAAGTTCCCGGAAATTTATTACTTGCATTAGGAAGTATTTGATGTTCTATCTGAAATTGTTGGAAGAAACTGGAGACATTTGTACACTTGATCGAGCATTTATATCTCTAAGGGCAGATAAGAGGGTAAAAGCTCAACCCTTTTAAACTTTGTTTTCTTTTACATTGCCTGGCAAAAGCCATGCCTGCTTCCATTTTAGTCATCTCATCATATATAGGAAACAACTTCGCTAATGCTTGATTGTTGCAATTAAAATTGTATACCGGAAAATGTTCATGCTTTTGTTAACAATATCATCAATACACAGACTTGGCTATGCTTTGAATATCGAAGCACACTCCACCTTTCAATTTCTACTCTCTTAATTTTTTCACTTGTTCTGTGTTAAGAGTGTAGGAAATGGAATCCAAGCAGGATTCATTTAATTACTGTCAATGGGTCCGGTCTGAATGTAACTGCAGAGCTTGTTAGTTATCCAAATAATATCTTCCTATCAATATCAACACAGAAATTCCTAGGCTTATCTGAATTTCTGATTCCATTCCTTGTTCCATGATCTTTATTTGAGTCAATTCATTTCGGAACCTAATTTCAATTAAAATCCAGTTTTCGTTGTGCATTGAAGATCTTGTACCAGTAGCTCTTGGGAGGTTTATCAAGACCCTTTTATTATCGATATCTCAAGCTGAGACTGCCGACTCTGGTGTTCCTGGCAACTCTGGTCAGCAACTGGAGAAGATGTTCTCATTGTTTATGGAACAGGGGAACTTATGGCCTGAGATATTAAGCTTGCATGAGATCAGAAGCCCAGAAATTTCTGAGAGCAGCTTATATGGGTAACTTGAATATTCCTTAGATTTTGTACTTACCTTTTATGGGTGAACTACTTTTGGTTTCTTCCATTATAGTTTTGTTAGCGGTTCATTTAGAAATGAATTGCTCAACTTTGGTGTTTAGTTGTGAAATATCTTATTCTGAACGACTTCATCATAGCATTATGTGCTAACTTTTGTCTTAATTTCAAATTGCCAACTTCTCCCTCAAACTGTCAAGCAACTTCTTTTGTAAATTTCTGTGTGATCAATTCCCTATTAATCATGTCTTCTATCAAATTCTTAATTGTTCAGCAACATAAAATTTGTGTTTTGGCATGGTATTGCTAATTGTTATTCGGCTTAATTGTCTTCTCTTGTACTTGTCTAAGAATTTACTACCTTGTTACAGATATCTCCATAGATATATTGATTCACTAGAGGGGAGTGGAAAACTTGAGACACTTGAAGCAATGAATGAGAAGATTCGAAAACGCTTTAAAAATCCCAAGTTGTCCAATAGCAACTGTGCAAAGGTATGCAGGCATGCATCCTTTGCCTGGTGTCGATCTCTTATAATCAGTTTGGCATTGATAACCACCGTACAATCTGGACTCCAAAGTGAGATTCATGCCCTCAACTCATCAGATAGCAGTTTGGAAAGTAGTCTTTTGCTCTGTATTGATCTGCAAACAAATGAGTTATGGAGTCAATCATTTGAGGATTCTACCTACATGGGAAATCTTGAAACAAAATGGAACCCAATGTTAAGTAGAATCAAGAATATAATGATTAAGAAAGTTTCAGATGAAAATCTTGAAACTGCTACCTCTTTGCTTAGGAGCTCTTATAATTTCTACCGTGAGAGTTCCTGTGTAATGCTCCCATCTGGTATCAACCTTTCTTTAGTTCCATCTCGGCTGGCAGAGCAAGCCCAAGTTCAGCCTAGCTTGGATGGAGTTGAAATTCTTGATCTTAGCATTCCAAGGAAGCTTCTCTTGTGGGCTTATGCACTATTGCATGGCTGTTATGCTAATATCTCAGTTGTTGTGAAGCATTGTGAAGAAAATGTGAAGGTATGGGTGCTAACTAGGTCTTCAATGATGTTTTGTTTCGCATGCCGAAGACTTCATTCATCACATATGTAGGAACATGGAATCTACAGCTTGTATATGAAGATAACTAATGTGACAAAAGACACACAACTTTCATTCACTCAAGTCCCTGGACCAATGAATATAGGGGTGATTGACTCAGCAAAAATACATTTGTCAATCTTAGATTTCTAATAAACTATTCTGCATGAAAACATGATGACATGTTTTTCTCTGTTTGACGGCGGCATGTTTCCAAGGTAGAAAAAGGGTTCATTTAATATTTTTATCGTCAAAGAGAAAATTGACTGAAATTGAAGTGGATTATAGTAGATTGATTTTTGCTATTGTCAAAAGGAGAATTGACGGAAATTGAAGTGGACGCATGCATCATGGTCATTACGGTTGTGTTTTTGCAGTCAAAGATGAAAAAGGGAGCTGGAACCTCATTTGTGTCATCCAATGCAAGCCTTCCTGCTGCTACCGTTATTCATACAGGTCATTTACTCCACCTTAGGAAGCAACAAGTTTAATTTTCTTACTCCAGGTCTCATAAAACTAGTGTTTAGATTAGTGTGTATAGCTTCCCTCTCATTTATCTCACCTTTATCAACAAGACGTTCATGGTTCCTAGGGATTGAAGCTGTCCTCCACAGCTCAATTTATATTTGTACACCATATTTTCATGCATCATGCTGATGGCATTTTCAAATCCCATGTTTGCTACAGCTGGTGGGAGAGAGAGTGCTACTCTAGGTAGTTGCAATGAACCAGAGGTAGCTTTGGTTAGCATGCCAGTGACATTATCTGAGGGTGATAGCAGCATACAGTGCACAAATCCACCACCAACTTCTGATGAGGGCCAAAAGATTTTATTTACTACTCCCCGGCTAAATCAAGATACCAGCACCCCTGACGGAAGGAATTTTGCAATGAATGAATGAATGAATGAATGAAGGAAGGAAGGAAGGAAGGAAGGAATCCAGAGTGCTGAATGCATTTGTTTCACTGATTGCTGTTGAAAATAGTCCATGCATTGCTTCGTGACTCAATTCTTAAGAGCTGTCGAGCTTGTGTAAAGAAACAAGTCATGTGCTGTAAATTTTGCTCATGCATGTAAATACAAGTATTAGCTTCGTTTGCCGAACTATTTGGTTGATATTTGTAACTTGCTAGGCTGGACTAGCCAGCTTCTTACGATGGAATTGGATTGTAAGAAGCCCTTTGTCAAACCATCGAAGAATACAATCTGAACAGATTCTTAGATTTCTCCATTTCATTGTCTTGCTTCGAACTCGCATCCTCTGTTATTATTGAAAGATTCCAAAGTAATCTGATCACAATGTCTAAAGACAGCAACGATTTATGTGGAAGGGACAGAAAAGAGGAATGGAGATAATAAATATGTTTGAAGATGAAACTGAAAAAACAAATCAATTTAAAATCTATCAAACTTATGATCCAATTAAGAAACTATGTCTTGTTATAAATCCGATTAACTTATCAAATCATGTACTCTGGTCATGAACTCATTTGAGTTTAGTGATTGTGTTTGTTTAAACTATCCTTTATTTAATAATACAGTAAAAAAGATCCTTGCAAAATTGAAAACTCGCTCAGTGATGGGATAATTTATAAATTACAAGCACTGTTTTCAAAACAAAAATTCTTCATGGTCTTAATAGAAAATATAAAATAAAGTCTTAGTATTTTGTATAGATTGAAGATAAATAAATTGATAAAGTGATGGAAAAAAAAGGGTATTAAAGATCTTCGAGAACTTTTCTAAAACAAAATTCAAAATAAAAAAAACCCTTCAAAAGTAAACTCTTAAAACAAGTGCCTTATAGCCATAGTTATCCACACCATATGAATGAGATTTCTTTGTCATTTCCCATCTTTCTTTCACCCATCCAAATTTCATTACCTTTTCTCCTGATTGACAGATCATATGCCAACATTATATCAAAGTTGAGGTTAAAACCATATGTAATGCATGACTTTCGAAACATAACCCCCCATTCTCTTCATAATATTTTGATTGCCAAGGGCTGTGATTTTTAGGTGGTCTCTCTTATATTGAATTACCCTTTCAGTTTAATGGAGCAAGTCTATGCGGGTTACTCTCAAACCTTGAGCGTTGAGCTGCCTTTGTAGCCTTCTCATTTTGCGAGTATTGAGGTTGCTATGAACGCAATCACTTTTTTTTCCTAATTAAGGATGAATTAAAACTATCTTATGACAACGTTGTTTTTGTGTGGTTTTTTTCTTTCATATATGCACAGCACACGCTTCATTTTTTATTCTATGGTGTTTTCCTTGACAAGAATTTTGCAAGATTAATTTGTCTTTGGCAACCGTAGATTTTTCAATGTCATGTCAATAACAATGTTTATGAACACTTTTAGTTTGTATGACTCTTTGAGGAAAGATATCTCATCATGGTGATTGGTTTAGAAATGATTAAATATTTGTTTGAAGTCTTGTGTTTGGGTTTTGTCAACGTGAACAAAGACAAATAGTTGTTTACAGAGTGTTGTTCATTAGTCTTTCCCATTTGCTTGATTGGAACATACTTTCCAAGGCATGTGATGAAGACTGAGGAATTCACATTCTCAAAGGGTTTCTATGAATCCTTCCAGGGTTCATTAGACTGGGATCACTTTCACTCCTCCATGCCTTTTCATCCTCTTTTGTTATGTGCTATTAGAGACCTTTGCTTTTTAAAGTTGAGACAAGGGATCCTTCCAGGGTTTTTTTTATCATTCTAAACCTTTGATCAAACATCTAATCGACTTTTGTTTTCTGAAGTCTACTCCTATCAAACTTTCTATAAGAATCAAGATATCAATGCCTTCAAGCCCTTGATTGAAAATGCAAACATGTTTATTTCATTTGCAAGCTTCTCGATAATTCTCCTTTTCCCCCATCAAAGTTGCAAGACAAGCCTTTGTTTCTTTTTAGATACCCATGAGATTACTTGCCCACGCGCTATGCTGAGCTTTTTTTATGCAATAAACTAATTGATTTTGTGTCTGTTTTAATTGGTTACTTAATATTAAATTAGTAAAATTGTAAGCCACCGGGATAATTTTTTTTTTTTTTTTGCTTCGTTTCAGCATCTATAATTTCTTGTTTTGTATTTCAGTTTTTCTTTCTTTTATTTTTTGGTTTACTTTCTATCCCTCGATTTTTTCGGTCCTTCTAGGATAGTTTTTATTTTTTGCTTGTATTTATGTATCTATACTCTTAGTTTTGATTTTTATTTTTTTATTGTTATTTTGTATTAAATGCAGTTTGCGTTAAAAATTGAGTAAGTTTAGCTTTGGAGGCGTGAAATGAGAGTCAAAATCTATTTTATGCATGTATAGTGAATCTTCTATTGTTAGTGATTTGTTATTTTTGTATTTTTTTCTATCCATTTTGTTTATGTGTAGCTTGATATAGTTTTTAGTTTAAAGTGATTTTTATTTTAAAAAATAACATCAATTAATGAATTATTTAAATTATTATTCTAATTGTTAGTATCATAATTGTTAACTTGTTATAACTATTATAGCTGTCATTATAGCAATTATTGTAAATAATTAATATTCTACTTATTAGTGGCAATACCATCATTGCCACTATCAATATTTATATAAAAAATCAAATTAATTATTTTTATTTTTTAAGATTTAATTTTTATATTATTATATTTTACGTGATAGAACAGTGGGATTAATTAATTTGATTTTTTTCCCATAAAATGTAGTTCATTTATATATATATATATATATATCTTAAGGCATTATTATTAAAAAAATATCAAAATATATAATTATTGTTAATTGTTTCAGAAACAATTATCTTTTAAATAATCATTATTGATACTTTAAACACATTATCCATAATAAAATGAAAATTAAAAAAAAAATCAAAAGTTTTTTAGGTTGATTATTTCACATGTTAAGAAATTTAGTTTTGGCTGCGGCGAAACGCATGGTAAGTGACCCGTATTTTTTTTTTATTGTAGATAATTTGGCCCAATTTTTCAACCCATTTTGTCTACATGTTGCTTCGTATATTTTTTGTTTATGTGATATTAAATCTGAAATATCATACATAAAAAAGTTGTAAAAGTCATTTTTTTACAAAAACAACATCGACTAGTAAGATATTTGGATTATTATTTTTATTGTTATTATCATAATTGTTAAATTGTTATTAAGTTGTCCCAATTATTATATTTGATATTATAACAATTATTGTAAATAATCAATATTCTGATTATTAGTGGCAGTATTATCGCTGATATCATATTTATTGTTGTAATTGTCTTTATTATAACAATAATCAACACCCTTATTTTTATTAATATAATAAAAATTATAATTAGTATTATTATCATTATTATATTTTTTTGTCATTATTGATATTTTATGAGTTATTGTTGTTATTATCATCAAAGGCATAATTATTAACACCATAAGCACTATAGCCATTATAACAAATAACAATTTCTATTATTATTATTATGATTAATAATGTCACTATTATTATCATGATTATAATAAATAAAGTTATCATTACTATTATTGGTAAAAAAAAATTAAATTATCCCGAGGAATTAAAAAAACACAAATTCTTTAACAAAAGAGTAAGCAAGAAAAAAACCAGAACTATTATTATTATTGCGTAAATAATGGAAAAACAAAATTATATCAAAGAATAAAAAAAAACCTAAAAACTTTAATGGAAGAGCAAACAAAAATAAATAAATGAGAAAAACAAAAATAAATATAATTAGTTGACAAAAAGCATTTGACTTGAATATCAAATAAAAAAAAAGAACAAAGGGAAAAAAATAATAAATATCAATTTTTAAATGATCACAATCACAAACTAAAATTTACAATTTAAATTATTTTAAAAACTATTACCTCAACAAAAGAGAAAATTATAAAAATTAAAAACCAAAACTAAGAGCATATATATGTAAATATAGACAAAAATAGGGACAATTTCAGAAATATAAAAAACAAATGAAGGAATTGAAATAAAAAATTATATGTATAAGGTTTGAAATAAAAACAAAATATATAATCAATTTTCATCAAAGGACAAAATTGACAACATCAAAACTTTTGTACCAAACATATTAAGGGATTTTAACCCAATCCGGAAATTAGAAGAATAAGGATCGAATTGAAACCTAAATATATAATCAATTTACATCGAATGATAAAATTATAACAAATCAAAACTTCTATAAGAGAAAATCAGGACTGTACTACACAATCAAAAGATCAGGGACAAAAATGAAAACACAAACAACACTGGGGACTTCCAAGCATTTTAGCATGCAGGAGAGAGAAAAGGAGAAAAAAGAGTTCCACCGACTGGAATGTTTACGGCCACCTTGTGACACCACGCTCCACACCATGAGGTGGAGGACATGGAGGCGCGTCCGGTAAGACTTCAAATGGATATTTTCCACCTCTAGAAGGCTCCGGACACACCGCTTAAAGGGGATGTGAGGCCGAAAACCGCCAGAAAGCAACTGTTGGTTTTTGTCTTATTAGAGGGTATTATGGTTATTTTACTGTGCACAGAAATGTAAAAAATCGAAAATACCCCAGACTCCAAGGCTAAAGCTAAGGCAAATGGAGGAGCAAAATAGTAATTTCACTAGTAAATTTGAACAGTGAAAAGCCTTGGAGAGTGCCTTCTCCTTCAACTTTGATCAGTTTATGCTGTTTTCTTTAACATTTATGAAGCTTGCATGGTATGGCATGGAGTGCAGTACTGGTTTCATGATCAGAGGTAATGAATTCCCTTTCGTTGTTATGTCTTTTGTCTTAATATTTCATCGCCTTCTTCCTCACTCGCCGCTTTGTTTATTTCCATTTCTTTCATGACCTCTATGCCCTTGCCTTCTCATCGTCTTTCTACTTCTTTTACTGAAAACGACTTCTAGTATCTATACATTAATTCTTATAATTTATAAAAAAATACCCATCTCAATCAACTACTTGATTTCTTAAGTCTACAAATATAATCTTTTTATTACTTATATTTTACTCATTAATTTCTAAAATATATTTTAATCATATCATACTTAATTAAATAATCTCAATTTAGTTTTCGACCAATGGTTCTCGATGCGTGTGAGTTATTAAGCTCCTAATATATTGGTCTAATATAAATTATAATTCTAAATAAATAAAATTAAACTAATTAACAATTTAATTTTTATCAATTCATTTTTATTTAAAGATCAAGTGCACTTTCTAGTAACATGTCATAATCTCTTAAATATTAAAGAAGTCATAAATAATTTAACTTAACTTTTTATTAACCGATTTTTCAATATAATTATTATTCTCTTATTAATTATGTTTTGATTTAAATATTCTAGCATGGACCATGTTTGCCACTTGTTCGCAACATTATAATCATTGATCTTTTTAATAAGATTTAAAGCTCTTTTCAAATCTCATTTCGCTTTATACAAGGATTTAACAATAAATGCTATTTGAGAACATGTGAAATATTTTTTCTAATTCACACTGAAGTATGAATGCTCTCCTGATCACTCAATCTTTATATAACCATCAACTTTTTGTCTCATTGATAGTTTCGTAGTGAGTCTCTCTACTCTTTTAAACTCAAAGATTGAAAATTTTCAAACAAAAATGTTTCTGAAATGAGAATGAAAAAACTTGTACACTATTTGGCAAAGGATAAATAATGGTAAAAAAGCCTACATTATACTATCTTTGATCCACTAAGTTTTTTTCTCAATAAAATTTAATCCTATTTTGCAAAATTAAATTTCACCTAATATCAAGACATTTATCTTTCATTGCAATAAACCTTTTAAAACAAATCATTAATCTCAGTTTTCAATCATTGTAAATGGACTAAATTAAAAAAAGCAAATTGTTTGGCAGCTAGAATGGTGAATTTTGGACAAAATAAATTGTCTTAATGCACAATGCATGAACAATAATTTTAGGACTTTTGGTTTTTCTTTTAGTTTAGTTTTGATTTTAATAGCAATTGTGGCAGGAAATATCCAAAACCACAAAGACAAAAACCAATACTTGCCCAAAAAATAAACCCAAGTACTCAGAATCCCAAGTCGTGCTCATTTCTAACTCAATCATGAAACTTTTACCCCGTCTTTAGTTTTCTTAATTTATGTGACCTTTATCATCCCATATGCAATGGTTAAAGCTAAAGCAAAAACATACACCGTAGATGCGCTTTCCTCATCTATGCTCGTCGGGCAAGCGGAATCCAGACATGACTAATTTGTCAACAAACATCCTGCCAGTCTTGGGCATGACATGCCAGTGCAACGTCAAGTTGAATTTTTTACCACGAAGATTGCTTCCCTGCACAAGGAAAAATAATGTCAAGTCCTGAAACTTTGCAAGGGTAGCACTTCAGGTGGGTGATGGATAATAACTGGTCAATAAAACGGTACTTGTTTGCAGTTTGAATCCAAAATTTCGCATGCTCTTTGGCAGGTATAATAGCATCCCAGAGAGACACCTATGAGAAACATTTAGAGAGAGTTGAGAAGTGCACAAAGTTTTTTGCAGTAGATCGACACTGGTAGAGGTCAAATGGAAATGCACATGCATAATGCCTGTTTGTGTAACAAGGAAAATTGAAAAGGCAAACTGATTCACCTCCAAGCTTGCCTCAGAAGTATATAAGAAACTAAGAGTTCAATGAGAACCAAAATGGAAAAGAGCACGCTTTAAAATTCAAGCACCTTTAGTACCTGGTTCAATGAATTCCGGGGGGTTTCATACTCAGCTGCTACAAATATGAAAAGCTGCAATAAGTTGCAGTCATGATTATTAGATGTTTGAATTGGCTATCAAGATGATCATTATATATACTTGAATCATCTTTAAAGTATAACCAGCATGAAAATGTAAAAGACCAATAAATTTTGGTGGCCCATCACTTCAAAATCCTCACAAACATAACAACGACAGCAAAAAGATTTGTTTTTAAACTATAAGCAAATCAGTTCCATATTCAATTCATTCATTCCAGCAATTTCCCAGCTATGAGACATGGAGAAGTTTTACTAAAGGTTTCCCATTTTTCTTAGGGCACCCATAGCCCAACTTGTCAGAATGTGGAAACATTAATAGAGCGGTTGGTTTAGTAAATGAAATGTACTCACTATTAAGATTAAACTCATAGAGCAGCCATCTATCGCTTGCCTTGGCATTAGTCAAAGATATACTACTATGAAATGAAAAAAATAAAATAAAAATATAACACCTATCACACCAAAGGAGAAACACATATGCTACTATTTGAGATTATGTACCTGCTTTGTATTCCATGTAAACAGTGACTGTAAATCAGCTGTTATATTCATGGTGAGGCTGACCTGCATTAAATAATGGGCAGTTCAATCAGCGTTGAATCATTGCTTGCTTATCAAGTGTCCAGAATAAAGCACCTGCATCTACACTGATGCATCTCAAATAAAAGAATATTTGACAATCATACATTATCTTAAATAGTTCAGATGAACAAGGAAAAAAGTAAAATCAACACAATCAAAAAGTCTTCTGGAAGAGGAAAGTGCACCATCTTGCAAACTTACATGCATGAATCTGTAAGAACTCTCAATCAACATTCATTTCATCTTCAAAACTACTATGCATAGACACAGAAAAGCAAACAAGCTGATCCCATATTAACACAATGGTCAACAAGTACAAGGTAATCCCTTCCCTAGTGCAATGTTATAAGCTTTTTCAACCAATAACTAGATAACTATAGATAACTAAAATCTCTAGCATGATGAAAGAAGTTTTTTGGTTTGAATTTCTTGAAACAGAAAAGGAACTGTATTGTAATGGGTCAAACCCAATATATAAGCTGAAAAGTTAAGGATGCAACGTGGATTAAAGAAGTTATATTCTAATATCATTTGTCTTAAACATTCAAGTATCAAGTTGCAAACCATTTCAATTCTGTATTTGACAATTTTTAGTGCTATTAGTTTCCATAAATTTTAGCAAGTTCCTTGATAACAAAGATTCATAGGCAGATCATCTTATAAGCTGAAATCAATTTTCCTGTAGATTTAGCAATTACAATCAAATGCATTTAACAATTGCTAGAGGTGAAATCAGCTCTAAACCAGTACTAAGCGGGAGAAACGGGATTGCTCTGTTCACTTTTCAAAATCTCCATCCAGGTGACTATTTTGACATTAGGGTTTCAGAAAATGTACAGGAAAAAAATATAATAAAGGGAATCAGCTAGACGAAATAGAACCTAAGCAAACCAACAAACAGAAGATCAAACCACGGAGAGAATGCAAACCTGTAAACCTATTCATATAGCATTAAGCAAAATAAATACACTTCGAGCTACATATCAATAGAGATACTATAAAATCAATTCAACAAAAACAAATTATGCAACTTTAATCTAAAAAATTAATCCACTCATCCCAGATTTTGAAACCTGCTTGCACACAAATTTATACACCGATAAAAACCCACGCAGCATTTTATATTAGCAACAAATTGAACCCAAAAGAGATTATGTTTATTCAATTTAAACAACTAAAAATTTTAACAAACCCCATCAATTTATACAGCACAGAATCTTTATGTATATAATAAAAAAAGAGAGGAAAAAACCAATTACCTCATCATTTCCATGTGTCTGCTTTTGAAACCAGTTGAATTTCATTATCTACAAAACCCCAATTAAAAAAAATGATTTAAAAATCGCAATTAGATTCAAACAACATTAAATCGACGGAATGAAAGAGGAACCTGGATTTGGGTAGAAGGAGAGGGGAAATTGAAGTTGTCAGAAAAAGAAGCGATGATACACATTAACGCCAATATAGTGACGGTGAACGTTAGCAATGCGTTTGCTCTATATCCGGACGAATGCATTCTTTTGATGTCGTTTTCAGAAGGATCTTCGGGTCTTTATATATATATATATATATATATATATATATATATATATATATATATTGACAGAGCTGGTAGTAGTAGAAGGGGTATATTTCCTTGTTCTCTTGTGCTGAATTGAACCTTGAAGCTGTGAGTGATTTTTGGTCTGAAATTGAGGAAGGAAGCGTTTTGTTCGAGACAGGTAGCGAGTTGGATGTTTCTATGGCTACTTTCATGTCTGTTTTACCGACCCCTTATTTGCTTTACCGAGGTCATCTTTTTTAATATTGTTTTATATATTTTTATTGTGTTAATATTAAAATAAAATTTTAAAAATAAAAAATAACCTCTATCAGTAGCTCTACATATTTTTTATTTTATCATATTTTATTTTAATTAATTAACATTATTACAATCTGATACAAACCTAATGAATAGTGGAATAAATAAGAATTATCTTATTATTAAATTAAATTAAAGTCTTATTTCAGTTAAAACTTCAAACATAACCTAACCTCCATTTACATAAATATTTATATTTTTAATATAGAAAATTCCACATATTATTGACATAGCATACAAAAACATTTTTTTTTAATTATTACACAATTAATTGAAGCACAAAAAATAATTAATATAAATAATTATCATCGAAAACCTTCGAGTTTTTTCAAGTTCTCTCGTCTTCTCTCTCGCCGATTCCTTAGTTTACTACATCCAATAATGAAGAATTAGCTAACTTGCGGATCTGACCTCCGTTTTTGGATTATATTTCAGATGGATTTTGTAATTTACAACGTTTTTCATAACCTAAATAAATAAAGAGGGGAAAGTGAAACTACAATGAAACTCTTGGGATCGGATTGATTCAAATCAAAGTTATTATATGAAATCGAAACACTCAACACATAATGGGGCCGAATTAGAATTCACCCTACTTTTTATCTTCAAGGCTCTCAGAAAATCCATCGAAACAAAAAGGAAATGGGAAGCAGGGCTGTTTTGCTACTCGTAGGGCCATCACCACCAAAGCAGAACATCCTGTTCCTTTTAAACTACAAAAAAGTCAGCTCCGCTCCTTCAATACGAAGATTCACAACAAAAGCAACAGCCGATGGGTCTTCTCTTGAACCACCCGATGTCGCTCGCTTGGCTGAAACTGCTAGAATTTCACTAACCCCACAGCAGGTTTTTTCTTCTTTATCTCTGCATTACGACTCAAAACTTACTCTCCTATTCACTTAATGTAGTGGGTTTTTCTTATTCTTTTCAAATTTCAGGTTGAAGCATTCGGTCCTAAAATTCGACAAGTGATTGATTGGTATGCTCTTCTCTGTTTCTTTATTTCACGTGATATATATTTGTGTTTTGAGACCCTTTCTGTTTGGTTGATTATTTCAGGTTTGGACAAATTCAAGCTGTTGATCTTGACAGTGTGGAACCCTCAATCAGAGCAGGTGCCTTACAATCCTTGTGTCAATACCGTTTTATGTATTTGCATAAACAATAAAGTGGTTATAGAAAATGTAAAATGTAATTCTTATGGGTTTTAAATGAAGGGCAACGTGAGATTATTGAAATTGGACATGGTAGTTGTTTTTCAAGCATTTGGTGAGGACTATTTTGTGGTGATTTTTTTTGGCAGAAATCCTTATCACATTTTGCTAAAAAATGTGATATGGATTTATTATCCAATTAAATGATTCCTTGCATTGTGAATGGAGATTGTAAGAATGCAAGCAATCCAAATTGAGTTTTATCATTCACTTGTACCGGTTTCTTTTGCTTAAAGAATTTTTACATCATATTTCTGTTTCATAGAATGAAGAAATTCAAATTCCCTTCATTCGGAGTGGGCTTCCCTTTGTTTAACTTTGTGGTAGAAAGCCGTTAATCATGCTTCTTCTCATTTAGACTGACAAACCACATATTTACAAAGTGGTTTTTTTTTGTACCAAGTTCTTATTCATTAAATAGAAGGGAGGGGATGTGTTTGTCTGCTGTAGCTTTCCTTGTCTTTTTGCTACATATAGCTGATTCAAATTTGACTGTATAATTTTCAACTTACAGGCACTGAAGGTGACGACTTGCGTCATGATAATCCTGAAACATTTGAGAATAGGTTATTGATGGTTTTTTCTCTCACCGTTTTGTATAATTTTGCTTCATGATAAACACTATTATAATACAATTGATGTGTGTTTGAATGTCCATCCAACAGGGAAGCTATCATTGCTTCTGTACCAAACTATGAGGATCCGTACATCAAAGTTCCCAAAGTTTTGAACAAGGAGTGAGACTATTTAGGTAAGTAGTTTCCCCTAAATGCACCATTAACAACAATGGTTTGTTTCTTTGCATGGTCCTTTAGCCATATAAGCAAAAAGACTTCAATAGTCCAATCTATGAAATCGTTTAGTAAAAAAATAGTATTCTACTTAGGGAGAATAAACCACAAGAGTTTTAATTGGAATAAGCTTTGCTCATTTCTGATTTTCAAAGAGTTTAAATGCAAAAGGTAAATAACAACTCGTAATTCTTAGATCACATCTCTAGGACACTATCAGCTACTGAAAAAAAGTCAGCCACAAATTACTCAAAATCAAGTAATTACTTGATTTATTCTTAAGAAAGCTCATGGACATGGATTTATGTGAAGGGCATCTAAAATGACAGCTCTTAGTCAAAATACTAGGTTCTTCACGAACACTCTTAAGGATTTTCTTGGCTTATCAGAATCTCATAAAAATTGATGTTTTCTTACTAGTTATTGCCTTTATTTGTTGTTTAAATCACATTTATGTCTCGCATATGATTTGGGATTCTAGTCAAGGACCCACCTTTATTTTATAATCACATTCCACCCCTAAACCATTCTCTCTTGAGATACAGCTTAGAAGGGTAATATGTTTTTCATGTATGATTATCATTCATAGGATATCAACCAAGGCTCGTGAATGATTTTCCTTTATTATGATGACATGTATAATGAATATTGCATAATTATTAAAAAAAAATTATCTCGTGTCACAGAACTAAGGAGAGATTATATTGCGACTTTGCAAATGGGGAACATTTGGCAGCATTTGTGTGAAGAATTCTCCTAGTCACATAATCTTTGCCCAAGAAACCAGAATAACATCCAATCGTGTTTCTAGATTGAGTAGAAAAGGGACATGATTTGGTTCTCATTATTTCTTTATGCATCTCCATGATTTTCTCTGCAATAAATCTCTGAATAAGCGCTTTCATCTTCCTCAATCTTCGGAGAATGTGGCCTTGTATTATTGCACGTCCCCATTTCCTAACATTTTTTTTAAATAGACAAGTTTTAAATCTTAATGCAGTCATGCATATCTCGTTGAGCCCAATTCTGCCAAAACCGCCGAGCAAGAATGATATATCAAAGAAAGAAGCTGTTCATTTCTTCAGAACTCTAAACACATCTTGAAAAATAAACAAGTATGGAGAACAAAATCAATCAAAAACTGTTGGTTCAAAGAACTTCTGCACTGCACAACTGACACGCTACACTACCTGCTCTTATGAAATTGCATCCAGTTTGTACAATTTCTAGTTAACCGGTAATAATTGGCTGCATCAATATTTTCTGTACCCGTGGGTATCTTAACCATTTATTTGGGTCAAAGTCAGTACAATGAGCTGCTTGTATCAGACCATTGCTGCATTGGTCTAATTTTTATATGAAATATGAAAGTCATAATACTTGCTACTTTACCAATTAGGTTAAGAGTAAGGATATGAATCAAATATGCTTGAATGTTTCCGCAGTAAGATCAAAGATGAGTTTTAACAGAGCAGAATTCAACTAATAAAATTAAATTTGACTGCAATCGAAAGCGTAGTCCAACATTGCCAGGATTAATGCAAGGATTACAAGCAAACAAGCAATGTTATCAAACTCGCTTTTCATCTCGTAAAATAAACTATAAAACTGGTTAAATCAGGTTCAAAAATCTAACCTCATTAAAATCAATCGATAAAATTGGGTAAAATCGTAAAATCATACTGGATCAGTTGGTCTGATTTTACGATCCCATCTGTTTACTGTGCGCGTGCACTGTGCACTGTGCACATTAATTAATTTTGCAAAGTTCTCTTTTCAGTTCTTACTTACACTTGATTGTCGTCCTCACTCCTCTCCTCCCATACTCCTCTCTTCTCAGCACTACTGATCTGGTGGCTGGTGTCCAACAAGGGCGGCAAGAACACTTGTTGAAGGGTAGTTTTCTAATTTTGTAATTGCAATCTTCAATCGGCATGAACTCTGGCCTCTTTCTTGTCAGATTACTAGATATTTTGGGTTTGTTTTGAGTACTGTGATGTTTGGGTTTTTGGTGGCTAGATTTGGTGGCTCAATTTGGGTATTGTGATGTTTGAGTTTTGGGTTTTCAGCAAGAACACGATTTGCATGTTAGGAATGTATTTTATGATAAACCCACTTCTTTCCTTTGTAATACTATGATTAGGGCATATGCAAATGTTGGTCAATGTTTTGAAACGTTTAAGTTGTATTCTTTCATGCGTAAGACTAACACTTTTGTGAATAATTGCACCTACCCTTTCGTGTTCAAAGCTTGTGCTTTGAATTTGTTGGTTCGTGAAGGGAAAGTTGTTCATGGAGATAGTTTAAAAAATTGGTTCGGTTCGGATTTGTATGTTGCGGCTAGTTTGGTTGACATGTATGCAAAATGTGATCTTTTTGTTGGTTGTCACAAGATTTTCGACAAAATGTTTAAGAACGATTTAGTTTGCTGGACAGCAATGATAACTGCTTATGAGCAGGCTGAGAAGCCTGAGGAGGCTCTCATTTTGTTCAAAAAGATGCAGCAAGAAGAGGGTCTTCTAGCAGCTTCCAAAGATAATTTGTAGTGTGCTTATGGTGCTGAAAGAAAAGTGATGTCATACATAAATGTGTGAACTATTCCAATATTTTGCTGTTTGGTTGCCACTTCTACAAGTTCTGGATTCTTACCTTTGAGTCTGACTATCGTGTAATAAACTAAGAAACTGGAAAATCTATTTGATTCTCTAATTACAACAAATACATGGCTTTTGTTATTAGAATTTGTTCATCTAACTTCCCTTTATATCCTTGTAGGTTTGGGGTGTTATATGGATTTCTTCTCTGTTTCATATAATCAATATACTATGTTACATTTATTCTTGAGTGCAGTTCTGAAAAATAATCACATTCTCTGAGTTCCAGGTTGAGCTCCATTACACCTACTGGCTTTGTCTGTTTGCTTGTCCAAATTTTAGTTTTTGGCTGATGTAGCAAGGCATGTTGTTGGTGTATGTTTTATTTCCTGCCTTTTCTTGAATCAAACTTTGCTGGGAACTAATATCCCAAATAGAGGGAGACAAATAGTTGTGTTAAAATTGTACGATTAGAGAGTTGATGTGGCATTAAAATTTGATTTTATGTATTTGCAGATTACATGGCATCCAAAAAAAACTACTAGTGACAATAGACTTTATGTGGGATGACAGCATGGTGTAGATATTAAAAAGAATTCAAGAAAAGTTCAATGCAAGTATTGTCAGAAAATTTGTTAGTTTTTATTTAATGAAATTCTATGAACATAATTGTTTTGTATTGTATTTTTAAGTTATTTTAAATCATGTATGAACCTTAACTAATGAAGTTTTATGGTTATAATTGTGTTTTATTGTATTCAACAATATTTTACTTATAATTTTATTCTACCAAAATAATTTTACAATTTTTGTATGGAAATATTTTACTTTCCGAATTCAAATTATAATTCTGTATCGGGTAAAAAACAAAAAACAAGTTTGACAACCTTAATTACAAGTCTTGTGTGTCATACGCGCAGTTCGATAGTGGTGCCGTGAGAATTTTGCTGCTTAAACTTACGATTTGCGAAGAAGATTACAGGGCTATCTCTGCATAAACAATCTGTGAACACTTTGGACAAAATCCTTGTTATTTGTCAACGCACAATAACATCATCGCCTCCCTGAAACTTGAGATTCATGCCAATTTGGCAAACGCATCATTTTATCATCTCTCAGCATATTCTGGTTCCTCAAATTAATTCAAGCTATGATTCATGTAGCGAAATCATAGCAGAAACCCAGGCAACCAGCAGTGACTTTAATGTGATTCGATATGCAAAATGAATTCAACATACAGGTATTACCCCCTTTATATTTACATTGAACTCTATATTCCAAAATGATGAGGAAGTGTGAAATTACAACAATGAATGCTCTCACTCCATCTGTGAAATTACAGCCATTTACCTAGAGTTCTCAAAAAGCATACAAAAAGAGAAGAAAAGGCCCCCTCTCATTGTCAATGTGGAATATGTATTTGACATTTATCATGACTGCCAGAACAGCTCATAATTGTTACTATACAGCGAGCGGTCTTGAATCTCCAGATTTGCAATGTGCCAATTAACAAGTTGGGATTGTAAGATTTTGCACGCAACCAGTCCAGCTGGCAAAATCCACCATTCACTTTCATCCCTGCAGCAGCATAACCACCACAAAAACACAGGCACAGAACCATGTTAGCGGTGCGCTGTCACACCAACTTGCCAATTAACTTTCTGTAAGCTAAAGATCAACTTACATGCTAATATTCCATGGCTGAAAGGGGAACTTTTTACTCGAGGACGATTGACTGTTATAGTGAGTATATCCACAAATAAAAGCAACAACCTGGCAGAAGGTCAAAGAATAGGTTACTAGGTGACATTCCTTCGCAGAAGATGAGAAACAAATCACATGTTCTTCAAATGAAATATAACTAGCAGCAACAACAACGTTGAAATGCTCACATGGTGGAAGAGTGATGTGACCAGGTGGATAGATAAGGAAACTTACAACATTAATCCATGATGTGACATTCCACAAAGAATAGATACGTGCAAGGCCTGCTGAGCGCCTAGGTCTATGACTGAATAAAGCATTGATCCCCGCAGGAAAGGGCATAAGAATGCCTAGAGGTAAAATAAACAAAACCAGAAAGACATCCACCAATGAAATTGAATACAGCTGGAGTAAAGTAAGCAACACTAAGCTGAAATCTCCTAAAAGAAGCATAGAGATGACCAAACCAACAAGATCCTGCAAGACAAGAGTAAAAAAGTAAGTCGGATTGCTTGTAAACTTTAACAAAGTAATGTAATATGTACTGAACTCATTGATACAAAAGCAACCTGATGGCCAACAGGTTTAGTGTTATGAACTATGAAAGAGATGAGGTAAAATAAATCCCTCTTCTCTTCAAGCATTCTTAAGCTGTTAGTAACTATGATTCCCCCATAACTCTTTTTCCGCGTCATGTAACTGTCCTTCCTTCTGTGGGCTTGGGATACAAGCATCTCTTCTCTCCAATGACCAGATGGATTTTCGTTGTGCGTATTGTTCACACCACTAACCAAAAGGCTGGAGAAAACCAAGTCAAATGCCATTCAACATCAAATGCACGGATACATGCACATAACTGCAAAATTGTGCATCTTATCATATCTGATGAAATGTCATCATAAAGGTCAATTTATTTATTAATTGACATGTAAAAGCATAACAATTCACAAATGTCTATGTTACACAACCTCATATTCCATGCATGTTCATTAATACCTCTCTGCAGTGAGTGCATGTCTGGACTTTCTACTAACTTTTACCTGCTCTAGCCATACAATGTGAATTGGTTTATTGCTTTTTAATGAAAAACTAGCCAAATTTTGTTTCACATTATCATCGTTTCCCCATCTTCATACTTGCAACAATTCAGAATGAGGACAGCTCACCACTATTATACACCCTGATTGAGACAAAATGCCAAAGTGGACACACTAATTGGCTAATCAGATAAATGGAAATTATACCCCCATAAAACATCATGAACCATTACCGAGATTCTTCTTCAACTTGTTTCGCACCATCAATGCCTTCAACAGATATACATTCTCTTTCCTCTTCAGCAGCATAAACCAAAAGTCCATACTGACAATGACCAAACGTAGTAGCCTGAAACCACGCAAGATCAACATGTATCCCATAGATTCTCAAAGCTGGATTTGCCTGTGTTTCAAGCCATCTGAGGACAGGTTGAAAAGTTACTCTTAGTCGCCCACGACGAACTAAGCGCAGTTGTGCATTCAAACCAGCTGTCATTCGATACCAAGTGGTAGGAGGGACCATCTGCAAGCCATAAGGAAAATGAGAAATCAATTTGTTTAGCTACAAGCTGCTTTAAGTTGGTCAAGTTAAACTTACTCCCTAACCTAAAAAATGAAAATGGAAAAATTTTCATGTGTTCTTGGAAGTGGATGTCAAACCTGGCTGATGAGGCTGGTAAGAATATTGTCACTTTGAATTGAGAAAGGAGCCATGTAACTTCCATCGCCTCCAAAAAGAATAGACATTGGAAATCTTTGACGTAGGGGAGCAGGAATATCAGTTCTTTTCTCATCTCCACCAAGGAAGAAATCCATGTACACGAGCATTAAATCAGAAGTTGCAGCTACCTAGAGAACAAATATCATGCTTGAGCCTAATATTTATGATTTGTTTCTCACAATTTCTTATGTTTTTTAAGGAATATAAACCATGTCTTGAATCCTCAAACATCTCACCCTCTCCTTTCACTTGAAATATTCAAAACATAAAGTACAATAACAATAATAGGCCAAACTTTTAATGTATATACAACAAAATTTAAAACTACAAGGACCAAAAGTAAGCCACATGACATGCTTATTTTGAAGGGAAGAGGAATAGAAAAATGTGTTGTCTTAACATGCAGAAGAAAATCACCCACAAATATTCAACCACCTGAATTAACCTATCACCAGACCAAACATTTAATACAAACAAACCTTTAGCCCTTCATAGAGAGCCCGTGAACGGCAAGAGCGCAAGCAAGCATGGTCATACTCTGATCGAACAAACTCTCGCAGTCTTTGCAATTTGACCCTCCGTCTCCATTGCTGCCATGACCATGCAAGGGGGTATGCAAGAACAGAAAGTATACTGTAAATTGCACCTTCCCACCATTGATAAGTAGCTATACCATTAATCTCATCCACAAATGTATTGAATGCACCCTCATATCTGACAGACCAAAATAAATAAGGTGAAAACATAGTTCTACAATGATAATTGATATCAATATTTTTATGAAGTTTAACAGGAGCAGAGTCAATTGAGCCATTGCAGTAAAAATCAGTGTGCGAATTAACTTACACAATCTCTTTTATTTGCTCAGGAGGAGTGTGGGGAAGATGCCAAGGCTCACTGAAAGTATTACGACCCATAAAATACATTCTGTGCACATGACTCTGAGACTCTTCAGCTCTATTTGTTTCCAAGACCTGAAAAGTGATATGCAACTTGTCAATCTACACATTTGCTAGTGCAGCCCTCCCTTCAAACTCTTATATAGACATACACATACACATATGTACAAGGATCAAGAGACAGGAGATATCCAAAGCCTTATTTGGGTTCTGAATGCAACTTTTAAATTAACAGAAATTTAACATGATGAGACATGGAAAAACCTCATTCAATGATTCCAGGAAGGGAAAGGAATGATCAATCTGAGAGCCATGTTGAGTGGGAGCTGGACCAGGTAATTCATCCACCCCAACAAATTTCATCCGAGCAACACTAAGCACCAGTGCTAAGAGGATTAGGAGACCCAGAAGAAGAAGACCAAACAGCCATGGCCCACCAAACGTGTAAATCAACTCTTCCAGGGCTGTATAACAATGTGGCATGTGAAATCTGTCCGAAACACATTTGTAAGGACATGGTGTTTCGGCAATACCACCTGGTAGTGAGGACGAAGTGAGGATTTGCACTTGTTTAGGACTACAAACATATTGCATGGTGTCTTCCAGTATTGTGTGTGAGAGTGAGGGTGTGTATACCCCTCCAGATAATTTGTCCATCTCAAGAAAAAATATCAACTTTAGAAGATGTTTGTGGCTATCACATAGAATGTAGAAAACACTAGCTTTTGAAACTTTACCCCTTCATAAAGGTAAGTTTGTGCTGTCTGATATCTCCTTTACATATGAAGATGGATCAAAGAGATCACAAAATTTCAAAGATTTAGGATGCAATTATACAAATTTCAGGCAGACAGCCACAAGTTCCCAGCATGTAGCAACATCAAGCAACATACTTACAAACTCCAACTTTAAATACCTCGAACAGTAATATAAGCAGCACGATGAGGAAGATCATCAGCAGGGCAAGTATGACAGAGAGCTCTATCAGATCCAGTTACGTTCTTATATGTGCCAGCTGGGCATTCCTGAATAAGTAAAAAATTTGAAGGAGAAGCTGAAGACTGAAGAAAAGGTTATATTGCAACTACAGCTTCATTTTAGTCAATAATTGTTTGAAACAGGATGACTGCAACAATCACCAAAAAGGATTATCATAACAGAACTCCCTATGAGCTAATACAATTTGTCATGATACTTATCCCTTATTTCTGATTAAATGATCACAATGTACATTTATGTGGTCCAAAAACTTTAGAGATTGATAAATCAACTAACATAAGTTGTAAGATAGTTTTAGTATAGCACAAACTGAAGGAAAAGCAGCAAGAAATCAAACCATTTCCACTATTGTCCCTCATATGGTTTTAACATACATAGGTTGACGTAGAGGGAGAAAAAGGAAAGGAACCCTCTCTCAATTTTAGATCTTTTTCTCATGATCACCATTTAAAATGCATTGTTTAACTTGCTAACACTTGAAACATCCTTGAAACATAAGTTTTACCCCTCAACAATTACTCCTATAAAAAATTCTAACTCCAACAAAATCACTTTCAATTTCTTATCACGAAACAAATGCAACAGAAATTGAATACAATTGTTTTGATGACATCAGGATTGTAATTCCTAAGACCCATGCATATAATCTCAACATACACATGCAATAATTAACTCAAGAAACGACATAAAAAATCACAATGTCAAGAGCTCAATACACTACCTCACAAAATATTCCATACAGCCCTTTCGGGCAAGCTTTCCCCGACACGGTTCCATTTTCCCCAGCGTGACCCTCATCTCTTCCCAATCCTCCCCTGCAATGAAGAGTGAAAAACCCAGTCAGACCAAGATCTCATATCAAGTAGTTCATTAAATTTCTTTAATCAAATAAGTGCTATGTAACCCAGTCAGAAAATGAGGTGTCTTTATGCTATGTAACCCAGTCAGACACCCGTTACATGACCCTCATGCTGGTGTCTTTATGTTATGTAACTGACCGACAGCTTCATCCACTCAATAATCCAGACAATCACCCAACATCTCATATCCAGTAGCTCATTAAATTTCTTTAATTCATAATTATTGTTTATTTGATTATTCAATTACCAAACTATTCAGCATCCTAGATAGTCATTCTGTGATTTCAGACACAGAACTTCTCTTTGACAGTGGTCCTTCCTTCAAAATGGCTTCAAAACTTCATTAGAACTCGAAATAAATAGCCTCCAAGACTAAACAATACCATAAACTCTTAAATTATCTTTATTCCAGGGACTCATAAAGACTTTAATATTAAGAATAAATTGATTTCAAACACCAGGAAAATCTAATGATAATGATAAAAATGAATTAAATGATCAATATTATCAGTGCACATCTGATAATTTCTAACTAGGTTTTCTGATATTTCTTGGAAAACAAAAACCTGTGAATTGAAATAATATGGAACCACCAGAAATGCATCTTTTAAGTAGATCAGATAGAATACGAACCAAATGTGGATGCTTCCATTCACACGAGCAATAGGCTGGTACACGTCCCCAGTTGGAATGTCTGACCAATGAAAGTGAACCCTTCCACCACCACCTCCACCCCCCCCCTTGGGACTACCAAATCCCCCAACGCTTGAAAGAACAGCATAATCACCAAGATCTATAGTATGCAAGAACAGAAGAATAGTTCCTCCAGAGCCACCGCCAGGACCTCCAACGGTACCATTCATGACAACCAGTTGATCTCTGGTTATTCCTTTAAAACTTTCACCATCAGCTCTGATTGAACCTTCAACAGACAAACTTGACAAGGGATGCTCCAATGAGCCCATTACTGGCCAGACAGGTAGAAAAAATGAACATAAGTGTATCAGTTTGCAGGTAAGTTACATACGAACACAAACACAACCAATGTGTTTGAAATGCAAAACAGCAACTTAATAAATGTTAAAAGTTGTCGACCTGAATGCATAGCTATTGTTATTTTAACATACCCATGAAACAGGTAATCCAAATATCACCTTGCCAATAAGGATAGACATCCCTTGCCATACTTCATGCAGAAGGTTTTCAATTGATACAGATAAGAGATAATACGACATCATAAGAATGCTAAAACAAAGCTGAAAGTTATCAGCTGATAAATTGATCTAAAGTGCAAACATACCTACAATACCACCACCTGCAGTAGAACCAACTGACTTTTCCTCTCCGCTTCCACTGCCAATTTCACAAGGTAACTCTGCATTACCATATGAAACACCACCCTCAATACAACTACCGTTGTAACATGCAGACCCGCCTTTACCACCATGGCCGCCGCCACTGCCAGCACCATTGCTTAAGGCATTACCTCTACCCACACCACCAGTGCAACCTGCATGAATATGATGTTGTCAAATTGTCTATATGTGATTCTTCATTGTGAACACCAACTTCTCTCATCTTTACTCAAACACAACAAATTGCAAAAGTCTTCCTACACTACTCAAAATGAAGCTTAAATCTATGAGGGTATACAGTGAATCTATTGGTGTCTGACTAACTGTGAGCAGGGGAAGGTGGAAAAGGGAGGGAGGGAAGGAGAAAGATTCTGTGTAAGCTGAAAAAGGGTAGGATAATGTCCATAAAATAATCTGGTACAAAGAAAAAGATAGCATACCCATGCCAGACACGCTTATTGTTCCAGAAGACGGAACATATATTGTTCTGGCCCGATGAAAATGAACAACAGACCCTTCTATAAGTCCTTCAACAGTAATATCCTCCACTCGGCATATCTGAAATAGATGAAAGAAGTAAGGTAACATGGAATAAGTAAATTTCAAACCTTATAACATGAATCTTTATTTGCACCTGAAGAGTAAAAGAAAGAGATGAGTTCACATTGCAATCTTCAGGAGGATGAAGTAGTTCAGAAGGGCACTCTTCAAGTAGGCAATTGAGCCTTGGCGTACTACAGAAGTGAACCACAGATCTCAGTCAGCCCAAGCATAAAAGAGGATATATATATATATATGGGGATATATATATATATATATGGGGCTTACATAGCATTACTTGTTGAATTCTTGACAGGACCACGCAAAATAGATCCAGGCGCAACCTAATGGAAAATCAAAAACACACAATTAGTCATCAATGGTAAGAATACAAACTTGTCACATGCATCAGCAAAGCTGGTGGACAAACATTGCAAACAAAGGTTTTGGGGACTGAAGCCATGCCACAACAACATTACTATCAGTGTAACAAAAATAAGAAAGAAACAGACTTTTCAACCTTTTTCCATAATAACCCTTATGAAAGAATCACTCCATCCTGTAATCCTTCAGGAATGTTTTAGGAAGATAGCAATAAATACATTGACACAAACTTTCCATAATTAATACTAATCCACTTGAATATTTACATCGAAAGCTCATTTTAACATACAATGAAGGTTATGGGGTATTATTGGAAACTAAAACAACTTTCTTGACTTCAAAAAATTGAAAAAAATATTGGCATCAAAAAAAGCATGTACTATAATGTAAGAATTGATGAAGTATGTAGTAAAGAGCCAAACAAAAAAGATATCTCATCCAAGCAGCCATGACTGCTAAATACTGATGAAACAGTAGGTATACTTTTCAAGTACTGCAAATCAAACCAGTTCAGCAGGTAGTGCAAACAATTACTACAAAACTGAGAAGAGAACAGCTTGAATGCACTAGAATCACTGTTTTATACTCAAAAAACAGGGGACAGACCACTATTTAACCACCAAGCAAAGTGAACTTTGTAAGCCATCAAGGTCAATACAGTTAATTAAATTACAAAACACAGCTTACATGAATACTGTAAAATAGTGAAAGAACCAAACGTTGAGCTTCGATCCAATTGCCTGGTCCTGATAAATTCAATAGACCTTGACCGTGAACTCCCAAATTGGCATTAGAATGTATGACAGATGATTCCTGTTTCACAAAAAAGGATCAGCATATCATTTGCAAAGACAGCATAAGTAATATCTAAAGAGCACAATGAAAAAGTACCTTGAGAACAACTAGATTGCTAGCCTCAAGCAAAGAAGTCCCAACAGTTACATCTTCACCCCCATCTATGAGCATTTGGGAATTCCACATTAAGAACATTTTTACACTCATACGTAGAGCACCATATACCTGATGTGCGAAAAGTAATGATCATGCACATCAAAGTCATATGACATACAAATAATAAAAGGATGCAAATCTAATCAAAGCATGGCCAGAGAGTGGAGCAGGCGGAAACTTCAAATTCTCATCTAACGTACTAAGAAGAAAATACTACCATCAGACTAGGAGAGAAGATTTAAAGAAACCATAATTATGAAACAATGAGTTTACTATAATGAAGGAAAAGGCATATCATACAGTCAAAATATTACTAGAGATGATTTCCAAGTTTTAGTTTTAATAAGAGAATAAAAAAAGCATTAATACCTTAACATTACTCAGAGTGTTATGTTGGATATAAAAATTCAAAACGTGAAACTGTACCAATATTAGGTGTTCCCATGCATAGACAAAATATATGCATTCAAGTGCATAAAAAGACATAATTATACAAGCAAGGTCCAGCAAAAGGGGACTAGAATGATGGGTGAATTTCACAATAACTATGGACATGCTGAGAAGTTATGAAACTGCCACGAGTGATGCAGTGACACAAGCAATTTCAGCTTGCAAACAATCTTTCTGACAGAAACTTCAAAGCTATTCTTCTTGAGGCTCTACTACAATTTGTATCTTATTTGCAAAAACTAGTTACTTCAGGTTATAATGAAATTTAGGGTTACTAGGGAGATTTATGATTAAACGGTTATTTAATTTCCAATTTAGTTTTGTTATACTAGGGATCTTGAAGATCCAATACATACCCACAAGTTTTGCACGGATTTAATTATGCAATTGAGACCAAGGATGTGAGTTTAATATTAATTAGGAGTTCAGTTGGAGAGAATTCACTCTATTACCTAATTAATATGGAATATTAGTGTTTTTGGTGGAGCCTCAACATGAGAACCCATATCATGTCATGAGGAATAGGATTCTGATGATAGGCAATTGAGAATGGATGGCAGTTCATTTTCTACTCTTTTTTTGTTATTCTATATTCTCCCCTTTTTTCCTCTCTCCTTTCCATTCCTTGTATCCTGTATGGGACACCACAGAAAGGCATACAGTTTTCCTTATTGCCAGCTGAAACATACAATTGAGTATGGGTTTTTGCAATGTTTGCGAAGTCATAAATGCATATAGCTTACCTTGATTACAGAGTCGCTCATTAAAAGCTCTTCGGCCAGTAATTCAAACTCTGATGAAGCATAATGAGCTAGCCCAAAGCTTAAGACTCCACTACATAACAAACTTATTTGTCCTTGGACCTGCATATTTCACCAGGATTAGCTATAATATCAATAAAGAATACTTAGCATCCATCAAAAATCCAAATGCAAAAGATTGTGGCCAAAAATGATGTCTGCCAACTAAGGTAACAGAATAGGGCACCAGTAGAAATATCCTCCCCTTTGAGAATTGATACCTTCAACCCATTGTCTCAAAATTTCACTAATGAAAAGGATTAAAAAGGCAGGCCAACATAAAAAAGCTCCACCTAGATCTCCAAAAGATCCTACAGCTGGTGCAAGCTATCTTATATGGACAGAATGAATATAAAAAAGCTACAGCAAGTGCAAGCTATCTTATATAGACAAATATACACAATAAATTTCTATTGACATTGGGAGCAAGCCTCTCAAGCAGCCTGTGCAAGCTATCTTCTAAGGACAGAATTTCTATGCTTTTCAGCATTCTCATCAAGTACAATTTCAAAAACTTTCTGAATAGTTGTACTCGAATGATGCCCCAAAACTTCGAAAAACAACCAACAAAAAAATGGAATGAATGGACAGATTAATTCTGTCGAAGTATATGATATATGCATATTTGTATGTTATGCAGGAATTGGTTATATGTCTGGGCTTGCGCTTGCACATATAGTTTTTAGTAAGAATTCATCTTTTTCTGCCTGCCAATATGCATGACACACAAAGCATTGCACATTCTAAAACCAGCAGTTCAAATTATTCTGTTTGTGCACTCTATTCATTTCCTTTAAATAAGACCACCAACCACCCTCAAAATAGAATCTCTTAATCTTTGAAATTTCTGATTATTCCTATTTATGCACTTCTTACGTTCCTAATTTTGTACTCTATTCATTTCCATTAAATGAGACCAACCACCCCCAAAGAAAAAGGTCTCAATCTCTTCCCAAGGCTAACAAGTTCTCACAGACATAAAGAAGCTTAGAAGCAACTCGAATTTCAACAACCTGGACACGACTCCAGAGCAATGGAACAGTAGCCCTGCCATGATTCCGAACATAAATGTTTGTCCAGAGAGGCTGATAAGGAAACTCCAATAGAAGCGTATCTGTATCAGTAGACATATTGTGATTGCTCACGGTAAGGCTTCGGGCAACAGCATCATATAAAGTTCCAGCACCACCTGCATTTTTCGGACAACCAAGACTATTTCCTCCTACAAGCATAACAACAAAGCATGCAATTTCAGTATTTGCACATTGAAAAGTACAATTGAATTGAACCATAAAAGGACAAGTCCTCCAAACATAAAGTCATCTAATACACAGCTAGCACTTGCACCCCAATAATAATATCCATACAAAAATGAGCTCAAAATAGAAAATTTGAATTATAGGAAAGGGGCTTTGCATGAATTTCAGAACAATAAAAGTATAAGGCCAACAGAGAAACTATGTAATAAACCCAGTAGAATGTTCCATCCTCTCAATGATCTTGTGTATTTAGTGTTTGTATATATAAATGAAGAGAAAAAGACATCCAAATGCATGTTCTTACCTCCGGGAAACTTCAACATAATTCAGAATATAAGAAAAAAGAAGGAATGTAAATGTTGTGAGCATGAATGACAGTTAAAACTTCATTTTAATTAAACCTACACTTCTCTGTCTCTATAGGAAAGCACTCATTGAGACATCAAGAGACAAGTTTAAAAATATAGGCATGAAAGGGAGAACATGACAAGTCTTACCATGTACAAATATTTGAGGGTCATCATGTCTACTGAAAATGTCAACTGAAATTCTTCCACCACCGCCTCCAGCAAAACCATTACCTCCACAAGCACTTATTCTGCCACCTCCAGTCCTGCTCTTAGCATAGAGACAAATCACTAAGACATTAAAAGCCCATGGGGATACCATGACTGCAGAGAATGCAAGTTGAGACAGGCATGACTGCAAAACAGCATCCACTACTTTGCTAAAATACAATTCAGAATCGTGTAGGCCGGGCAACAAAATAGCTAAACATTGAAAGTCAATAGACCAAGCAAGGCCACTTTAGGAAAAACATTCACCTGTATTAGGCCTAGTAACCAAATGGAGAGGCAGTGACTGAGTTCTTTCAAGTAATCGATAAAAAAGGGGAATCTATGAAAGAAAATCACCAGATTTTCCTTCATTTAACTCGAGATGTTTAATTAAACCAATTAAATCTCATTTTATGGTAAAAATGATCTTCCACAGCCATTGAAATTCACATTTACCCCTCAAAGCTTATGCTACATCTTATCTTCACACAAATAGTAAGATGTCTAAAACCTTATGACACTATCAATATTACCATAAAAAAGGCTAATGTTCAAACTCCATTGTCTTCATTACATCTTACCTTTCACAAAACTCTTCAACAACCTTCCATTAACCAATCTCCATTAATTTTTCACAAATTCTTAAACCATTAAACTTCCATCCCCTCAAAAACTAAACTAAACAATTCCAAATCAAGAAATCTACATTATTGCACAAGACTTTTAATTAATTATTTTCCGAAATGTAATCCACATTACCCCAATTCCAATTACCCAATTAAAAACGTATAAAATTCCAAAATAAAACAGAATCCTATCAATAAATCCAACACAAGACAACGGAATGAGTGTAGTTGGTAAGTAAGTGAATTACATTTTATATGCCTTCAGATGTATGCTCCCACCCGAACCACCACCTCCCTTGGCACCCCCATGACCACCATCAGCCAATATAGCCCCATCCAAAACCAAATACTCCTTCACTGTCATTTTTACTCTCCCACCTCCTCCCCCTCCATAATCCACTTCCTTACTCGTACTACCTCCTTTACTCCCATAACTACATGGCTCCTGCAAACTCGACCACGAATACGCATCTCCTCCCCAAACATCCTCCGGCAACTTCTCTTTATCCAACAAACAACATGCCCCTCTCCCTCCGTGCCCTCCGCCAGCCCCTTCTAACCCCTGTGGTGTCCCACTCGTTTGCGGAGGAGGATCGCCAGCTAATCCCGTCGTATTCACAACCGAACCATTAAAAAAACTGGCATTATTCGCAACAAGCTCAAACGTACCGGTCAAAATCGACGAATTAACTGATAAATTGAAATTTCCAGAGATATTTATCGTTATTGAACATCCAAAATTAGGGCAATGGAACCTCACACCGGGATGGATATAAAAATTTCCTTTCCCTTCTATATACACGTCACGAGTGAGATTCACATCGGTAACTATTTGACACGCAGTATCAATCAAACCGATGCCACCGAGATCATCGGTGCAAGATGCCGACGGTGGATGCGGTGGTGGCGGCGGCGGTGATGGTGGTGAGTAGTCTTGGTGGAAGAGGAGGTTGGAATCGAAATCAATTATCGGAAAGGAATCGGATTCTGAATCCGAAGAGAGAACTCTAGGGTATGTGGTTAGGGTTATTGTTGTAGTTAAAAAGTGTATAAAAGCGAAATTGAACTGGATTCGAGCCATTCACTGGTTGAAAGGCATTACAGTTAAAAATTAGGATTTGTGGATTTTGAAATTGAATGGAAATGGAAGCATTGGATTTCGGAAATCAATTTCACCATGAGAAAGAAAGAAAGAGTTTCCTTCTTTTTTAAGGATTGAAAACCCTAGAAACGAATTCTCGGCCAATGGAAAGGTTTTGAGAGAGAAGGGCACAAATCAGTACAGGGGGGGGGGGGGGGGGTAAAATGAGGCTATGTTCACGTGAGCTTGGTCTTGTATCGAGGTTTTATTGGTTGAGATTGAGTGGGTTTTTGCTTTGGGTAGACGTTATATAGATTTTACCACTAGGACATGCTATGAGGTTGTATTTTTATGGCGTTGAGCGTGTGTGAATATTTTGGTTTAGTGAATTCCACGCGAATGAAATTTGTTATCAATCGCCCTTATAATGTTTGATGTGGAGGAGAGAATAAACAGTTTTATTTTGAATTATTTTGGTCTAGTGAATTCCACGCTAATGAAATTTGTTATCACGCGCGGTTATAATGTTTGATGTGGAGGACAAAATAAAAAGTTTTATTTTGAATTTTTATTGAGATTATTTTTTAAAAATATATTATTATTTAATATTAGTATATAAAATAAATAAAAAAGACTAAAAAGTTAATTTAAAATAAAAATAAAGTTTTTTCCAAATAAACATAAAAATTTATTTTTTGGGATTTGATATTTGTTTTCACGCGCGGTTATGGAACAAAAGCGCGTAAAACGAAGTACCAAAACCAATAAATTGATATTAGTTAAAACAAAAGGCTTACCTTTTCTTTTTTATTTTCTTTTGAAAATAGTTTTTATATAAAATAAATTCTTAAAAGAGATTTATATATATATATATATATATATATATATATATATATATATATATATATATATATATATATATATATATATATTTGACATAGTCATGAAAAAGTAGTTTGGAAATATTTTTTAGACTATGCTATTAAAAATAAGTTAAAAAACAACTCATTAATATTTTAATTTTTTAAAATTTATTAATAAAATAAATATTTGATAAATAAAAAAAATAAATTATAATTCTGTAAATTATAGAAACTATAAAACAAGAGACATAACTTATTATTTGTAGAAAAATATAAAACACTCTATAAATTAGTTAAGTATCAATGTTCCCAGTATAATATTCATATTCATGATGATTTTAAAAATTACCTCAATCAAGTCCTTACTTGATTTTTCAAGGTCTAGAAATATAATTCATGTATTAATTATATTTTAGTCCTTAATTTCTAAAATATATTTTAATCAAGTCATATTTAATTAAATTGTTCTAATCTTAATGTGTGTGACCCATTAGATTTCTAATATATTAACCCAAATATAGATTCTAATTTTAATTAAATAAATCAAATCATTCAAGTTATTATCAATTCAACAATTAATAAATTTATATTTGAAGATTAGGTATATCGTTTAGTAATGTGTGATGATCCCCAAGATTTTAGAAAAGCCATTAGCGGTTTAACATAACCTTTTAATAATTGGTTTCTTAGTATTATTAATATCATTTCATCAATTATGTTTTGAATGAACATTAAAGCATGGAGTATGTATGTCATATTAAATTATGTTTGTTCTATATATAATAGTCAATTATCGTTTGAATAAGGTTTGAAACTCTTTTTAAATCTCATTTCACCTTGGCCAAGGACTTCTCAGACAAAATTATTCGAGAATAGATGGAAAATTTTTCCTAATTCACCTAGGGTGATGAATCTTCTCTTCATCACTCAAGTACCTTCACATGATTCATATTATACTCAATGCTTGTCTTTTTGTTAGTTCTATTAAAATAACATTTAAAAAGATCAAAGCATAATATTCTTTATATAAGATAATGTCACAATGTCACGGTCGCATAAATTAATTATCCTGACTTAAAACACACAAGGTAGTATAGAGCAAGCAAGAGATCAATCCCACGAAGAAGGTTTCCTTAAGATTTCATGCAATTTGGGGATTTGGTTAGTAATTATCTAGACTAAGGCAAAATTAAACAATCAAGCGAAATGAAATAAACTAAAATTTATCAAGAAACAAACTTTGGCTACATGTAAATATCCACCTATGAAAATTAGAGCCACTCCTTGAAACAAAACTCCAATTTATATTCTGAATTTTTTGTCTTTTGTTAATGTTTGTTAGTTAACATATTTGTTGTATGACTAACCCTAACCAAAATATAATCACAATGTTTGCACCAATGATTTAGTTTAATGGAAACCTTAATAACTATATAAATCAATTAACCTATACAATAGAATTGTCTGCAATTCTTGTTGATGTGTTCTAGTGTTTTTCCTAAGATTAATAACATAAATCTGCTACAATTATTAAGTTTAGTTGCTTCATAAGTTTATATAGATGACAAACTTAGCAATAAATTGTTCACAATAACAACTTAAAGACTGCTCTAACAATTAAGATAAAACAATCACAAGAAATATGCAAAAGAAAACAAACGTATTTATCCATCATATAAACTTAAATAAATGGAAGAATAAATCTCATAGTTCTTGAAATCCGAAGGTTTTTTTGTGCTCTTGCAACAAAGAAAAATAGTTTAGTCTTGCATATTTATTAAACAATTACTACAAAAGATGGAAGAATGCTTGAATTTGGGATTTTAGGAGAGAGTATTTGTGTGTTCCCTGTTCTGGTCGCCCCCTTCTCTCCTATGCTTTCCTTTCTCTCTTTTTATAACCTAGGAAACTCTAATCCTTATTTTACAAAATAGTCATTCCTTATGTAGATAGTTTTACATTTAAATACTTCATTGATATTTTATTAAAAATAAAAAATAACCTTGCATGAAATCTTTAATCTTTTACTTAGAGAAGCTAAATTGTCAAAATAAAGAATTGGATGTCGGGATGCTTTGGAATATAATTTGGACTTGTTTCTTTACATAGCCTGTTTGCTAGCAGAAATCATATGTTATCTTAGAAAAATCATATTTATCTTATATGATATTGTTTTCTACTAAACTTTGGTACTCTTTTAGGTGTTTTGAGTCAATAATCCAAGAAAATTGAGTTTGCATCAAATACACTTTGTAACTCAACACGTCGTAATGGCTGAAGGTCAACACTATCAAAATGCAAGATTTGACTTTGAAGGTTGTGATTTCCATGCTCTTTCTTTATTTTTCTTGCCATAGATGTACAAAAAAGTATGGATGTTAGCTTTTTAATCTCATTAGAATCACTTCATTTCAACATCTATATCTCAAGCTCTACACAAAACATCGACTGAAGGTCAAATCTACCAATGACTGGTAATTTACTCCTTTTTTAATATTTCATCCAAGAATATCTTCAAACTTAAAACAAAGAATATCAAGGCATCTTATATATAAAACATAGGCAAAACAGTAGGCAAATGTGGGTAAAATTATTGAGTAATATGGTTTCATCAGATATCTTTGTAATCTCAAGTCTCAAGATCATTTACATCATTACCACGCAAGTTTTCCATAGAATTATGTAATCTTTACATATGGAATCCTCATGCAGGTCAATGTAATGTACATGTCTTATGACAAACACTTACATATTAGTTTTAGGTATCTCTGATACCTTAGTTTATGAGAACAATTGTTGTACTTCATAAAGAAAAGAATATAATATGTATTAGTCTTTATGGTTATAATGAATGTACTATATTTTTTTTTGGTCAAATGTAAATATATTAAAGATCAAAGAGTAACCATGTTGAAAGACCTAGCAAGTTCGTTTACATATACAACATAGGAAGGGAAAGACCAAAAAGGGAACAAACTCTCAAACTAAAAAGAACTAACAAAGTTGTTAAATGGAATATCTACATAAACAAAATGAACAAGGGAATATGCTCCCTAGTACAAAACCTATAAAAACACAGATAACAACATCATAAAACCATGGTGATGGAGATCCACTAAACAACCATGCGTGAAGGAAATGCGATTGGACTGCTGGGAAGTAGCTAATCCTCTACTGGAAGAACCTATAGCACTATCATATGAAGACCCTCAACCAACATTACTAGTGTGGTGGCCTTTTTCATAAAAATGAAAAACTATAAAGAACATGACTTGGAACCTTTGAAACACCTTCTCAAACGAAGTGCATATATTGTCAAAAATCATTTTCTTTCTTTCTTCCCATACTAGATAAACTGTGATGCCTAAGGAGGCTCTTCACATTCTAGATTCCATGTTATTCCTCTTAAAGGATAAACCCCTAAGAAAACTAGGCAGAGACTTCATTCGCTTATGGATATTCAATCAAAAAATATTTTTTCCCCACAAATAGTATGTCTAATCACATTGGAAGAACATGTGATGATGCGTTTCCTCTTCTTGATTATGGAGAACACAATTCGTGTTTATTGAAATGAAATGGAGACGATCTTTAGTTTTGAGTTTGCCCAAAACAACAAGCCACAAAGTAAAGCTATATTTTGGCATAGACTAGTGCTCCCAAACCACTTTATCCCAATGAACCTTTTGACATTTCATCTGAAAATACTTATAGGCATTGGCTGAGAAACAATTTTTACTATTACTCCAGCTACTCATATTAGTAATAACTGTAGAGTTACTACCATAGAAAGGAGATTATGGTCTTCCATAGGGGAGATGAAGATTGTTTAGCATAGACCTCCCAAAGCAATTGCCTTTGTAAGTATAAGTGATGAACCCATTTAATCCACATGGAGTCAATTTTGGGGTGGATGTTCCAAAGATGCTTTGCAAGGAAGCTTTTGTTTTTGGCTTTTATATCAAATAAATCCAGGCCTCCTACTTGCTTTGGTAAACAAACATTTTTCAAACAACCAAAGTAGAGTAGGTTTTGTTAACATTACTTGTCCAGAAGAAGTTTCTGCAGATGCAAATGATTTTTGTGACAACAGTAGGTGGGAGGGAAAAAATGCTTATCTAGAACCAAACCATTCCATAAAAAATTGATCTCAATAGCTCACGCCTCCTAGCGTAGGTGAGGTGCTTACCTACCCAGCTTTGGACCAACGACTCAAGCTTTGGAAGGAAGCCATTAAAACCCGGTGATGGGGGTTGGTTTGGTGATAATTAAAAAACTGGTTGGCACGGTAAATCCACCCACTGGGGTTGTCCCCATTAAATTTTGGAAAATCCAACCTTACAACCTTTGTCTGGATTCCAGTTGTGTCCTCATACAGAGGGTTCATGATCTGCTGGCCAGACCCTCTTGGTTTGGTCGTGTTTTGGGCCACCTTGCTCTATACCAACGCCTCTACATATGAGACCACCACATCCAGCTTTTGTGCAGCCCTTGTACTAGTTGTTGTAATGCCTAGTGATTCTGCTGAGTCTGTTCTTGGTTTTGTTTTACAGCTTCCAGTGATTCAGCAAGTTGAGAATATCTAGTTCTTACACCCTTAGCCATGGAAGCCGGCTCTGATACAAATGTTATGACCTAATGGAATTTTATCAAGACATGGATTTTCGAGGAATCCACAACCTCCATAAATAATTTACTCATGAATTAAAGTTCAATCCTCAGTTATTCTCAAACATCGTTTAAATAACCTAATTGCAAACTAATTTACCGCTTTATAAGGTCACCAGTAATACAATTCTATCTTCTTATCTAATACTGCGCAGTTATCTTCATCTCGACTTCTATTTAAAACTAAAGTCTAATTATTAAGACATCCGACCTGATTTATTGGCTGGCCCAACAGGCTAACTAAAACCACTTAGCTATTGGACTGAACCTCTTATAGAGTTGGGCTTGGCCCATGCCTGAGCCCCTTCTAACTAGCTACTCCCAACGATCTCATAACTGGTACTTCCCTCCCGTTACATCTGAACCCCTCGTTCCTTCTCTGATGTGCCTGATGCGATGTAAAGCTGGCTTCCCACTTCTAACGTGATGGGTGACTAACCGAGCAGCTGACCTACATTCATGGGCACGTGAAAAATTACTTTACTGGTATGTCTTTGTGTTTTCTTGCTTTGTTATAGGTTGTTATTTTCTTCACGTTTTCTTCAATTCCATTTTTCGTTGGAATCAAAGGTGTTGATTGCCTGAACTTTGAGAAGCAGTTTTACCTATATTTTCTTCACTTTTAGTTACGGTGATACTTCTACCTTTAATTATTGTCTGCATTTTTTCCCTATCTTATGATACAATTTCCATGTGTGTGTTTTTTGGTGTCCTGCTTACTTTATTCATTCACTTGATGCAGCGTTAAAATACAAGTAACTTTAGCTATCCAAATTCTAAATCGTCATTATAAAACAAGTCCGAATCATTAAACTGACTCCTCAAATAATTTATTGTTTCATTACGAGATCCAAAAAGAATACAAAAAAAAAAACATGTTAGATACAAAAAAAGGAGCTACGTCTACGGTATGAAATAACTTATATTCAATGAATTTCGTCAATTGCAAATTTGCGATCTGCCAATTAACCCAACAAACAATTTGTCTATTGCAGGCAACAAAAAACTCATCTTTTGCTAATTTAATCAACTACAGTTCTGCTATCTGCCCATTGAAATGTCACTGGAACAGCTAAAACAAAACAAACAAAGAAATTATGTACTACACAAAAATAATTGATTTTGTATTTGCAAGAGGTGAACAAATATCTTTAGTTAGCTCAAATTTATATCACCGTGATGAACCAAATCTCAATAATTAATTAGGCTCACACCTCAAATAATTTATTGCTTCATTGTGACGTCAACAAATATCTTTGTTGCGTCGTTGCGCCATTCGCATCTTCCTCAAGCGTATTCTTTTTTTAAAACACTTTAATTATTTATTTCATTTTATCTTAAATGTTTTTGCAATGTTTTGTTCCTCCAGTTTCAATATATGCACCCATGACTAGCAGACAACAACACTTGAAAGGATCACATATATTTACTAATGAACAAGATTGTTCATATAACACACCACAACTAGAGAATGAAGATCCTTCATGCTCAGTTGGTGTATTAACATAGTCTTCAAGGCTAAACACGGGTCATAATCCTTGCCCCACCAATACTCAACGCTTTCCATTATATCACAGCAAGACTTCGTCCTCTCAGACATCAATGTTCTCTCAAAATTAGCATGATCATTGCCCATCACATTCAAGATATCTATTATTTGTGCAAGATCTTGGTGCAACTGACTCAAGCTCCATCAATCATGATCTTATGTCTTTTGTCAATGATCAGCAAACAATTGGACAAGCTTCATATCAAAGAAAAACACAACGTTTGTTCTAGATTATTTTTTTTACTTTTTATTTATGTACATATTTTTTTTTTACTTTTTATTTATGTACATATATTTTTTTCCATATATTTATTGCCACATTTCACACAATTTTCATACCCAGGAACTTTGCATGAGTATATTGACTTTGGAAACAAAACATTCAAGTGTTGTCATTGCAATGCACTTTTTTGGCTTAACGAGCATCTCGCACATTCAACTCAATCCAATCCAAGATTCTCTCTTTGTTGTCTTAGTGGGAAAACTAGTTTGATGGCCCGCACTTCGTTGCGGACGGAGCAAACAATTTTTACAATTGTTCAGATTAAAATATAATATTTCTACATGCAAAGTTTGATATAATGAAACAAATAAAAATACCCTGTCATAACAACAGTAACATCGAATGTTAACTTCTAAAATTATCATCACTATTACTGTCAAAACAATAACAATTATTAAACTAACTCGAGAAAAAAAAAAGTACGTAAGAAAAAAATCTCAAATTATTATTAAATTATCATCACTATTACTGTCAAAACAATAACAATTATTAAACTACCTCGAGAAAAAAAAAGTAAGTAAGAACAAAATCTCAAATTATTATTATTATCCTTAATATTAATATTATTACTACGTTAATAACAAAAAAACAAAATTAAATCAAAGACTAAAAGAAGTATAAAAACATTAACAAAAGAGAAAATAAAAAAATAAAATAAATAATAAAACAAAAATAAAAATTATTACCTGAAAAAAAAATCATTTTACTTGAAAATTTAAAAAATGACCGCACAACGTTGCAGGCTGAGCAAACAATTTTTATGATTGTTGGGATTAAAGAAATTAATAGGATTTGTTGGTCTAAAATTAAAATATAATATCTATATATACAAAATATAATATAATAAAATAGATTATCATGCTCTATTATAAAAATAGCAAAATCGAAGTTTTAACATCTAAAATTATCATTGCTATTACTGCCAAAACAATTAAAATTATCAAATTATTCTGAGAGAAAAAACACTCAAAAACATTAACAAAAGAGTAAGCAAGAAAAATAATTAAATTTATCATCATCATCATCATCATCATCATCATCATCATTATTGTGTTCATAATGAATAAAAAACCAGAAATAAATGAAAGACAAAAAAAATCCCAATAACTTTAACAAAAGACCAAACAAAAAAATAAAATCAAAATTAATCTAACTTGAAAATATAAAAAAAACCAATAAAAAATTAAAAGAAAGAGAAAATAAAAAAATATAATAGATGATAAAACAAAAATTAAAATTATTAGCTGGAAAAAATCATTTAATTTGAAAATTTATAAAAAATATATGTCCTACGTTGCGGGCTGAGCAAACAATTTTTATAGGATTTGTTGGAATAAAATTAAAATATAATATTTATATATGCGAAATTTAATATAATAAAATAGCTCAACACACCCTACTATAACAATAGCAAAATCAAAATCTGAAAATCTAAAATTATCATTGCTCTTACTATTAAAACAATAAAAATTATCAAATGATCCTGAAAAAAACTCAAAAACATCAACAAAAGAGTAAGTAAGAGAAACAATTAAATTATTATTATTATTATTATTATTATTATTATTATTATTATTATTATTATTATTATTATTATTATTATTATTATTATTGTGTTAAACACACTTATATATACATGGACAAAAGTAGGGGTTATTTTAGAAATTTTAAAAAATAAAAGTATAAGGGCCGAAATGAAAATCAAATATAAAGGGATTAAAATCAAATATTAAAAGTTTAAGGGCTGAAATGAAAATCACATTTATTAACATTTTCAATTAAAGGACAAATGTGCCAAAATTGAAACTTTTGTACCGAATATATTAAGTTTTTTCAACCCAATCCGGAAAATAAAAGGAGGAGCGAAGTGAAACATTAACATTTAATTAATTGCAATCGAATGACCCAATCGAACAAAATCAAAACTTATATAACAGAAATCAGGACCATAGACACAATTAAAAGTAAAGGGACCGAAGTGAAAAGATACAAAAATCGGGGGCTCTTCTGCACTTTTACGTGCAGGAGAGAGAGAAAAGGTGAAACCGGCTTTAACCGGCCACTGCCGCGTCCACGTCCACCGTGTGAGAAAACACGCCGCACCGGGAGGAAGACCAAGCGGAGGCGCACCGGAATAGACACCGGTAGGACATTTCTGGCCACCATATCAGCCGCCACGCGCCACCTGAAAGGGGCGTGAGGCGGAATACTGTCGGTCGCGTGGACCGCACGCGCCAACAGTATTCCGAAAAATAAATAAATAATAATGGTCAATTACCGGTATACCCCTCTGCTAAATTAATCATTTTTATCTTATTAGGGGATATATCCGTATTTAGCCATTTTAAAAAATATTAAAAAAAAGGTTCCGGCGGACCGGACCGAACCGGACCGGTCCGTACGTGTGCAATTACAACCGTGACCCTCAGCCGGAACCGTTTTTTTGTCTTATTAGCGGGGGTAAAACCGTTAAAGCACTGTTCATATAAGGAAAAAAAAGGTGGACGAACTCGCGCGACGCAGGGACGAAAAATGTCCACTCCACAGTGCAACTGAGTGTGAAGCTACAGTGAAACACTGAGCTCTTTTAGATTATTGTATAATTAAGCTTCCGCGACCACTGCCAACACTTCAGTTTCTTGATGACTTGCTTAACAATATATATGGTCAGAAGTCCAAAAAGTTTCGCGTAAATATTCGTGCCTACAGCTCCATGTTTGCTTTTACATCTATGGAAGCAAATGTTGATCAATCAGTTAATCATCAATCTGGCCCGTATGTCTTCAAGATAAATGGCCATTGTCATCATCTTATGGGATCTTTATTGCCTTCTAATGAAAGTGGTCCAAAGTTTGCCCAACTTTATATTTATGATGTTGCAAACGAGGTTTCAAATTGAATGAGACTATAGTTGGTGATCTTATTCAGATGTTTGCCTCAACTAATTGTTTAGTTGGCTTATTTCGCCATGCTTCATAGAAACTCTTAGAACCTACCAATCTTGGCTATAAACTACAATTGCTTTGTCAAAGAACTAATGACACAAGACAATATAATGATCCAACTTCAGATGATATTGGTGGCTTAGTTGTTGGGGATATTGGTGATTATCGGTCAGGACGAGATATAATTATTGAAACTTAGTCAAACACTTTACAAAGAATCTCTAAGCTGCATCCAAAATTCATGGCATTGCAATATCTATTTCCATTTGGTGAAGATGGTTATCGAACTAACATTAGTTTTGCAAATCATGATGGTCATATCTCTAGAAAACATCAAAGAGTGCCAATGAGAGCTTTTTATGCTTATCTTACTCAAGAGAGAGAATATAGAGAAGACACTCTTATAAAAGGTGGTTGCCTTTACGAACAATTTTTAGTTGATGCTTTCGCCAACATTGAAGAAGATAGACTTGACTACATTAGAATGAACCAAAATGATCTTCGGTCTGATCTTTATCATAACATTAGTGAAGTTGTGTTTAAAGGAGATGTTCAGGGATCATCAACTGGAAAAATTATTCTTCCATCTTCTGTGACTGGTAGCCCGTGGTATATGATCAATAATTACCAAGATGCCATGGCAAGTTGTAGAGCATACGAAAATCCTGATCTTTTCATTACATTCACATGCAACACAAACTAGCCTGAAATCCAGAGAGAACTCAATAAAAATAGGACTTACAGACATGAAGACAAGCCTGATATTATTACACGAGTTTTCAGATCAAAGCTTCTTGATATGTTTAAGTTCATCAAATCTGATGTCCCTTTTGGCAAGACAATTGTTGGTAATACAATCATCATAATTTATTGTTTGCATAGTTTCATTTATAAGAAAATAATAATTGTATTTGGCAATTTTGTAGATGTTCATGCAGTTGAGTTCCAAAAAAGAGGCCTCCCACATACACATATCTTGATTTGGCTTGCCTATAAGTTCATGATACATGGTCCATGTGGTGTTGCGAAACCAAGTGCACAATGCATGTCAGGAAATGTTTTTACAAAGTCATTTCCAAAGAAATTCAGGAGTTCAACTACTTTGGGCGAGAATGGATTTGTCTATTATAGACGGCGTGAATTCCATGATAATTTTGTTCTTAAGAATGGAATTATGTTATTCAATGACTATGTTGTTCCATACAATAAAAAACTTTTGATGTGTTATAATGCACATATAAATGTTGAGATATGATATCAATCAATGCTTATCAAGTATTTGTTCAAATAAGTTAGCAAAGGCCTTGACAGGTGCCGCACCATACTACAAAATGAAACAGATGATGAAATACAAGCATATCTTAATTATCGTTTCATTTGCCCTTATAAAGCTGTTTGGAGAATTTTTCAATTTCCGATTCATTCAAGATATCCTTCAGTTGAAAGGCTTTAAATTCATTTTCCATTTTAGCAAAATATTGTTTTTTCAGGCAACGAGTCTCTTCAATCTGTTCTAAGGAGGCCAGGTATCAAAAAAACATTGCTTACAGAATGGTTTGAATGCAACAAAAAATTTTCTGATGCACGAGAGCTATATTACTAAGAATTTCCAAACAAATATGTTTGGGATTTTGGATAGAAGGAGTGGATTGTGAGGTCAAAAGGGTTAAGCCTTGGATGTATAACATATGTGCATCCTGCTGCTGGAGAACTTTATTTCTTAAGACTGCTTTTAAACCATATTAAAGGGTCAACTGGGTTAGCAAATCTAAGAAAGATTCGCGGAATTGTTTATCCAACTTTTCAGCTTGCTTGCAAAGCATACGGGCTTTTAGGAGATGATAAAGAATGATTTGAAGCTTTTTGTGAAGCAATTGCAACTGCATTGTCGTTGCAGCTTAGACAGCTTTTTGTTAGTATTATTTTATTCTGTCAAGTTGCTGACCCTTTGATTTTATTCAATCAGTTTTGGTGCTCAATGCATGATGACATCCTTCATAAGTTGAGAACATCTTTTAGAGTGCCAAACCTGATTCTATCCGATGATCAACTTAAAAATTATGTGTTAAATGAGCTTGAGTAGCTTGCTTCTGCAGCAATACTTCAAGATCATAACTTGTCGATGCCTGATGGGCAATTATTGAAAGAAATTACAAACAAGCTTCTAAGAGAAGAGCTTAGTTATGATTTGATTGAGCTTAAGAATCAGCATTCCTTGGATTTTGCCTCGCTCAACCATGGGCAAAGAGTTATATATGATTCAGTTATTGCAACCATCTTCGATAGAAAAAAACAAGCTTTAATCTTTGTGCATGGCCACAGGGGAACTAGCAAGACTTTTTTATGGCACACATTCATAAATCATGTCAGATCTGAGGGCTTGATTATCCTTGCAGTGGCATCATCTAGTATTGCATCTCTTTTGCTCCCAAATGGTTGTATAGCCCATTCAAGATTCAAAATCCCACTTGCTATTGATGAGTCATCAACATGTGCCATTAAGAAAAATACTCATCTTTCCAACCTTCTTCAAAAAATCTCTCTTATAGTTTGGGATGAGGCACCAGTGATTAACAGATTTTGCTTTGAAGCCCTTAATCACTTAATGTGAGATGTTATTCCGGAGGGAGACTGCTTGATCGGCTTGTTTTAACTCGCAAATGCACGAGTGTGCGATGTAGCAATTAACTCGGTAAGATCGAAGTCATATCCACAGAGATCTAAATCTAGAAATTAAGCTAGGTAACAACAACAACAAAAAATCTCAAGAGAATAATTAATGGACTTGTTTTCAAAGATGAAATAGTGTAAATAGATTTTAAATGACAAGAAAAAAGTAAGTCTTGGTTCCAAATCAATTTTAATGGTGATGTATTGGTGTTCCTTCAACATATATAAGATAACTCAACCTAATATCAAAGACAGTGATATTAGATCAAAAGATATTACAATGAAGTTTAAAAAGATGAAGATTGATTATTGTTTAAGAATGAACGAGTACTTTCATATTAAGTAAGACATTGAATAAAGCAATCTCTATACCAAAACTAAGTTTTGTTCATAAAAGTTCAAGATTATAACATTACCTAAATGATTTCTAAAATTTCTTTGCAATAATAAAACATTCATGAAGAAAATGAGAAGATAGACATTAAGATTCATTCATATCTTAAAGAACTCATCTCAATCACCATCATCCTTGATTTGGATCCAAGAAAGAGATTAGCCAACCATGATTATATATAAGAACACTCTAATAAAAATGAAATAACTTCAATCAAACTGAAATAATAAGTTTTACAAACTAAAAACTGAAATCTACAAAGAAGAACACAACATAATTTCGGTAAATATTTTAACACAAATCTGATGCTAACTTTGGACTGCAATGTGACCCTCTTCTCCGCCTCTTATGGAGAAGGCTATTAGATACATATTTATAGGGCATTCTGTTATCTTTCCGGAACATTAAATGAAATCTAATTTGGAGCTCGGAGTCAAAAGTTATCGCTGCAACACCGATAGGTGTTCTGGAAAGTCAAATTCACCAGCTTGGAGAAGACTTTGGTGCCCGATTTTCTTCCTCCTTTTGAGCCGACTCTTTCTTCTTTTTGACCAAAAATAATGTAACAATCTCCCCTCCAGCTTTCCATCCATGTGCTTTCCTTCTTAGGTCAATGGATTACCCAAAATAAATCAAATGTTATTTGTTGTGTGGACATGTAAGATCATGGATTGCTCTTGGGCTGATTTGGGGAAAATAAGTGCTCCAAAATTTGCCCAAATCTTCTTCCTCTTCAATTCTTTGTTCCAAATTTCGACGTTAAATTTCCTGAAATAATTCATTTAAGCTCCAAAAGCCTGTCGAAACATTAAAAGAAACTTCATTACAAAAAACATCAATTATTATAAAAAAAAAACCCAAATAAAAACAATAAATACATATGTAAAATAAGAGACTTAATGATATTTTTGATTCACAATCACACCCCCCAACTTAGATTTTGCTAGTCCTCAAGCAAAACAAAACATAAAACCTTTGAAATAAAAATAATTATAACCATACCTTTTGAAACATTAAAAGAAACTTCAATACTAAAAAGCACATCAATTATTATAATAAAAAACAAATAAAAACAATAAATACATATGTAAAATAAGAGACTTAATGATACTTTTGATGCACAATCAGAGACAACTGTGGCAAAGATCTCCCATTTGGTGGAAAAACAATATTGCTTGGTGGTGATTTTCGTCAAATATTACTAGTTATTCCTGGTGGAACAAAAGAGCAAACAATCAATGCTTCTTTAACCAGCTTAACTTTGTGGTCCAGATTTACTGTATTGACCCTTACAGAAAATAGGCATCTCTCTACAAATGGCCTAACTTCTCAAGAAAAGGCTAATATTAGTGAGTTCTCTAAATGGATTTTAAACGTTGGCAATGGTGACATGTCTGATTTGCCTTCGCTTAGTGAATCCGATGATTATTTCGTTGTTGTTCCCTTAGATCTTCTCCTTCAACCTTCATGTGATCCGATTTCCGCAATTGTCTCAACAATTTATCCAAATATTTCTGAAACTCAAGTTGACCCCTATACTATTTTAGAGAGAGAGCTATAGTGACAACAAAAAACACAACTATTGCTGAAATCAATGATTTTGTGCTTCGCATCACACTTAGAGAAAAGCATGTATATCTTAACATTAATTCTATTTGCACATCGTCAACAGAGAGTGACAATGCGAGCTCATTATATCCAATAGAATACATAAACCAACTTGAATTCAATGGTGTCCCATCTCACACCCTTGCTCTTAAAATTGGAACACCTGTTATGTTACTTAGAAATATTAGCCCATCTATTGGTCTATGCAATGAGACTAGGCTTATAGTTACACAACTTTCATCAAAGGTCATTCAAGCACAGATAATAACTGAATCTAACATTGGTAATAAAGTTTTCATACCAAGAATTATCTTCCCAGTCAATGAAATCAGATGTCCCTTTACAATTAAAAGACGTCAATTTCCTGTAAAACCATGTTATGCCATGACAATAAATAAAAGTCAAGGCCAATCTTTAACAATTGTTGGTGTTTTTCTTAAAGAACAAGTTTTCACCCACAACCAACTTTATGTCACTCTCTCAAGAGTTACTTCAAGAAAAGGATTAAAGATTATTTCATGTGACAATGAAGGGCGTCCTTCTGCTTATGCAAAAAATATTGTCTACAAGGACATTATCAGAGCTGTTCCTAGAGGTGCTTGTTTTTTTCTTTTCAATCTTAAACAAAAAAAATTATCACTCATTGTTTGTTCATCAATATTTTTGCAGATCATCAAAATTAAGCTTTGCTGCTGGAAGTGCTTCTTTGATTCCCTTTAAGTGTTGCCCTGTTTATCATCCTTATTAATTCTTTTATAACATGTTAATCAATTTTATATATAGTTTTGACATTTTATAATTGTTCATACATTATTGGTTGCACTTCATTTTTATTTATAATTGTTGGTTCTTATTCTGCTGCTTATATCTTTCCTCTCAAGATCATGGCGCTATCTATCCAAAGCATAAAGAAATACAACTTCTACACATCCTTCATTGGAAGAGTTTGTCGTGTTTGGATTCCTAAGCTCAATGGACAAACAAGCAGTTTTAATTGCCTTTTGGTTGATCACAAAGTAAGCTTATATTTTACTATAATTTTTTTCCATCTACTTTTTTTTCTTTATACTCTATTTCTTTAGACTAAATGCTTTAAATCTCATTAATAATGTTTTCTCTTTTATCTAATAGGGTAACACTATTCAAGCCTCTACTAAAGGCAAAAACATTCAGTCATTTGCTGTTTCAATTATTGAAGGTGATTATTATCAGATTAGTGAGTTCTATACCTTCAAAAACATATATACAAACTCTGTTGTTGCCTACAAAGCAATTATTGATCTTAAGTCTGACACCAAACTTACAAGGTTTGATCCACTAACACCCGCCGTACCGCACCATTACTTTAACTTCATCGACTTTGCACATTTGTTGACTACAAGAAAAAGATCAAGAGTGCTAGCAGGTTTTATCACAAAATAACATTCTTCATACATTTTCATTATTTTCTTATATTTATTTTCACCGCTAATCTTTTTTTATTTTTCATATATTAGATGTGCTTGGTCGATTAAAAGCTATTCAACCACTTGAACAAATTATGGTTAGGGGTCAAGATATGACAGATAAAAGAGAGTTTATAATTGAAAATATCAGGTTGGTTATCTTAATTTCATACATTTTTTAATGATCTTAATACCTTATCTTTTTAAAAATCAATCTTATATGTAGGGGTGATGAACTCAGTGTAACTCTTTGGGGTGATGTTGCAAAAAGTTTTGATGATGTTGATCAAAATGGCCAAGCAAGTCCATTTATAATTGTTTTTATTGGCTTTCGAATCACTGAGTTCAAAGGTTTTTCTTTCCAAACATATCCCTTTAATTTGTAATGATTGTTATTTACACCTTCCATATATATCACATTGACTTCTCTATCTTCTTCTTATTACAATGAACCAAATTGTTGCCCATATTTATTCTGGTCATTCATTTATTTTTATGCTTTATTTTATTCAGCTCAATTTAGAATAATCTCAATATATATGTGTGTGTGTGTGTATTTCTTTTTGTTGTTGGGAAAACCAAACCTCTCCAGCATTGTTGTATCATTATGGTATTTCAACCCAGACATTCAGAAGTTCTTTCATATAAACATTTGTGAGCTTCCTCTTTTTTTGGTTGTCTTATATCAAATATTATTTTTTTAGGCTATTTATACCAAACAACTTTTATAATCAGCAATAAAGATGTTCATGTTGAGATCCATCAACTCCCTTCTTCAACAAATGCTCAAACCATTGATCAACAACTTAAAAAAAATAGGAAGACAATTAAAGAAATCCTTTGCATGGATCCATACTAGTACCAAGTATGTTAACAATGATCTCCACCTATCTTATAGCACATCAGCTTTGATTTGGTGTTCTATCAGTTGTTCAAATATATATATTAAATTTTGATTCTTACTTAAATAAATGCAGAGCCAAAAATTTACATGTAAGGCCTCAATAGCTGATTATGATCTTCATCGGGGTTGGTGGTATCATAGTTGCCCAGTATGCATGAAGTCAGTTTTTGACAAAGGAACAGGTTTTAGGTGCATTGAACACAATGAAGTAATGCCGATTCTATGGTCAGCAAATATTATTTTAATTGCTTTTCATGTCCAAACCTAAATTATGCATATACTTCATTTTCTTTTACATTGCGCCTTATATTTAATTATCTCATTTCTAATATTTTCTTAGGTTTAAAGTTGATTGCATTGTGACTAATGGCACTGATGTAATAACATTTCTAATGATCGAAAAAACTGCTGAAAACTTCTTTAGCTCCTCTGCCCACAGTTATGTCTATGATAAAGGGTTTATTGATTTCATTCCACCTCCTATGATTGACAAATTACAAAAACCAAAAGTTTTTCAGCTGAGATTCAGAACTTTTCGCTCAATTATGAATCGTTGTGATATCATTGTTGCAAATGTTTTTGATGATATTATAGATGTTGAGCTAGAACTTCATGATATTGATGTTCCTTTCATCGTAGAAGTTGTTGCAGATGCCTCTAAAAAACACCTTCTATTAGACCCAATAATGCCAACACATATTCCACCATGAAGAGCTCACGCTGATACTCCTTCACAGTCACAAACTATCAAACATCTACTATTTGAAGATGAGACACCTCTTAAAAGGTAATGTATTTCTTCCTTTCTTCATACCTATTACCTTTAAATTTCAATGATATAGTTTATATATGTTTGCTTTATCAATACTCAATGCACAATTTGTTGGTTCTTTTTAAATTCACAGCTCAGCAAATAGATGCTACACCCAAATCTCCAAATATATTCTCATTGCTCGATGACAATGCATCAACCATGTCTAACAAAAAAGATCCACCAAGAAAACGTCAATGCCAATCTAAATCAAAATGTGATTAGGTTATTTTAACTTACTCTTCGGTTATGCCATTTCATAATTTATAGAATTTCTTTGCGGGCCCTTTTCCTGCTACACAAAAAAAAAATTATGCCATATACTATTTCATGCAACATCGCTTATAGCTTTTTTTACTGGACACTTCATATTCAAAGACCTAGACATTTTTATTATTAAATTTATTATAACTTTTTTGCAAACCAAAAAAATTCTTTCTACATAAACAATATCAAGACAAGGTGTTTAAAATCATAAAATCAATTCATATGCTTACAAAATTACTTACAACTGTGGATATCATGTTTTTTTATAAGCATAGCTACAATGTCAATTATTTTTTCATTGTCAGGACCTCCCAATGAACATCATCTTTGCTCATTTTGCATGCCTCCATACACTGTTTCAAGGTCACTATCCTCTCTTGAAAAGCAATGATACTTTATGACATTGCTATGGCATCGTTTTGTTGTAATGAATTAATATGTTTTGTTTGTTGTTCTTTCAACTCTTGAATCAGTAAGCTAATCCATTTGCTATTTTGTATGTAAGATATGATCAATGAAAGAATAGTTTAACTACTGTGATCATATAACTGTTTTGTCGCATAACAGCTATATGCTTTCAATGTTTTGGTTCTTTAAGAAAAATACCAATGGATTCCTTATTTTGATGCACTTTTATTGGAGTAATGACAAATCACTTTAAAAATAGGGAAAAAACATGTTAGTTTATTATTAGAGAGCTTTTGTTAGTACTAAGTTAAACTTTTTGGAAAAATAGCAACAACAATATTTTCTAGCAAGGACATGTGCAAATCTTTTATTGTCCTAAGCAAATTCTTAAATTGTTGTTTTCTATCTCCTTTCCATTAAGTATACGCATTTATGCAAACAATATAGAGTTTTTTTAAAGAACAATAACATCAAAACTTATCTGCATCATCTTAAGTCCCTTCCAAAAATTGTTGCAGCACGCAATTTTTTCATCTACTGATTAAATAATTGCAAAAGAGTTAAAACACGCTCAACAATCAATCAATTGTAGTTTTTCAATCTACAAATTAAATAAATCGACAAACAGTTTAAGCCAGCTCAACCATTAATCCATTAGCTAACAAAATATTCATCTTTAATGGATTTAATTGATTGCAATTTTTCCATCTATCGATTAAATAATTGTTAAAACAATTAAAAAAAGCACATCAATCAATCAGTTACAGTTTTGCAATATGCACATTAGATAAATCGACAAAGAATTTAAACCAGCCTAACCATTAAACAATTGGCTACAAAGTACAATTATCTTATTTTAATTGGATTTTGTCAGTTGTAGTTTTCCAATTTGCCAATTAAATTATTATCTAAACAACTACAACAATGGCAACAATCAACCAGTCCTATGCAAGCAACAAATAACTCATCTTTGATTTAATCGATTACAATTTTGTCATTTGCCAATTAAATAATTATCACAACAATTAAAACACGCCAAATAACAATCAGTTGGATACAAAAAGAAGCCCAACCATTAATCAATTGGCTACAAAATACAATTACTTATATTAAATGGATTTTATCGATTGCAGTTTTGCAATATGCCAATTAAATTATTATCCCAATAGGTAAAACGATAGCAACAACCAACCAATTTGGCATTGACAACAAATAACTCATCTTTAATAGATTTTAGCAATTGCAATTTTGCTATATACCGATTAAATAATTTGCCTAACAGATAAAACATGTGGAACAATGAATCAGTATTTTGCACACAACAAATATCTCATCTTTGATGATTTTTTTCAATTGCAATTTTGCTATCTGCCGGTTTCATTATTATCCAAACTGTTAAAACATAACCACCAATCAAATTGTTTATTGCAAAACACAAATAACTCACTCAAAATTGTTTTTATCGATGATCATTTTACTATTTAAATATTTAATTAATCAATAAAACACACAAAGTAATTAAACAGTTTGTTGTGTCAAAAACGCCCAACGCAACGCGAGGGCAAGGTAACTCGTAATAATGATGATGAGGAGGAGGAGGAGGAATTTTGTTCGATATCAATCTATACAATTATACTATAAGATACAAATTTGATATAAACTACTTTATTTTCTCTTAATTTTTCAAAAAAAATCTCTATTTCAAAATCACAAAAAAAATGTTTTTGTTTTCATGCATACAGTCAAATTCTAAAAACATTCCTAACATAATTTCATAAAAAAAATACAAAATCACATCTTTCTCATATTTAAAAATGAAAAATACATATAGTAATCAGTTTATGATTATTTGTTAGGGTTTGACCAAAATATCATAAATCATTCACCAACTATTTTGTTTAATTAATATTTAAGGTATTAAGTATTTAGTTGTATACTTTAATATTTAGAGGCGTAAAACTATACTATGGAGTAGACCTTCAGGTATTAAAAATATAAAAAATAAACATGTTGCTATAATTTACACTATTTGTTTGCCTTTTATTAGCTTTAAATGTGTATTCCTCATTTTTTATATATATTTATCACCTTATATTTTTATGAAAAGCCTTTATTATATGTGTTTTTCTATTGTCATGAGGATTAACCTCTTCATCAATAGGAAAAAGAAACAAATCCAAAACAATTAAAAGATTAAAGTAATAAAATGTGCACTCCTATTATAAAAAAAACTCAATAAATGATTAACAATCTTTCTAATTTTGCAAATTATTTTGAATGATAGTTTTTGACAATATAATTAAATTCATGTTAACTACTTTTTTACTATTTATTTATGGAAAGTAAGTGGTATAAAATAAAAATTTTATTCTTAATTTCCCCCCATAAAACCTTTCAAAAATAGCTAAGAAACTTAATATCATGGTCAAACATAAGGCTCTTAGATACCCCCATAAAGTTGAACTATCTCTTTAAATAATAAAAACCTAGCCATAAATACAAAAATAAAATCCCTATCTTTTTTAACCTAAGCATACCTAGCATAAAACATAAAATCCACACACACACACACACACACACACACACACACATGTATATATATATATATCAATCAAGGGTCCTTTAGATGTTGTTATATGAGTATATAAACCTTATATAAAACTCTAGACTTAATTTTGTCTTCATACTTAGTTTGTCTTCGTGTTATACACTTATCATAAATTATTTACACATTTCTTTTCATTTTAGGCTAATAAAAGTGTCAATGCAAAATATATAGTCTTATCAATCCTAAAGTGTTCCATTAATTCACCCTTATAAACTTCTTCACAAACTAGTAATTTATGCACAAAACAATTAGATATACAATTTCTTTTTTTATAAATAAATAGATACACAATTAGATAAAGAAACAATTAGATACATAAATAAATATTCATCAACCCTATATAACTTATCAAATTCTGAAATTTTATATGCAACACTTGGCTAAAATCAACATCCCCAATATATAAATCTTTCATATGCTCAAATCCTAATAATTTAGTGTTTAGAGTTGAAAGAAGAACATACCTTTTTGATAGTACATCACCTACTATGTTTTCCTTACCATGCTTGTACTTAATCTCGTATGAAAATGTTTCCATGAACTTTACCCACTTGGCATGTTGACGATTCAACTTCCTTTAGCCTTTAAAATGTTTCATTGACTCATGATTAGTATGGATCACGAACTCTTTAGGCCACAAATAATGTTGTAAAGTCTTCAAAGTTCAAAATGATTTAGATGGTATTAAGATGAAGATTTTGACTTTTCAATGCAAAACCAAGCTTATGTTATATGGGGAAAGGAAATGGAGTTGTTTTTTTTACTGTCGTGACGACGATTTTTTACGCGCTTCGCGCCCCTCCATCTCCCTTTGATTTGGGGGAGACAACGACGCGCGGTGAAAATGGGGTTGTTTATAGCCGTAAAATTTACGACTATAATTATTAGGAGTCGCCACCTAAAATTACGGTCACTAGGAAACCTATTGGTCCGCGAGAGTCTTGGGTAAGGGGACTTGTTGTGCAAGGGGAAGACGCATCACCCCCAATGCACCCTACCTAAGGTAAGCTGCATTGTTGTTTGATTGTTTTTCTAAGTTAAAATTTTTACACTGCATTTTCAAAAAAAACATTTTTTTTGTCTGCGGGTGTACTTTACAATGTAATTTTACACCATAGTTATAAGTTTTTTTTTTCTACAGATCTACTTTACAATGTAATTTTACACCGCAGTAAAAATCTTTTTTTATCTAAGAGCGTACTTTACAATGTAATTTTACACCGTAGTAAATTTTTTTATCCACGGGTGTACTTTACAATGTAAATTTACACCCTGATAGATGAAACAAAAATATTTATAATTATTTTTGATATTTTAGCCAAATTCCAACAGATAATCATAAACCGGTTACAATATCCAAATTTTCGTTTCAAAATATGAGAAAGATGCAACATAATTTTTACGAAAAATATGTATGGAAAAATCATGGAATTTGGCCGTATGCACAAAAACAAATACATTTTCTGTATTTTGAATTTCTTTTGTAATAATAATAGTAGCAAAAAAAAATATTTTTTTTTATCAATTTGTATTTTTTTATTTTTTTTCTGGGCTGGGCTATCAGCAACAATGGGCTGACAGCCAGCCTTAGTGGGTTGGGCTTCCAGCCCTCATGGGCTGGAAGCCCAGAAGGCTATGGCTGGGCTGTCAACCACAATGGGTTGACAACCCAGTCTTAGTGGGCTGGGCTTCCAGCCCTCACGGGGTGGAAGTCCTATTGGGCTAGAAGCCCAAGGTGTTTTGGGCTGGGCTTCCAGTCCGTGAGGAATGGAAGCCCAAGTCGCCGAGACCGTGGGCCGGGAACAAAGCCCAGCCCATCTCAACCCGGCTCGCATGAACAGTGGGACGTAAATCACGTCCCACTGCATGCGGCGATCGGGGAAGAAGATGATGAATAGTGTGGATTTTCGAGTGCAATGAGAGGCTTACCTGTTAGTACCGTTGGGTAGATGAGGTAGAGGTGATGATTCATGTGGTGGCGGCGTCGTCAACCGTGGCCTGTGGTGGCCGGAGGAAGCTTCCGAAGTTACCGGAGTTTACGTTGCAGCCACTGTTAGCACGTCCTTTGCTTCGCCGGAGAGTGTGGACGGGTAGCTGGTATGGAGGAGAAGCAAACGGTGGTGATGAGGGTAGTAATGGGTGAGTGAACGGCCTCCAACGATGGAGAGAGAGAGAGCTCGGGGAGCTGTTTTTTAGAGTGAGAGAGCGGGGCCTGTAGACCGAGAGAGAGGGAAGAAGAAGAACTGTTTTTTTGTCCAGAATTCCTTCTCTGTTCTTTTACTCCTTTCTTGCCTTTTCTTCTTCCTTTCTTCTCTTCGTAAGGCTCCTTTCCTTTTTTTCTTTCTTTCCTTCACGTCACTCTCTGTTCTTTCTTTTTTCTTTTCCTTTCTTTCTTCTCTTCGCCCCCCGTATTTATAGGGCAGAGGCAGCTCTTGCCTCTGCCTCCTGTGCAAATTCTTTGCAGAGACTGCCTCTGCAAAGAATTTGCAGAGGCTGCCTCTACAAGGAATTTGCAGACTGCAAATTCTCCAACCCACGGCCTCTGCAAATTTGCAGAGGCTGTGGGTTGCAGAGTTTTGTCTGTGCAATTTGGTCCTTTAATGTTTGATTGGTTCAATTGCACCGCTAATTAGTTTTAAACTTTTAATTTTATGCAACTGTATCCCCGTCAAAATTTCAACAGCAACCTTAAATGTGCGCGCCCTTTTTTATTTTGGTCTCTGGTTTCCGATTGCGCGATTTAACCCTCAATTGACTGTTAAATTCTCAATTCGTTCAATTTGGCCCCTGATTTCGCATTATTGACTTAAAAATTCAAATCGGTCTCCGAAAATTCCATTCTCATCAATTGAGCCCGAATTAAATTCAAGAAATTGATTTCTCATTGACTAAGCCCTTAATAAAATTAATTTGACCAATTTAAAGTATAATTAAGTCCTTGCACTTAATTAAATCCTTCAATTGGACCTTAAATTAATTCCCGATCATAATTAACTTTAAATTTGTCGACGATTAAATCGAATCAACCCATAAAAATATAATTATGTCGTTTAACTTAGTTTTTACACAGATTTATCCAACGATAAATTATTTTTGCCTTAAATCTGTATTTTTCTCTATTTTTGGAACCAAAGAGATACGATTGGACTCGCAAAAACAACCAAAATTTCCACTTTGATTTTTCTACCCACGCCGGCTCCTTTTATTTTATTTTTGTCATTTTATTTTATTTTGGGGAGTAACCCAAAAATTAGGTTACGACAGTTGCCCCCCTCTTTACAATGCTTACGACTAAAGTTTTGTAAAAGACTTTAGATAGTAAGCGTTGTAAAGAAAAAGAAAAGTGGATTTATCAGACCAAGAAATGGTTGATCCATTCAGAAATGAGAATGAGGACTATAAAGCGCACTCAGGAAGGGATGATAAGATAGGGCTAGAAAGCGCACTACCTAAGAATTGGGGCTGAAGGAGGACACCCAAAAACGATGGAAGATGGTAATGTTTGTGAATGACACAGGAAAATGATCTCATTGTAATGGGTGACCTACCTAGGTGAAGATGGTCTCATTGTAATGGGTGACCTACCTAGGTGAAGATGATCTCATTGTAATGGGTGACCTACCCGGATCAGAAAGGTGAAGATGGTCTCATTGTAATGGGTGACCTACCCGAGTGACAATAGTGAAGATGGTCTCGTTGTAATGGGTGACCTACCCAGATGATAGATGAAGAAGATGGTCTCATTGTAATGGGTGACCTACCCGGAAAATGGTGAAGATGGTCTCATTGTAATGGGTGACCTACCCGGGAAATATGATGAGGTCTTGTTGTAACGGGTGGCCTGCCCCGGAAATGGTGATCGAGGGGTGGAAGATAGGACTAGAAAGCGCACTATCTTAATTCGTGATTGAGGGTTGGAAAACGCACTCGAAGATGAGGGGAAAATAGGGCTGGAAAGCACACTATTTTAATTGAGGGATCGAGGGTTGGAAAACACACTCCAAGATGAAGGAAAATAGGGCTGGAAATCGCACTATTTTAATGGATGGTTCGAGGGTTGGAAAACGCACTCGAAGATGAAGGAAAATAGGGCTGGAAAGTGCACTATTTTAATGGATGGTTTGAGGGTTGGAAAACCCACTCGAAGATGAAGGGAAAATAGGGCTAGATGGCGCACTATTTTAGTTGATGGTGGCTAGAAAGCTCACCAAGTTCTGGAAAGAGATAGGATTTAAAAGTGCACTATCTGAGTTGGTTGATGGCTAGAAAGCGCACACAAATAAAAGAAGAGATAGGGTTGAAAAACGCTCTATCTATGGTAAATGAAAGGCTCGTAAGCGCACTCAAGGAAGTAAAAATGATGAGGGCTCAAAGGCGCACATAAAAATGATGAAGGTTTGTAAATTACAATCCCTTCTAAACATTTCTTGGATTATCAACAGGGATGCAAAGCATGATGACATCTAAATTTAAAAAAGAAGCAGGGCTGAAAAGCACGCCAAAGGAGAGGTCGAAGGCGTACACAAAATGATGAATGAAGGTTTGTAAATTATGATCCCTCCAAAACATTTCCTAGGTTCTCAATGGGGATGCAATGCATGAATGCATGTATACTTACCTGAGAGATATAGGTCCCCCTTCTTCTTCATAGTCTTCTCTTTTCAGGGTGTGGATCTCTGGCTTTGATGGCTTCTCGCTTCTGCTTACTCGAGCCACAACTTAAGATTTTGGCCACTGAAGATGATACATTTTCCATATCAACATGCCCCCCTGAGTTTGATCCAGATTCTTTGAAAATGAATGATGGAGTCAGCTTCATGATTTTGACCACTAGAGATGATAGATCTTTCATATCAACATGCCCCCCTGAGTTTGATCCAGATTCTTTGAAAAGGAATGATGGAGTCAACTTCGATTGCATTTTAGATTGCCCTTAGCCTGGTCATGCCCCATAAGTGTTTTAGGCTCTAAGTGTTTTCAGGAAAGGGTTGGTTATTTGCAAAGATTGTGTTTTCATGTGAGATTTTTGGAATTTCAAAGTCATTCCAAGCACAAAAATCATTTTGATTGCCCAGTCGGGTCATGTCACACCAGTGTTTTAGGCTTTGAGTATTTGCAGGAAAGGGATGGTTATTTGCAAAAATATTTTCATGTAAAACTTTTGGAATTTCAAAGTCATTCCAAGCACAAAAACCATTTTGATCTTTGTTTAACAAGCTTGTTCTCGAAAGAATTCAAGTGATCTCATTGTCAGGTTTTATGTTGACTTTGACAAGAATGCAAAATGATATTTGCAAGTCTCGTACGTCAGGAAGGTTTTGATCAGGTTGTGTGAAACATTTGTAAGGATTGTTTCAAATGGAAAAACATTGCTTATCGATCCAGATCACTTGTATTTGATCAGAAAGGGCTTTATTAGGCTTGTAACGTAGGCTTAGGTTACTGGCTATGAAAAAAGATATTTGTAGGCTCAAAAAGTGTTTAAGGGTTTTCTAGACTAAGGATCACTTAGTGCTTACTCTTAGAACTCTATTTAGCCCTCATGATTGATTTTCATAGTGACCTAGCATGCCCCACAGTATTTGTTTGGGCTTTCATCTTGAGTTTTTTAACAGTGCCGTCATGTTGACCTGACATGCCCTTAGTATTTTGTTTGGGCTTTTTGTCATGGGTTTTTGGCACTAACATCGTTGATTTGACATTCCGTCCAAGTATTTTGTTTGGGCTTTTATCGTAAGATGCCCTCCAGTATTTTGTTTGGGCTTTTTATGTTGGATTTTATGTACTACCAAAATGTTGAATTGATTTGCTATAGTGTACTAAAACCCTTTTTATGTTTATGCCCCCTAATTTTTGTTCGGATGTCACTTGTCATTGAGGACTATTTTGTAGATTGAAAAACTTTTTTTTTTGCACTTGCCCCCCAGTGTAGGGTGTGATCCTAGTCAGGGATAATTATCAATAAATAATTATTAGGCTCAAATAAGGACTGCAATGGGCATTTGAGACTTTGTGAAGGCATATCAAAGATGGCCTTTCCTCATTTCAAAAACATGCAATCTGAATCAATAAGCTTTGCTTTTCCATGCGAAACAAGTTTTTTTTATTTTTTTGGATTATTTGTTTGGCTAAGAGATTAGCTTTATTATGTGGCTTTTGGTGGTATGAGATCACCTTTCAATGAAATCCTTTGAATTCCCAGAACACATTTGTTAAACAAAAATCAAATTGACATTTCTTTTCGTACTAGAATTTGATTTGCCAAAAATCTTGATGAAATCATGAGATCATGTATAATTTGGATGAAAGGGATATAATACATGATCACTGAAGAGAAATGTTTGCTTAACAAGAAAAAGTCTTGTGACATTACAAGCAAAATTGCCGACAAGTTAAAACATGAGCATAATGTGCGGGCATGACCGAAACAAGAGGAAATCATGGAAGCAGACTTCATCTTCTAATATCGGCACACCCCCTTTTCAAAAGCTTTGTCGATGTCACTTTAACTGTGCGAACACTTGGTACCCCATTTCTGTGAAGCTTAATTGGGCGCAGGACTTGGATTTTCATCGAATGTTATCCACTCTGCTTTAATCAATTGCATGAGCTTCTTCTTGAAAGTACCACAAGTGTGAATGCTATGCCTTGTAGCTCCATCATGGTATTCGCAGGTGAGATCGGATTTGTACCAATCAGAGTAAGGTGGTTGCAAAGGTTCCTGAGGTTCAGGAGCTACTTGCTTAATGCTTACCAATTTTTCATACATCTCATTCAAAGGCAATGGTAGCTGTTCTTGGGTTTTCTGGTAATTTCTTTTTGGGAAGTTTTTAGGTGGATCTTTGGTTGAAGATTGATGTTGGCAATTTCAGATGAAGGGTTATGGTAGTTTTGGAATTGGTTGTTCCTACCTTTATAGTCGTCTTCAAAATGCTCGACATCTTTTCTTTTGCCTTCAAAGCCCTTTTTCTCCACAAGTACAGATATTCTACCACTTCTGATTCCTTGCTCTATTCACTCTGCCACGGCTACAGCATCCATGAATTGCTGTGCTGAACTGCCCATCACATGTTTGTAATAGGGCGCTCTTAGCGTGTTGGCGAATAATGTCACCATCTCTTTATCTAGAAGCGGAGGATGTACCTGTGCAGCGAGATCTCTCGATCTTTGAGCATATTCCCTTATGCTTTCTCTGTCCTTCTTCTCCAAGTTGGACAAACTTGTTCTGTCAAGAGCAATGTCCATGTTATACTTGTATTGCTTGATGAAAGCATCTACCAGAATTTTCCAGCTATAGATCCTGGTGTTGTCTAGTCTCATGTACAAATTCAAGGCTACCCCTCTCAAACTGTCTTGGAAAAAATGCATCAGTAGTTTTTCATCATGCACTACTTCTGCCATTTTGTTATAGTATGATTTTAGGTGAGTGATAGGGCATTGTGTCCCGGTGTATATGATAAATTCAGGGACACGAAACTTCTTCGGTATTACAACATTCGGGACTAGACACATATCTGCAGCTTGTACTGGGTCATATAAATTTACCCCTTCGATGATCCTTATCCTGGCTTCCAGCGTTGCCATCTTATCTTGGTCGATACCCTCTGATGCTTCTATAACTGTTGGGGTTGGTGTAGGTGTCGGCACCACTGATTGTACGAAAGTTGGGTTTTGTTGCGGATCCTAAACTCCTGTCACCTCTTCTTGGTGGTTCATTCCTTGTGTTTGAGTAGCCGTTGTGGGTCTAGTTAAAGGACCCTCGCCAGAGGCATTTCTTAGTGCTTGCTCGAGTAAGCTGGTAAGACTAGCCACACTAGCTTTCAGAGAATCCAATTCTTCTTGAAAATGAGCATCGCGGTATGCACTTCGTCCTCCATATTTCTCTGTTGGAGTCTAGTGGTAGGAGCTCTTCGGGGACATATTTTGACCTGTTGATGATATGTTATGCACAGTGATGGATGCATATGGATGCAAATGTATGTACATGCACATCGGCAAATTATCGGCGAGTTTGTAATCAAAGGCAAGTTCTAAGTCATTATATGAGGGGTAAGATTTCTATCTGGTCTCAAAAGGTCTATGAACTGCCCAGTGACCGCCTAATGTGAAGGTGGTGTAGGGTTTTACAAGAAATGGTTGGGGCACAATATGACCGCCATTATCAAGTAAACACTCAGTTCATAGTTGGATATTTCATGAATCTGAACCCCGACTGAAAGTCATGAGGCAGACCGCTAATCCCCACCTAACCTAGAATTGGGTTTATTTGCAAAATTAAAATGCATGATGAAAATAATTCACATCCGATGATATGCATTGACTGAAATTAAAATTGCATGCTAAAGCAGTAAGAATGTGAGTAAAAATGAACTCCAAAATAACAATCAGACAAACAATGCTCAATTCAGCAAAAGTCCCTAGTGGAGTCGCCATCTGTTGCGACAGCGATTTTTTACGTGCTTCGCGCCCCGCCATCTCCCTTTGATTTGGGGGAGACAACGACGCGCGGTGAAAATGGGGTTGTTTATAGCCATAAAATTTATGACTATAATTATTAGGAGTTGCCGCCTAGTATTACGATCACTAGGAAACCTATTGGTCTACGAGAGTCTTGGGTAAGGGGACTTGTTGTGCAAGGGGAAGACGCATCACCCCCAGTGCACCCTACCTAAGGTAAGCTGCATTGTTGTTTGATTGTTTTTCTAAGTTAAAATTTTTACACTGCATTTTCAAAAAAAACATTTTTTTTGTCTGCGGGTGTACTTTACAATGTAATTTTACACCGCGGTTATAGGTTTTTTTTATCTACAGATGTACTTTACAATGTAATTTTACACCGTAGTAAAAATCTTTTTTTATCTAAGAGTGTACTTTACAATGTAATTTTACACCGTAGTAAATTTTTTTATCCACGGGTGTACTTTACAATGTAAATTTACACCCTGATAGATGAAACAAAAATATTTATAATTATTTTTGATATTTTAGCCAAATTCCAATAGATAATCATAAACCGGTTACAATATCCAAATTTTCGTTTCAAAATATGAGAAAGATGCAACATAATTTTTACGAAAAATATGTATGGAAAAATCATGGAATTTGGCCATAAGCACAAAAACAAATACATTTTTTGTATTTTGAATTTCTTTTGTAATAATAATAGTAGTAAAAAAAATATTTTTTTTTATCAATTTGTATTTTTTTATTTTTTTTCTGAGCTGGGCTATCAGCAATAATGGGCTGACAGCCAGCCTTAGTGGGTTGGGCTTCCAGCCCTCATGGGCTGGAAGCCCAGAAGGCAATGGCTGGGCTGTCAGCCACAATGGGCTGACAACCCAGTCTTAGTGGGCTCGGCTTCCAGCCCTCACGGGGTGGAAGTCCTCTTGGGCTGGAAGCCCAAGGTGTTTTGGGCTGGACTGGAACGCCGAGACCATGGGCCGGGAACAAAGCCCAGCCCATCTCAACCCGGCTCGCATGAACAGTGGGACGTAAATCACATCCCACTGCATGCGGCGATCGGGGAAGAAGATGATGGATAGTGTGGATTTTCGAGTGCAATGAGAGGCTTACCTGTTAGTACCGTTGGGTAGAGGAGGTAGAGGTGATGATTCATGTGGTGGCGGCGGCGTCAACCGTGGCCTGTGGTGGCCGGAGGAAGCTTCCGAAGTTACCGGAGTTTACGTTGCAGCCGCTGTTAGCACGTCCTTTGCTTCGCCGGAGAGTGTGGACGGGTGGCTGGTATGGAGGAGAAGCAAACGGTGGTGATGAGGGTAGTAATGGGTGAGTGAACGGCCTCCAACGATGGAGAGAGAGAGAGAGCTCGGGGAGCTGTTTTTTAGAGTGAGAGAGCGGGGCCTGTAGACCGAGAGAGAGGGAAGAAGAAGAACTGTTTTTTTTTCCAGAATTCCTTCTCTGTTCTTTTACTCCTTTCTTGCCTTTTCTTCTTCCTTTCTTCTCTTCGTAAGGCTCCTTTCCTTTTTTTTCTTTCTTTCCTTCACGTCACTCTCTGTTCTTTCTTTTTTCTTTTCCTTTCTTTCTTCTCTTCGCCCCCCGTATTTATAGGGCAGATGCAGCTCTTGCCTCTGCCTCCTGTGCAAATTCTTTGCAGAGACTGCCTCTACAAAGAATTTGCAGAGGCTGCCTCTACAAGGAATTTGCAGACTGCAAATTCTCCAACCCACGGCCTCTGCAAATTTGCAGAGGCTGTGGGTTGCAGAGTTTTGGCTGTGCAATTTGGTCCTTTAATGTTTGATTGGTTCAATTGCAACGCTAATTAGTTTTAAACTTTTAATTTTATGCAATTGTATCTCCGTCAAAATTTCAACAGCAACCTTAAATGTGCGCGCCCTTTTTTATTTTGGTCTCTGGTTTCCGATTGCGCGATTTAACCCTCAATTGACTGTTAAATTCTCAATTCGTTCAATTTGGCCCCTGATTTCGCATTATTGACTTAAAAATTCAAATCGGTCTCCGAAAATTCCATTCTCATCAATTGAGCCCGAATTAAATTCAAGAAATTGATTTCTCATTGACTAAGCCCTTAATAAAATTAATTTGACCAATTTAAAGTATAATTAAGTCCTTGCACTTAATTAAATCCTTCAATTGGACCTTAAATTAATTCTCGATCATAATTAAACTTTAAATTTGTCGACGATTAAATCGAATCAACCCATAAAAATATAATTATGTCGTTTAACTTAGTTTTTACACAGATTCATCCAACGATAAATTATTTTTGCCTTAAATCTGTATTTTTCTCTATTTTTGGAACCAAAGAGATACGATTGGACTCGCGAAAACAACCAAAATTTCCATTTTGATTTTTCTACCCACGTCGGCTCCTTTTATTTTATTTTTGTCATTTTATTTTATTTTGGGGAGTAACCCAAAAATTGGGTTACGACATTTACTATCTTGATACTTTGAGATAAACAAAGTAAAATTTATTGCTATTGAGTTTACTAATTATGCTATCATTTAGTGGGATCAGCTTATCTTGAGAAGAAGGATGAATGAAAGGATACTCATCAAGGCTTGGGATGAAATTAAAACAATCATGAAAACAGGTTTGTTTCTAATGGGTGTGATGTGATGACAAATGATTTGAGATATGCCTTGCAGATCTCGAGTTCAAGTCAGGGCGTGCTAACCTCACCTTGTAAAAGTCTAAGAAAACCGAAGTTTTATTCTCTTAACCCGGGACAGCAAAGAATATCTAAAGGGGGATGAAGTTTCCTCGAATCCAAGAAAACATTGTACTTGATCTGTATAATACAATCAAGACCACATCGAGATCTATTTCAAGTTCTAATAAAATCAATTACAAAATAAATGACAAATAAGATCAAAAATGCATTTGATCGGCGTATATTATTGGTCCAATATGAATTTTAAGGAGACAACATTAACAAGTGAAGATTAAAGTTTAGTTAATTTAATACATGTCCATCACTTTCTAGGCTTATTTAGTATTATGAGCTTCTTCTTTTTTTGAAGAGACATGCAACATTATTAAAAAATATTTGATTAAATATTTTTTTATAACTAAAATACTAAATGACAACATGTCATGTTGACCAATACTTCTTTTCAATTGTATTCTACATTTAATTATTCTAGTTTATCGTGTCCAACAATTAGGATTTTAATTTATAATTATTATTTTGTTTTGTTTTAATGTTTTAGGTTTTATTTTTTATTTTAATTGATAATAGCCCATTTGTTTACAGAGTTTATTGTTTAAGTATAAATATTATTGTGAAGATAAATTTATTCAAAATAAATTTAATAATAATCAATGAATGATAGGCAAAAAATGATTATATTATCTAATATACTAAAAGAGGTCAGAGTCGGTTACTGATGCGAACCGGTCCAGAAACACCAGCAAGGACCCATTACGCTTGATTCGTGGTTTTGAAGGTTTCACCCAAGTCATAATTATAAGGACCATTGAAGTATTTATGTGTAGGAGGGGTCCAGCCTGACTTTATTGGGGCCATAAAGTGAGGACAACAAAGGAGCCAAAAGAATCCTACTACAACTTGGAAACATGGGATTGATGGGCTGGATGGAAGAAAATAAATAAACCTTATGGGCTTTATTTAAGTTAGTTAGCTACAACCCAAAGCTTGTTTGGGCTTAATTAAGACTTTGTTTTCACCTGGGATCCAAGGCTTGCTTGGATTAAGTCATGTGTTTTTCAATTTAGGATTTTGGGTCAGTTTTTATTGGACCTCTTTTAAGTCCACATAAGAGGTCCATTAGGGTTAATTTTTAAAAGACTATTTAAACTCATGTTAGCTACATTTCGGCAGCCATTGATTAATTTTAATTCTGAACTTTCAGTTTATGTGTGAGAGTGATTCTTGCATTCCTTAGTTCTTGAACGAACTGAATCTGACTTATCAAAAATTAACTGGCTTTGTGGCGTCATTCTACTCATTCCAATAGTGCTGGTGCCTTGGGGCAGGTTTCCATTGTGTCACACTCCTATTAGACCTATTTCGGCTTTCCAGGATCAGATCTCAATCTTGATTGTGGGTTGCATGACCACGTGGTCACGAGGTTCGCATCAGTTACTGTATAATGCGAACTGGCCCAGAAACACCAGCAAGGACCCATTACATGTGTTAGGGGCTTGATTCGTGGTTTTGAAGGTTTCACCCAAGTCATAATTACAAGGACCATTGAAGTATCTATGTGTAGGAGGGGTCCAACCCGACTTTATTTGGGCCATGAAGTGAGGACAACAAAGGAGCCAAAAGAAACCTACTACAACTTGGGAACATGAGATTGATGGGTTGGATGGAAGAGAATAAATAAACCTTATGGGCTTTATTTAAGTTAGTTAGCTACAGCCCAAAGCTTGTTTGAGCTTAATTAAGACTTTGTTTTCACCTCGGATCCAAGGCTTGCTTGGATTAAGTCATGGGCTTTTCAATTTAGGATTTTGGGTCGGTTTTAGTGGACCTCTTTTAAGTCCACATAAGAGGTCCATTAGGGTTAGTTTTTGAAAGACTATTTAAACTCATGTTAGCTAAATTTCGGCAGCCATTGATTAATTTTAATTCTGAACTTTTCAGTTTATGTGTGAAAGTGATTCTTGCATTCTTTTGTTCTTGAACGAACTGAATCCGACTTATCGAAGATGAACTGGCTTCGTGGCGTCATTCTACTCATTCCAAATTTCCAATAGTGTTGGTGCCTTGGGGCAGGTTTCCATTGTGTCACACTCCTATCAGACCTATTTCGGCTTTCTAGGATTAGATCTCATTCTTGGTTGTGGGTTGCGTGACCACGTGATCACGAGGTTCGCATCATTGTAGCATGTGAGGAGAATCACTGTAGATTACAATAGTGTTGCTCAATTTTTGGTTCGGTTCGGATCGATTCGAGTCGTTTGGTTCGCTGGTTTGCTGATATTTAGTTATTATTGCACAATAAGATACGACGAAGCGCCTGTAACTCAGTGGATAAAACGCTTGTTGACTAAGCAAAAGGGCAGGGGTCGACCCCCTGCATAGCATGCCTGATTATGCATTATATTTTTTTGCTTATAATTTTTTTTTGGTTTTTTGATTTTTTTCACTTATGCATTTTTCTTTCTTTTGATTGTTTTTTTATTATTTTCATTTATTTATTTTGACATGAAATTACTTTTTTCTTATAATTTTATTTTTTTTTCATTTTTTGTTTGTTTGTTTGTTAAAGTTATTGACCTTTTTTTCCTTTGATTGATTTTTTCCCATTATTAACGCAATAAAAAACAATAATTTAAGTTTTTTTTCTTGCTTCCTTTTTTCTAATGTTTTTGATTTTTTTTTCTAGGGTAATTTAATAAATTTTATTGTTTTAGCAGTAATAATAATGATATTTTTAGATGTTAAGGCTTCAATGTTCTTGTTGTTATAATAGGGTGTGTTGATGCATTTCATTATATCAAGCCTTGCATGTATAAATGTTATACTTTATTTGATTTTTTCAATTTTTTTCATTTGATTGAAATTGATAATATATTTGGTTTTGTTTTTGACCCTTATACTTTTGATTTTTGATTTTAATTCCTTTAATTTTGTATAGTTCTTAAATAGTTCCTATTTTTGTCCATGTTTATATATATGTGCCTTTAGTTTTGGTTTTTAATTTTTATTATTTTCTCTTTTGTCGAGTTAATATTTTTTTCAAAAATTTTGTTCTTAAATTTTAGTTTGTTTTTATGGTCATTTGAAAATTGATATTTCTTATTTGTTTTCCTTTGTTTTTTCTTTTGGTTTTTTTATTAGTTTTTTTTTTCATGTCAAATGACTTTTTAGCTAATAATTTTTATTGTTTTTCATTTTCATTTTGTTTTCTCTTTTGTTAAAGTTTTTGGGCTTTTTTATTCTTTTATTGAATTTATTTTCCCAATAATAATAATAATTTTAGTTTTTTTTCTTGCTTCCTCTTTTATTAATGTTTTTGAGTTTTTTTTCTCCTTGGAATAATTTAATTTTTTTTAGCAATAATAGTAATGATATTTTTAGATGTTAAGTCTTCGATGTTGTTGTTATAATAGGATGCGTTGATGTGTTTCATTATATCAAACCTTGCATGTATAGATATTATATTTTAGTTTTGAACTAGCAAAATCTATTAATTGTTTCAATCCCAACAATTATAAAAAATATTTGCTCGGCCCCCAACGTAGTGCGGGCAACTAACTAGTGTTATATCTATTTCCTAACTTATCATAGTTTCTATTTCCTAATATTGTTAAATCTATTGTTTTATCATAGTTTCTTTTCCCTAATTTTGTGTGTGAATGATGAGATGATATAATAAATCAAACAAAATCAGGTTGAATGTCCATCGAAAGCATGATAAACACATAAAACCTTGTTTTTCCATGCATGAAACTACAGTAAATAAACATAAATAAAGGCATAAAACTAGAATTAAGTTCAAACATCTTATTCTACATGATGATTATACAAAAGAAATTAATCAAATATATATGATATTCATTCGTCATCTAGAAATAAAGTGACTGTGTATATTAAACTAGAGGTGATTATTTTCTCTTGGGTTTGATTTTTATTTATAAAAATAATCTAAATATATAATATAAAAAAATTAATTTAAAACAAAAAAAATATTTTTTTTCAAAAATATTTTTTTCCCAAATACCTCTAAATCCTACTTAAACAGAGCTTGGGTGTTTAGTACTTTCTTAGCCTTGTGGTTATGTATTGTACATCCTTCACTGGATTTTGGAGAGGCTTACATATTATATTAAAAAATAATATAAAACAATTTTTTATCTTAATTTTTTAATTGAAATCAATAGGATGTGGAAATTCTTATGATTCAATTGTCACATTAAATCTTACTATTTCCTTTTTTATTAAAAAATAAATTTATAAAAAATAACATGAAATACAGATTTTATTTTTTTAAAATGTTTTAGACAATAATATAAAATTATATTTTATATTTCATTTATCTAGTTATCTCTAAGGAAGTTAATAGATTTTGTTGAAAAAGAATAAAATAATAGTTCTCCTGTGCGAGAAACCAGAATGAAAAGTTTTTGAAAAAAACAAATCTATTATTATTTGTTTTATTAAATTTTATTTTATGCGAAAACAAAAGCTAAAAAAAAAGGTTCAGATGAGAATCAAAGAAACGATAATTAGGCAGACGCGGAGCGCGTGAGGTTTCAGACACACACACACTCCTCTTTAGACGCCCCGAGGCCAAAACAAAAGAAAAAGAAAATTCTAGAAGCCTTCTCTTATCACATATCATAGAAAAAACCATTCTATACTTAGACCTAGGGTTCGTATCTCTTTCCTGCATTTTCTCTCAAACTCAAACGAGGTGCTGATGAAGTTTTCTCTCCTGCCCTGTTATAGATTTCGTTAATTGTGATTAATAACCATCTTGTTATTGCTAATTCATCTGATTTGTTTTTGTTTTGTTGAGATTAGTATCAGGGACTAAGGAAATAATGGCAACAGCGCAGTTGACAGCATTCTCAATTTCGGTTTCAGCAAGGAAGTTGTCTTCCTTTGAAGGACTAAGACCTTCAAATGTCAAGTTTGCTTCTTCCTTTAAACCACTTGTTGGTGTTGGTCTTCCTCTCTCTCGACGCTCTTTTCAGGGCTTGGTCGTTAAAGCTGCCACTGTTGTCGCTCCCAAGGTTTATAATAATTTATTTATTTGAAGTAGTGTATGTATGCTTAGCGTGCTTTCGTGTTTCCTGTTTTTGGTTACTAGTAACTGTAGAAACTCTGTTTCATTTCTTGGGTTTTGATTTGTTTTGGTGTATTTTCGAATACCTTTATTGGGTTTTTGTTAGACATTTTTCATTAATGCTTGTGTGGAATTTTCGTCCTCTCTCAAAGTACTCCTTTTTTTCCAATTTTATCCACATTAGTCTGATTTTGTTTGGTTTGGTTTGACGAGTTGCTTCTTTTGAGTTTGAATGATTTTAATAGCTTGTCTGATATAATGGTACTTCATTTCTGTAGTACACTTCCATTACGCCTTTGGGTGACTGAGTGCTGGTGAAGATCAAGACTGTTGAGGAGAAGACTGAGGGTGGCATCCTACTTCCATCTTCTGCTCAAAGCAAGCCTCAAGGAGGTGAGGTGGTTGCTGTTGGAGAAGGGAAGACTATTGGAAAGGCAAAGCTGGACATTTCTGTCAAGGTTATTTTTATAGATTAGACGCTTTCTAATTCTCCCGTATCCATGCTGTCTTCCTTAATTACTCACTCGGTAAGTGTTTTGCTTGTATAGACTGGCACCCAGGTTGTGTATTCCAAGTATGCTGGGACTGAGGTGGAGTTTGATTGCTCAAGTCACCTTATACTGAAGGAGGATGATATTGTTGGCATTCTTGAGACAGATGATATCAAGGACCTTAAGCCTCTGAATGATAGAGTATTCATAAAGGTACCTTGCCCTCCACTGTCCATTGGTTTGATGGATTAGCAGTGCTCTTGCGATGCTGTTTGTCTTTGGAGGCTGGTTCATTTTAGATCTTTAGTTATGAAAATAAGTAATTGATCTTTCAGAATAACTCTTTTCTCATCTCGTGTTGATTTGGCTGTTTGGAGTGTGGTGGCATGGCATGTTCTAGGATAATCATGTTCATGCCTTATAATCGCATGAGAATTTGCAGGTTCACAATAATTTGTTATTTTGGGTTTGATTGTAGGTTGCTGAGGCTGAGGAGAAAACTGCTGGAGGCTTGTTGCTAACAGAGGCAACTAAAGAGAAACCTTCTATTGGCACGGTGAGATAAGTGTTTCCTACATTTGTCACATGCATAACTGGAAATATTCATCTGTTTGTGATGAATATACTGCTTCTTGATGAACAGGTGATAGCAGTTGGACCTGGACCACTGGATGAGGAAGGTAACAGGAAGGCACTATCTGTCTCCCCAGGAAACACAGTTTTGTACTCCAAGTACGCAGGGAATGACTTCAAAGGGAGTGATGGCTCTAACTACATCGCATTGAGAGCTTCTGATGTAATGGCAATACTCTCTTAGTTATCCATTGCAATATGCTTCACTACCTGGAATTTTGTAGTTGAGTTGCCTAAAGGCTTAATGGATTGAGATTATAGTATTTGAATCTAGTTTTAATTGCTGCATTGTTCGAGTCCAATTGTGGTGAATTCTTACCAAGATTTCTGGCTGACACCCGCAATGGTGGTGGGTTGGTGGGTGGGTGGATTTCTTCGGATAGGGTTTTGGATGGTAAAATTAAATTAAACGCACTTGTTGAAAGAATTTTAATCTAATCTATGTTTGTGCATTAGCAGGAATGACTTCATCTGGTATGAGTTCTCTTGTTCCTTCGATATGAAGTTAATTCAGGCACAATAGAACTGACAACTTTTCAAGGAAGTGGCATCTGGTTTAATGCGGATGCTTATATGCGTAAAAAGACTTTGTTTTGAGTGATAAATTCTACAGCGTATCAAAGTTTACCACTAGCTAGGTCGATGAAAGACCATCTGCACGTGAATTTCACCTATGTATGGTATGAGAGAGACCATTGATGGTAGAAACACTATATATGTATATAATGTCTCAAGTGAGCTATTGTTAATCGTGACAGCATTTACAACTTACAAGAGTGTTAAATTGCGGTAGATTGGCAGAACGCTTTATGGATCATTCACCTTCCACCAAGCTCCCATCCAAGCTCATCTGTTACCCTTCAGCAGATGACACTATTTTCATGCTGAACACAGCTCATGAACTCGCTGAAAGCAATTCCAAAACGCGTATTTGAGAATTAAACAGAAATAATTTGAAGTGCCGAGGTTCATGACATCCTTCCAAGGATCGTCGCCGAGTAATGTCATTCTCGTGATCCACATATACCAGTTACCAATCTGAACCTTGTGGATCTTCCAGATGCCCTTCAATGCCAAACATTCGGGCCACATCATGTCTAAGCTCGTCATAACCTTCATAACGGCTGACGTCAATACATCTTCCACCTGAGCCTCGCTTTTGGACCTTCATGGATTTGCTGAACCGGTGTCTATTTTTTAGTGTGGTTGCGGTTATCTTTTAAAGTGTTTTTTTATTCAGAAATACATCAAAATAATTATTTTTTTAAAAATTTTTCAACACATGAAAATGATCTAAAAACACTCAAAAAAATTAATTAAAAGTGAAATATTTTTTTTTTCAAATTCTTTTAAAAGCACATTTGAAACGCAGTGTCAAAACACCTTCTTACTCGACAAGTAAGAGAAAACTTATGTACAAACGCAATGTTGAAAGAAAAAGAAAATCAATCAAAAAAGGGTATGAGTTAACTTAACCTAACAAACTCACAAACTAGGTTATGAGATTATAATAACCTAAGAGAAACAAATTGAAACAAATTATTAAGTTCAATTCTCAAATAACCTAGTGTTAAAATATAAAACTAGAAAGAATAGATTAAAAAAACAATTGAATCAACCTGGGTCAACTCGCCAAAGTTGTAACTCGAGTCATGAGATGAAGATAACACTATAAAAAAAAAAAAAAACAAAAAAAAATCATGAATTATAATTCTCAATCAACCTAATGTTGAATGTTAACATCGAAAAAAACACCAATAAGAAAAATAGGAAAAAAAAACAATTCAACTAGTTTAACCATTAAACCTGCAGTCCAAGTCATGAAATTAGAATAACCTTAAAAAATAAATTGAAAAAAATAATAAAGTTCAATCCCTAAAAAACTTAAAGTTAAAGGATGTAATTCAAATTGAAAAAAAAAATATTATTCTAGTGAATAGTGTTTTATGATGAGAGGTATAATTCTCTTTTAGTTTTTTGTTAATAAAAAAAAAAACTCAAGTAAAACCTAGGTTAATCACTCAAAAGTTATGACCCAAGTTATGAGATAAAGACAACCTCATAGAAACAAAACCAAAATAAATCACAGCTAAATTCTCAATTAATCCAATGCTGAAGGTATAATTGAGCGGGGGTGGGGGGGGGGGGGGGGGGGGGGGGGTGATATCAATTAAAAAAAGAAAAAAAAACTTGAGTTTAACCCATCAAACATGTGATTCGAGTTATGAGACTTAATTAACCTCATAAAAAGTATATAAAAAAAAATAAGAAAGTTTGATCTATAGTAAACCCTAATTTTCAAGAATATAATTGAAATTGAAAAAAAAAAACATTATTCAAGTGAATAAAAGGTATAATAAAATCTTGTCCTCTTTTAGTTTTTTCTTAATTAAAAAAAGACAAGAAAATGACTTGAGTAAGCTCGGGATAACCCGTCAAAGTCGTGACCCAAATAATAAGATGGGAATAAGCTCTAAGAAAACAAACTAAAACAAATCATGAAATTTAATTCTCAATCCCAATGTTTATGGAGAAAAAATCAATTAGAAAAAAAAAGAAATTACTCAAGTGAACTTGTTAACATGCAAATTAGGGTTATGAGACTGAGATAATCTAATAAAAAAATTGAAAAAAATAATGAAGCCTAGAATTAATTAAAATTGAAAAAAAACTATTATCTCAAATAGTATTATGTTAGTAGTGGTACATTATAACAACATTTTCTCTTACCTTTTTGATTAATGGTTAGGTGTTATGTATTGAAAAGATCTTATTTTTGTATGTTTATGTTAGAGTTGAGGTATTGGTAACCTAGGTCTCTTGGCTTTTAATTAGAGAATCTCATTAATCTACTAGTTAGTATTGTTGGTGGCTATGTTTTTCACATCATTAGTGTTGATTTTTCTGAATATCATACATAATGAAAAGAAAATTATTTAGGAGCTCCTTTGATCCTAGAGTTATAAGGAACTCTATTACCTCAAGATTTGATCTTTTTTGATTTTAAGTATTTCTTTAAAGGTCGGCTAGCCGCAAACCACAAATCATTAAAAAGTCTAACCTCCAACGAGTATCCACATGAATCACTAATAAAAAATATCTTAAATTCCTATTTAGAAGATAAGGATTGTTATGCCTAAAGTGTAAGATCTTTATTTTAAGACTTAAAAATTTCTTTCATATAAAAAACAATCACTCAAAAATAAGAAACATAACTTACTATTTATAGGAAAATATGAAAAACCTATAAATTGACAAAATATCAATTTGCCATTTGAATAATATTCATATATTAATTCAAGAAATTTTAGAAATTAACTTAATAATATCCTTACTTGATTTCTCAAGGTCTAAGTATATAATCCATGTATTGATTATATTGTAGTTTTTATTTTTTTAAATATAATATAATCAAATCATACTTAATTAAATAATTCTAATTTAATTTTTGGTCAATGGTTCTTAATGTGTGTGACCTATTAGGTCCCTAATATGTTAGCCTAAATATCCTTACTTGATTTCTCAAGGTCTAAGTATATAATCCATGTATTAATTATATTGTAGTTTTTATTTTTTTAAATATAATATAATCAAATCATACTTAATTAAATAATTCTAATTTAATTTTTGGTCAATGGTTCTTAATGTGTGTGACCTATTAGGTCCCTAATATGTTAGCCTAAATATAAATTATGATTTTGATTAAATAGAATTAAATAAATTCAACAATTTAATTTTTTATCAATTCAATAATTGATAAATTGATATTTGAAGATAAAATGCATCGTTTAGAAATATGTCATGATCTCTCATATAGTTGTTGGAATTAACTTTTTAGAGATTGATTTATCAGTATAATTATTATCCTTTTATCAATCATGTTCTGATTTAACTTAAAGCATGAAGTATGCGTGATATGTTAAATCATTTTTGTTTTCTACAAAATAGTCGTTGATCATTTGAATAAAATTTTAAACTCTTTTCAAATTTTATTTGACTTGACCAAGGACTTCTTAGTCAATATTAATTAGGAAAATTATGTTTCCTAATTCACATAGGGTGATGAATTCTATCTTGATCACTCAAGTACTATTATGTAATTCATGTTACACCCAATGTTTGTTGCTTCATTATCTAAATAAAGATAACATATAACAAGATCAAAGTATAATATTTTTTATATAAAATAACTTAGTGACCTCAATTCTAATAATCTCTTACACAACCATCACATGAGTCTTTCCATAGACATAAGATAATTTAGTATAATGTCTTATGACAAACACGTATTAGTTCTAGGTATATCATATACTATAGTTAATGAGAACAATTGCTTCCTTTCATTAAGAAAAAACCCATAATATGTATCAGTCTCTACGGCTGTAATAAATGTTCAATATTTAAAAAAGCATTGACCAATAATATTTGAGAAATAATGTTTTGATGCAATAGAAGTCTCCTAATTATAGCAACTTTATAAATTTATTTGCAAATAATACTTGTTTCATGGACTTTGCCTTTACTCTAGATTCATAAATCAAATATTAGATTCATTAATATTATATTATATGAATATTAAATATAAATTAACCCTTTATGAATAAATATGTATTTATATGAATATAATAATATCATTTGTAACCATCCAATTGACTACGAGGGATATTAAACCAACAATCTCTCACTTACACTAAAATCAATTACTCATGCATCTAATACCATATTTCTCAATATGAAATTAATGCTTCTTCATGGATAATCACTTAAGTAATAGGATCTTTTAGATTCTCTTTGTTGGGTACTCACTTTATCTTTATATCTTTCATTTCATTGATTAATTAAATCAAATAGAGTTTTTTAAGTATTTGTCTGAATCATTGATGGGACATTGGTTCCTTTGATTATGCAATGGATCTTTTGTTATCACAACATAAGGCAGTATCAATAATTCTAGTAACCAACCTAATTCATTGATGAACCTTTTGATCCAAACAACCTTTTTATTTTCTCGAACATGAAGGTGTACTTTTATTCAATTATAAAATCAATTATGCTCTCTTGTTTGAAATTCTTTCGACTTAGAGTACTATCATTTAGAGTAAGATATATAGTAATTGATATTCACTATTTCTCTAATATTTTATTGAAAAAAATCTTAATTCAAACAATTTTGAACTTTTAGCTTATCTTTTTTTCTTAATGAATAGTCAGGTATTTTGGATACCATTTTCATTATATATATCATAATTCTCTTTCTTCAAACACATATCTATAGAGGGAGATAATGCATGCAAAATAGATTAGAATCTCATCTTAGATTTTTCCATGCTAAGCTATTTTAGCATCTAGTTTATATGCTTAGGAAAATAAAAGCAACCTTTTAGATCTATCTTTATGGATTTTTATATCCAATACATAAGTTCTTTAATCTAGTTATATAGACATTTTTGGAAAATGAAAAATTTGTTGATTAAAGTACAAATATGTGATTTCTTAATTATAATATCATTTACATATAATATTAAAAAAACATCATTTCCACTAACCTTTTGTAAACACAAGGTTTATTAATTTTTTATGGATGAAATCAAGTTTATTGATTATACCATTAAAAATGGATATTTTTATTTCTTAACCTTGCATTATATATTTATATATTTATACATTGTCTTTCAAAACAATATCACATATTACTTTCAAGTAATTGGTAAACTCATTAATTTTTAAGCAACATGTCATTTAGAGTTTCCATAAGAGGTCATTATCCCATTGATACATGACATGTCCTATCAAATTTATAAAGATTTTATATTTCTTACTATTAGGATAAACATCCAAAGTTTTAGCCTTGAGAATATATCTCATCTAGATGTAGTGATTTAAGAGGTTTAGAAAATCTCATTCTCTTTTAGAAAATCATTAAAATATCTAATCAAATATTAATCATCTCAATACAATAAAAGTTTCTTAACACTTATTCCAACTATTTAGCTGTATTGCATTTTATATTGAACTTGGGCATATTAAACATAGACAAATCATTAATTCAATTATCAAATCCATAAAAATATTATTATTATTATTATTATTATTATTATTATTATTATTATTATTATTATTATTATTATTATTATTATTATTATTATAAAAGAACAATATTTTTCCTCAATAATAAATTTAAATCCAATTTATACTACAATGTCTTAAAATACATGAATAAAATATTAATTATAAAGTTTCAGCATCAATCCATTAGGCAAAATAAAATAACTAGTGACGTGAACCTCGTGATTACATGATCACGCAACCCACAACCAAGAATGAGATCTGATCCCGGAAAGCTGAAATAAGTCTAATAGGAGTGTGACATAATGGAAACCTGCCGCAAGGCACCAGCACTATTGGAATTAGTAGAATGACGCCACAAAGCTAGTTAATCTTCGATTAGTCGAATTCAGTTCGTTCAAGAACTAAAAAATGCAAGAATCACTCTCACATATAAAACTGAAAAGTTCAGAAGTAATATTCATCAATGGCGCCGAAATTTAGCTAACATGAGTTTAAATAGTCTTTGAAAAACTAAACCTAAGGACCCCTTATGTGGACTAAAATGAGGTCCACTCAAAACTGACCCAAAATCCTAAATTAAAAATCCCATGACTTAATCCAAACAAGCCTTGGATCCTAGCTGCAAACAAAATATTAATTAAACCCAAACAAGCATTGGGTTGTAGCTAACAAAATTAAATAAAGCCTATAAGGTTTATTTATTGCCTTCCATCTAGCCCCTTAATCCCATGTTTCCAAGTTGTGGTAGGATTCATTTGGCTCCTTTGCTGTCCTCACTTCATGATCCAAATAAAGTTGGGTTGGACTCCTCCTGCACATAGATAAGATGTACTAGGGTCTCCTCTTGATACTTCAATGGTCCTTGCAATTTTGACTTAGTTGAAACCTTAAAAACCACGAATCAAGTCCCTGAACATGTAATGGATCCTTGCTGGTTTTTTCTGGGCCGGTTCGCATCAACTAGTTCCCACAACTACTGCATAACTAGTTTCTACAATTAATATAACAACCCTTGCTTTATTATTGAGTTATATATATATGACTATTTTTCCTTTAACTAATCTTTTACTTTCCTTTAGTTCCTATATGTAATTGCATATGTGAAAACCATGTTCAATATCCAATACCTAAAGACTAGAATGAAAAATAATAAGATATTTTTTAATTATAAACATACCTAAAGTACAAGCTTCATTAAGAATTCTTTTTTATTTACGGGTTGCAAGGTATTCCTTGCAATTTCTCATCCAATTGCCTTGTTTACCACAATGATAACAAGAGTCATTGTATTTTTTAATGCCCTGGTAGGTTTCTCTACTTTAGAGATAACACCCTTATTCTTAGGTTGTTAGAAGAGTGAAGTAAATAATTGGGTTTTTTTTTTTTTTCCTTTTGAAAGGCCCTTCCAACAGTCTTAAGTATATCAAGCAATTCTTGCAATGTGTTATCTAACTTTTTCATGTGATAGTTCAAAATGAACTGTTAAAATCTTTACGGTAATGAGTTCAAGACCAAGTCAACACTTAATTCATGATCCATGATAAAACCTAATTAGCTTAATTTCTCAATATAGTCAATTACATTTAAAACATAGGTATTTACTAAAGAACCATTTGTCATCTTGCAGTCAAACAATTCCTTAAAGGTCTTATACCTCTTAGTCCCACTAGCCTTTATCAAATAATTATTTGAAATGCATAATCATAGTATGGGTTTTCATATTCTCATGCTGACTTTAAGTTCAGGGGAGATACTAGCTAACATCACACATGCAATATGTTCATCACCATCACCATCAACATGTTGATGGTGATGTTCATTCCTAACTTCCTTTTCAATATCCATAGTAGGGTCATTGAGAATTGGATTTTCCAAAACATACAATATCTTTTCTTTCTTGAGAAAATTCTCACATTTCAATGTCAATTTAAGAAATTTGGTCCAGTCAATTTGTTGGCATAAAATGTGCTTTGTAGGGATATGTTACTACTCATTTTGATTTACCAACCTATTTATATAAAGATAGAAAGTATTAGTTTCATGCATGCATATTGAAATTCTAAATTTGGATAAGATCTTTAACTCTAATTTGGTCTCTCACTATTTATTGTAAATTAATAGTCCTCCATATTAATTTAGGAGATATCAACTAGGATCCGATTTAATTTATCTAATCTTAAGTGAATCAACAAATCAGAATAAATTAAATTAGATAGATAACATAGTTTATCAATAACATATTTATGTGACTCTTATATTAGTTAGATGACAAATTTTTGCCTAAACATATATTATATGTTTTGCCTAACTCATGCCTCTAAGCTTATATGATAATGAGTGACTTGTCCAAATCATAGTTTAATTAAGTAGGACCCAATTTTATAACATTAGACATATTCAATTAATGATAACATTGATTAACTCAACAAGTTATCTATGAATTATAGCCCCTGTATCTTCTTTTTTTGTTGGTTGCTGCAACTAGAGGGAATTGCTCACTTCTGGAGTATAAATAGCCCAATGACTACTTGTCGTTGAGCTGTGCAGTGTTAGCCAGTGAAGCGACCATGGCAAGGCAACAACCGTATGCATGGTTGCCCATCAATGTCAGGCTCTCGCATAGCATAATCAGGCACCGCCGTTTATGGCGGTGGCACCAACCTTTTTATTTATTTATTTAAGATTGTGGAATAATAGCTATTGTCTAAAGAAGAAATCGTTTCTTTTCTTTCTTTCTCTCTCAATTGGAAACTACTTAATCCTCCTTGTCATCATGAATTGCTTCTCCGTTTCATTTTTCCAAGCAGAAGCCGCATCATCCACCATGAAATAATGTGAATGTTCTATTTCAATGTGATTTTTGTTAAGCCCCCCCCCCCCCCCCCCCCCCCCCCCCCCCCCCATTTACCATTTATTGCTCGAAATACATATAGAATAAATGAGGTGGTATGCCCCCCCCCCCCCCCCCCCCCCCCCATTTACCATTTATTGCTCGAAATACATATAGAATAAATGAGGTGGTATGCCCCCCCCCCCCAATATATATATAGTTTTTAATTTACCATTTATTGCTCGAAATACATATAGAATAAATGAGAAAAAAATTTACGGTCCACTATCACAAGCTGCCCTCCATTATTATCATATAGCAGTAACTCTGCCCTACCAGGAAAAGAAAAAAAGAGACCCCAATTAAGGGAATGTTTAGAAGGGGTAGACGGGGCAATACACCCCTGGTCTGAGTGGTGTTAGGATGAATCCGGTTGCTTGCCAATTGGGCTCAAATAATTTAAATCCAAAACTCAACCCTGTCTTTTTTAATAGCCCCTACTTTGCTGTCTATTTAAATCCAAAGTTAGTGTGATTGTAAGCAGTGCTTTCCTTCTTTCTTATTGGAAGGTAAAATGTTGGAACGAGTTGTTGATCAGGAAAAAAATTAGTTTCATGGCCTTGTCTCTTTTTCTGTGGCATTTTTTACAAGCAATTGTTGATTGTATGGAGAAATTTGGTCAAGAAGATAAGGGCTTGGCTTACCAATTTTGACTTCGTACCAAGGTTGTCAAAATCATGATTTTGACACAATATAAAATTGATTTTTGAACTTGGATTGTAAAATTGGATTATAAAATCATAAAATTGTATGTAAAATATTTTCGTACAAAAATCGTAAAATCACAGCTAAAATCGTGTAGGTAAAAAAAATTATAAAATCATAAGTAAAATATTTTCGAATACAACACAATTATGACCATAAACTTCATTAGTTAAGGTTCATACATGATTTAAAATAACTTAAAAATACAATACAAAATAATTATGTTCATAGAATTTCATTAGGTAAGAACTAACAAATTTAAAACAAATATTCTGATAAACCAGCAACATTGTCATTCTCACCTAAAATTAAAAAAATATAGATTGCTAAAAGATCAATACTTAGGGTATGTTTGGTATTGCGGTTGCTGTTGTGGTTGAGGTTTAAAAAAATAGTTTCTTGAAAAACACTTTTAGCTGCGGTTCATAACTAAAATTCAAGTGTTTAGTTAAAACTGTGATTAAATTTGAAGTTTAATGAAAAACAGTTTCATATGTTTGGTTACCATTCTTTTCATATTGATGCAATTCACTCATGCACTATTCATATTGGGTTTCCTCACATAACAAAGAATTATGTTGAACCTTTTATTTACTCACCTAAATTAATAAAATATATTGAAACTTGAGGGAAATATATATATATATATATATATATATATATATATATATATATATATATATATTGGCCCTTCCATCAGGAACAGAAGGGTTTGTGGTATACAACGATGCTTCAAAAAGAGGTCTAGGATGTGTATTAATGCAACATGGTTGTGTAATTGCTTATGATTCCAGACAATTAAAGCCACATGAAGAGAATTACCCAGTTCATGACCTGGAACTTGCAGCAGTAGTGTTTGTCCTAAGAGTATGGAGACATTATTTGTATGAGCCACAAGTGCAAATCTTCACATATCATAAGAGTTTAAAAAATCTGATGTCACAGAAGGAGTTAAACATGCACCAAAGAAGATGGGTGAAGTTAATAAAAGATTATGAATGTGTGATTGACTACCATCTTGCTAAGGCTAACATCTTAGTAGACGCTTTAAGCTGAAAGGGTAAAGAAATTATGAATAACATAGAGATTAGGAGACAAGGAAGTATAGTGGAAATGAGAAAAATGGGTTTGTGGTTGAGTGTGGTCCTGAAGGGTCATTGTTAGCCAAGTTAAAAATCTGATCTATACTTCGAGATATAGTATTGGAGGCTCAACAAGTAGATGAGAAGGTAAAGAAGATCAAGGAGAATGTGAACCAAGGTATAGAAAAGTCCTTTCAGGTGTTATCTGATGGACTAATAGCTATGAGAAGACGAATTTATTTGCCAGTGATGAGATATTGAAAGATGAGGTATTGAGCAAAGCCCATGAATCCCGTTTTGCTACCCATCCTGGAAGTACAAAGATGTATAGGGATTTAAAAGAATATTATTGGTGGCCAAATATGATGAGAGAAATAACAGAATTTGTGTTGAATTGTGGGATTTGTCAACAAGTGAAAATAGAACACCAGAAACCTGTAGGGAAGCTGCAACCGTTATCAGTTCCAGAATGAAAATGGGTGGATATCTCTATGGACTTTGTGATAGGATTACCCAAGGGAAAGAAAGGTAATGATGCCATATGAGTGATTGTGGATCGACTAACTCAATGGATAAACTAACAAAATTGTACATGAAGGAAGTGATCAAACTCCATGGGGCATCAATATCGATTGTATTTGACCGAGATCCAAGGTTCGCATCGAGACTATGACCTAGTTTACAACAGGCATTAGGAACAAAGTTAAATCTAAGCACAACATTTCATCCATAGACGGATGGGCAGTCAGAGAGGACCATTCAAACTCTTGAGGACCTTCTAAGGTCTTGTGTACTGGAATTTAGTGGAAATTGGGAGGATCACTTGCCATTGGTAGAATTTACTTATAATAATAGTTATCAAACTACTATTGGTATGACTCCATATGAAGCCTTGTACGGGCGGAAGTGATGTACCCCAATTTGTTGGGATGAATAGGGGAAAGAAAGCTCTTAAGACCCAAAATGATACAACAAACAACTGACAAGGTACATGTGATTAGAAAGAAGATGAAAGAAGCTCAAGATAGGCAAAAGAGTTATGCTGATAACCGAAGGAGGCCATTGGAATTCCAAGTGGGAGATAAAGTGTTCTTAAAGGTAGCGCCTTGGAAAGGTATCGTTTGATTTGGAGTAAAGGGGAAATTAGCCCCATGATATATTGGCCTTTTGAGTCTTGGAAAGAATTAGACTAGTTGCTTATCGATTGAAATTGCCTGCATATTTGGACAACATTCACAATGTGCTCCATATATTATTGTTGCGAAAGGCCAAAATAGACCCCTCACGAGTATTGCCATAAGTTTCCATGAAGGTTAAAGAGGATTTAACTTAGGACATTAAACCCGTCAATATTTTAGATCAGGATGTAAAGGTGTTAAGGAATAAGAGAGTTCCATTGGTGAGAGTATTGTGGAGAAGCTCACAGATAGAGGATGAAACATGGGAAAGAGAGTCTGAGATAAAAGAGAAGTATCCACATTTATTTTCTAAAATAGGTATGTAAATTTAATTTCGAGGATGAAATTTCTAATAGGAGGGGAGAATGTAAACTCAGGGAAATAAATGTAAGTATAAATTATATACTACATAAATAAATAAATGAAAGTGAAAGAACTCACGAACAAATTTAAATAAAATAAGAATTCAGAAATTTTGGGTCCTGTTACTGCCCGCTTGTTATTGAGATAAAAAAAATATTATGTCTTTTTTTCTTGGTGAATGTGTATTAATAAGATTACACGGTTGTCCCAAGAGTAGGGGGCAAAAATAAAAACCTCTCTTATGCATGTATAATTAATCTTCAGTTGTTAGTTATTTGTTATATTTTTTAAGAAGTTAATATTAAAAAAATATTAAAATATATAATTATTATTAAGAGAAAAAACCTTGAAAATAATTTCTCATTATTTTAAATGTATTATTTATAATAAAATGAATATATTAAAAAACTAAATAATTGAAAGTCTTGTAGATTGATTGTTTTGCTCCAATGTGTTGCAATGTCGCGATCGTACAAATTAATTACCCTAGCTTAAAATAAATCAAACAAGATAGTATAGAACAAGCAAGGGGTCGATCCCATGAGGACGATTTAGTTTAGATTTTCATGCTATATGCAATTGGGGGGAGGGGGAAGGGGGGTTGAGGTTGTCTAGGCTAGGCTACAACAAACTAAGCAAAAATCATATAAAACTAAAATTTATCAATAAAGCAAACATTGGTCGCAAGTCAACATCCACCTACAGAAATCAGAACTGATTATGGAAACGACACATCAATTTACATTCTGAATATTTATCTCTTCTTAAAATTGATTCGTTAACGGATTCGCCGTATAACTTACCCTAACCATCAAACAACCACAATATCCGCACTATTAATTTGATTCAATGGCAGCATTAAAATATAGATAAATTGATCAATTAAGAAACATAATTTTCCGCAATATATGTTTAGTTCAATTGAATGTTCTCCCTAAGATTAATAACATAGATCCGTTACAATTATTAACTTAGTTGCTTCATAATTTCATATATCACAACTCCGATTTTGATATCAAACTTAGCAATAGATTGTCTACAATAATAACTTCGAGCCCGCTCTTAGCAATTAAATAAATAATCATATGAAAATAAGCATAGGAGAACAAAAATATGCATCATATAAACTGAAAAATTGAGGTAAAAATAGATCTTACAATTCTTGAAATCTGAAGGTTTCCGTGTCCTTGCAACCAAGCAAAAGAGTCTAGTCTTGCACGTTAACTAAATAAAAAGATGGAAGAAAACATGATTTAGGGTTTGGAGGAGGAAGATTTGTGTTTTCTTTACTACCGGCCAAAACTTCCTTGCTCCTCTCTTCTTTTATATATGCTTAGAAACCCTAGTATCTATTTTACAAAATAGTCATTCCTTAAGTTAACAGAATTTAGTTGTCCCTTGTAAAATTCATATATCCTTCATACCACATCTTTTTGAGCTGACATTTGGAGAGTTTATAGGTATTTGAGTCTTGAATCCACGAAAATTGGGTTTGTATCAATCGGACTTCTGTATCTCGAGAAATTGAAGTTAGAATGGACAAAGGTCGATATTGGCAGATTGCAAGATTTGACTTTGAAGGTTGCGATTTCCATGCTCTTCCTTATTTTATTTCTTTTTCCATATCTTTCCATAAAGTTATGGATGTTAGATTTTGAATGTCACTGGAATCACTTCATTCCGATCTCTAAAGCTTCCACTCTGCACAAAACACCGACTGAAGGTCAAATCTGTCAATCAGCTCCAATCACCTCATTTTTGCATCTTTCATCCAAAAATACCTTTAAAACATACAACAAAGAATATCAAGGCATTTTATACACAAAACATATGGAAAACACTAGATAAATATGGATGAAACTATCAAATAATATGGTCGCATCATAATGTATAGTATTATTAAAAAAATCAAAAACCATTAATATTGTTTGACATGTTATAAAATTTGGTTTTGTCAGCGGCGAAGCACAGGGCACGTAACTATTAGATCTGAAATATTATATATAAAAAAGTTACAAAAGTTATTTTTTTACAAAAATAACAACGATTAATAAATTATCTTGATTATTATTCTTATTGTTATTATCATGATTGTTAAATTGTCACAATTATTATAGCTGTTATTGTAATAATTATTATAAATAATTAATATTCTAATCATTAATGACAATATTATCATTGCCAATATCATTATCATTATAAAAAGAAATTCATTTTTTTTTATTTTCCTAGATTTATTTTCCATATTATGATATTTGAAGTATTTCACAATACTAAGATTAAATTACTTTGAATTTTTTTAAAAAAAAAAACTTCATTTTTTATATATATTTTAAGGTGTTAATATTAAAAAAATACCAAAATATATAATTATTTTTAAGAGACAAATCCTTAAAAATAATTGTCATCATTATTTTGAACGCATTTTGCATAATAAAATGAATATATAAAAACCTAATATACTATAATAATAATAATAATTATTAATTTAAATAATTTTGCTATATTAAGAACCAAAAGTTTTGTAAGCTAATTATTTTGCTCAGATATATAGCATTATAAGAAAAATTTAAGACCATTAACATTTTTTTGCAGGTTGAATAATTTGTTTATGGCTACGGCAAAGTAGAGGGCAATTGGCTCGTATATTTTTTCATTTTAGATAAATTGCGCAAAATTTCCACCTCTTTCATCTATGTGTCGTATATTTTTGTTTATATGATATTAGATATGAAATATCATATATAAAAAATCCACAGAAGTCAACCTCTAAGAAAAAAAACATCAACTGATGAATTATTTTGATTATTATTGTCATTGTTATTATTATGATTGTTAAATTTTTACAATTATTGTAGTTGTTATTATAAATATTATAATAAATAATTTATATTCTAATTATTATTATTCATACTATCGATGACACCATATGAATCTAACATATTTATAAGAAAAAAACACTTACAAATAATCATTATCATTATTTTGAATGTGTTATCTATAATAATTAGAATTTTCAACACCTAATAATATTAACAAAAAAAGCAATTAAAAAACAAATAAATGAAAAAAAAATCTTATTAGATTTAAGAAAATTATTTGACTTAATAAATAAATAAAAATAAAAAATAAAAAAACAAAGAGAAAAAATAATAAATATCAATTTTTAAATGATCACCAATATAAATTAAATTTTAAACATTAAATTAATAACAGTGAAAATAATACAAATAAGAAACAAAAACTAAGAGCATGTAAATATAAACATAGACAAAAATAAGAACCATTTAAGAAATATATAAAAAATAAAGGAATTAAAATAAAATACAAGATTAAAAGTATAAGGACCAAAATTAAAAACACATATATAATAAATATCATTTAAAGGACAAAATTTTGCTAGTAGTTCAATTCCTTTTACCTTCCCACCTTCCCGCTTCACCACATGCCATGTCTGTTTGAGAGTATGGTTGAGACTGCTTTTGAAAGTGTTTTTGGTTTAGAAATGCTTCAAAATGATATTTTTTTTAGTTTTTTAAACATCATTTTTGACACCAACACATCAAAATCATATAGAGACACCATTTTTTTTTAATTTAAAATAAAAAATAAAAATTATGTTTTTTTTATTTGTTTCAAAAGCTCTTTCCAAACACATTTTGAAACACCTCTGCCATCTCCCACCAAAACCATAGTTCAATTCACCTTTTAGTAATGAACAACGAAAACCACATTTCAAAAAACTGTTCATTACTGTTTGAAATTGCAATCTCTTTTAGCTAGTCTTTCAAATAATAGTCGTGATGCAAGTTAGCCCAGACACCCTGATTATAAAAATATTATAAGTGAAAAAAAAACAGAAACAAATATAAAAAAATGGCAGGGATTGTTTGCGGTGCGTGTAAGCTGACCCGAACAACCCAGTTGTGAAAAATAACAAAAAAAAATGTATAAGTGGGAAAAAAACAGGAAAAAAAATGGGTTCAGAGATTAATCGTGGTGCGCGTAAGCTGACCCGGACACCCCGGTTATCAAAAAAACAAACAAAAAAAGGAAGCCCGATTAAAAACAAGAAAAAAGGGGAAAGCACGTTTTAAAAGTACGATATATATACTAAATCCAAAATCATTTTTGCCGCCAGAGATTCGAACTCCCGTGTAAACTTAGCAACGCCTTAACCACTCGGCCAAAGTCATTTCTTTGTTCAGTCGTAGTATACAAACAATACTTAATTAAAAGGCTATGATAATTTAATATTAAAAATCCAAAATCATTTTCGTCATCTGGGAGATTTGAACTCCCGTGTACTTAGCATGCATACGTCTTAACCACTAAGCAACTTTGTTGTTCAGTCCTAATATACAAATTATACTTATATTATTATTATGTAATTTCGTTATTCTAATCACGGTTCATCATAGTGTAAATGAACAATGAAAAACACGGTACATAAACCTATTTGGTTTTAGCTTTTGTAGTAATTTAATATGCAGTCATATTACAAAGTGCAAATAAAAGATTCGAAGAAAAAATTAACAAATAAAAAGCTACTGTTTAACGGGGTTCGTTTACCTTACTGAAAGTCACAACACAATGATATATGTTAATTTTTAGCAGGATAATAATGCTAGGTAAAATCAAGCTTGTGCTTACTTTTTCTCTCTCTCTCTCTAAAGAACTTATCACTAAAAATCATTGTTTAAAAGCAAAGGGTTATTATTGGGATTTTATTTCCAAACTCCATATTCGTACACCGTTCAATTAAGTATTTGTTAAGAAAAATCCTGTCTTATTAATTCCGTCAATTAAATACTAGTGTTTATAATTGCAGTCAATTAGGTATAATTGTTTTTAAAAATTTGAAAATTTATCTTAATCAATTAAGTATTGTACATCACATAAGTTATTATTATCGATTTTTCTTTCATTATTATTAATATCTTCACCCTCTCACCCCTTCCTATTAAATTGTACTTAATTCGAGAATATAAATGTTTAGTTTTTCTCTTCTCTTTAATTGACTTGAGTAGAAAATAAATGTTTAGTTTTTCTCTTCTCTTTAATTGACTTGAGTAGAGTTTACTTAAAAGCATAAAGAATTAATGAATCCCTCAAGGGATTTTTCAGTCTAGAAACAACCAAAGCAACCCACTTGAATTGTCTATTTCTTGGTTTTGTTCTTTTCCTTTCCTTGAAGACATCGACCGCGAAGGTAACTCCACGAGAGAAAAAGAAAAAGAAAACATCGGTAATATTGTGATAATTTATGTTATTGCATTTCAAAATGGTAGTAATATATATAAATTATAGTTCTTTTTAAATAAATAAATTATAATGTGTTGAGTGGAGATAAAATTCAAACTGGACGAAAAACATAAATTCTTCCTATGTCTTGGGTGTGCTATTTTTGTCCCATTCTTATTTGCCTAGGCCGCGGTGTCTCTGTTAGGGTTAGAGCAAGTCCAACGGTAAGAGCCAAATTATAGAAATGACTTTTTGAATAGTATATAAATGACTTTTGAGTTAATATGCTCTCCAATGATAAAAGTCATTTTGGAGAGCCATTTTTTATATTATTTAAAATAAAGTTTAATTATTTTGTATATAGTTTAATTATGCAATTAATTATATAATTAATAGGAGTAAGTTATATAATTAAATAATTGCTTTTGAAAAACCCTCTAACAATAAAATTATTATTTTTAATTATATTTAAATTTAAAAAATAAATTTAAATATTGTTTAAATTATATTTAAATTAATAAAAAATGTTATTTATTGTTTTTGAGTGTTAGAAAAACTTCAAAAAACAAAATGAACACATTAACAAATAACCAATAATTTCAAACATAATTAATTAACATACATTCCATGACAAATAATTCAATCAAATTAATTACAAATTAATACCCCTATTTTTTATGCTAACTATATTATAATTATAATTAATAATTATTATTATATAATAATTATTATTATTATAAAATAATAATTAGCTTACCCCCCCCCCCCCCCCCCCCCCACACACACACTTGTCCGTTCCCCCATCTCAAACTTATTAAAAAAACCCTACCATCCTTCTCTTCTCCCCTCTGCTTGCACCGCCCGCCACACCCACCCGTCCACTCATTTCCAGTCGCTCCCCCCCACCCACACCCGTTTTAATCTCTCTTGAGCCATCGTTTTCCTCCCTCCCTCCCTCATTCTTTTTTTTTTCTTCTTACAGTTGATCGATCGATCGAGGTCTCTCCCTTTCCTTTTTCTTTTCGAACCCTAAACCACACCAGTACCGAGAGAAAAACAACATCCTGGTCTTCTCGCCCCTCCTCAGGTGCTCCCACTTTTCTTGTGCTTTTCCTGATTGGTTCTGATTGAGTCGATTGCAACTATGACTATCACATTTTTATAGCTATTTAGGGTTAGGCTTTGGGAGCTCAAGGCAGGAGGATTTTGAGTTTCCTTATGGCTTTTTATTGAAATTTTAGGGTTTTTGATTTCCTCTTATCACTACTAGATTGCTTGTTTTTTTTGTTCTTCTGGGTTTTGTTGGAATTAAATGAGAGGTTTTTGCTATGTTTTATGTTTCTGCAACGGTATAATTTATTGTATTCCAACGGCTCTTTTTCAATTTGGCTCTCCATCCTCCCATCCCATCTGTAGGAATGCCTTCCCTGAAGTTGAAAAGGCAAAATGTCTCTCAGGAGGCCTCTCCCGTTGGAGGTGTTAAATTGAACAACAAGAGCTAAAATTTAAAAAAATTGACTTTGCCTCTCGTGATGCCTTCTGCGTTGGACTTGCCCTTAGAGCAACTCCGAGAAAAAGATAATTTTTTTTTAGTTTTTATTTTTTATTTCCATAGTTCTAAGAAAAAAGTTATATTGAAGAGCTAAAATAACATTTCTAAGTTGAAGAGCTATTCCTATATATTGATCAAAGGAGCTAATTTTTATTAATATATTTCTATGCAAAAAAATTATTTTGATTGTACTTGTGTTAGTTAGTTATTATATATATATATATATATATATATATATATATATATATATATATATATATATATATATATATATATATTAAAATATAATTGACTTTTCTAAATAATTTTTTTTTCATTAGAGTGCAAATAAAATGTTATATTTTATACTATTTAAAAAGTTATATTACTAATTTAGTCTCTTTAATAGCTTTTTCTGTTAGAGATACTCTTATACGCTTTGCACTACAGTTTTGGCTTAGATGAAAAAACTAACATGGCCTTGTTATTATTTTTATTAGCTTTTATGCAGGTGAATTTGTATCCACCAAGCAGAAAACCAGACAGTCCACCAACCATTGTGGCTTTCGGGTATACTTAAATAGTTAGGGGCTATTTAGGGACAATTCATTTTCTAAGCTTGATTAATTCTTTGTAGATGGGTTGTCATCCAATTCTCCACGCATGTACAAATCACTCGTTTAGAAAACTCACGAAATAAAATACATATTATTTTTTAAATAATATAGGGTTCTCCCAATCCTTGTGTAATGGTCTTAATTCCATCAACAAGTCTCTTTTGAACATGAATCAGATTAAGGATGACTTGTTGTTTATTATTTAATATCCTCTTGAAGTCCATCTTAGCCCATATCTTGAAGAAGTCAATTAAAGTCTATTTGAACCTTTTAGCTTTAAGCCTTATAATTGGACCAATGGGAACCTCCAATGGATCTTTTGGAGATTGGATCACATCATCTCCTCTCTTCTGAAGAGGATTCAACCTCGAATCATCACCTACATCAAACAAAGAAAGATATGCAATATTGAATGAAACACTAATATCATACTCACCTGGTAGATCTACTTTGTAGGCATTATCATGAATTCTTTCTCTGATTTGAAAAAGACCATCTCCTCAAGGCATCAACCTTGATCTATTTTGTTCAAAAAACATTTTTCTTTCTCATATGCACCTAAACCCAATCATCGGGTTCAAACCTCACCAGTTTTCATCCTCTATTAGCCTTGTGTGCATATTGTTCATTTTTTTTCTCTATTTGTTGACAAATCTTTGCATGTAAATCCTTCACCAACTGTGCTTTTTTAGAACCATCAAGGCTAATTCTTTCATCCATAGGTAGAGAAATCAAATCTAATAGTGTTAGAGGATTAAAACCATAAAAAAATAATAAAGGATGAATAATTAGTAATAGATCCTATTTTTAAGATTCTTTTGAATGATAACCCTTAACAATTGAATTAAAGTTTAGTTAACAACTTTAGTTTGACCATTTATTTGTAGATGACAAGTAATAAAATATAAAAGATTAGTCCTTATCTTACCCCACAAGACCTTCCAAAAATAACTTAAAAACTCAACATCTTGATCAAACATCATGCTTCTAAGAACATCATGTAGTTGAATGGCCTCTGTAAAGAATAGGTCAACTATATTTGTTGCATTATCAGTCTTATGGAAAACAATGAAATATGTCATCTTAAAAAATCTATCTACAACAAAAAATATAGTGTATTCCTTTCCTAGACCTAGGTAGACCCAAAATAAAATCCATAGAAACATCAACCCAAGGTTACTTTAGAACAAGTAAAGGTGTGTATAAATCATGGAATATTACTTTAGACTTAGCTTGTCTATATGCTATGCATCTATCATAAATTCTTTGCACGTATCTTTTTATATTATGCCAATAAAAGTGTTCATGTAGAATAGTTTGGCAATCTGTTTGGGGATGGGAAGTAATAGAATATAAAATTATTCCTTATTTTACCCCATAAGACCTTCCAAAAGTAACTTAAAAATTTAACATTTTGATTAAACACAATTCTTTTAGGAACACCATGTAGTTGAATGACCTCTCTAAGGAACAGGTAAACTATATTTGTTGCATCACAAGAGTAGCTGAAGTAGCATCCTAACAGCAAGGCACATGCAATAAAGGAGAGGGGATATGCCAAAATATACTCTCAGCTCAGCAACGAAGAAGAGGTGCACTACAAACAGAGATTACAGATTCAGTGGCTCCACCTGAAAGACAAAAACACATTTTTTCACAAATCCTTGTTCCACAGGAAAGCCAGGAACACAATACAATGTTTAAAGGACGACGAGGGGAACAACATCATAAATCAAGAGGCGTTAAGGACCTTGGACAATGACTACTACTAGGAATTGCTTTCAAGCCTCACTTCCCAACCCCTATGGAAAGCACTATCTCCACAACAATGTGTAGGGACATTACGAATGATGAAATAAAGGATGTTTTATCATCCATTCCTTATGACAAAGCCTCAGGCCCTGATGGGTTCACTTTTAGGTTTTACAAAAAAGCTGACCAATCATCAAATAAGATTTCAAGTCTGCCATTCGGTTCGGTACTTCTTCTATAGCCTAACAATGAATAAATCTATTAACACCACTTACATTGCCCTGATCCCAAAAACTGAAAATCCAATATGCATGAATGACTATAGGCCTATATCATACTATATATAATGTGATGTACAAATGCATAGCCAAATTCCTTGTAACGAGGCTGAAACTAGCACTGTTAGACATCATTGGACCATCTTAAATAGCCTCCGTCCCTAGGCGTAATATCTCTGATGCCATTCTTCTATCCCACGAGCTCCTCCATAACTATCATACTAACTCACCAAGAGCTTGCTAGAAGTGCTCAAAAAATTGACTTAAGGAAAGCTTTTGACACAATCAATTGTCTTTACATTATAATAGGTGTGGTGGGAATAGGAATTCCGACAACCATAGTCCACTAAATTGAAAAATGCATCACAACAACCCATTTTTCTGTCAACATAAATGGGGACATGCATGGCTTCTTTAAATCATCCAGGGGACTAATGCAAGGTGACCCCTTATCCCCTGTCTCTTTGTCTTGGCTATGGAAGGCTTACAAGGCATTCTTCGTCACAACATTGCACACAGTGGATTTAAATATCACTGGAAATGTGCAAGTATTGCCCTCACCCGTATGTGCTTCGCGGATGACCTTCTGTTATTCTGCCATGGGGATTAGACATTAGTAGCAATCCTCCAACATTCTAATATGCTCCGCTGCCTAGGCCTTTGTCCATTTAAATTGTCTTTCTTTTGTTCTCTAAATTTCTTAACAATAATTTAGAAAAAATTAACAACCAAATAAGTAGTGAATTTATAAATTTGATATAGACTCAAGAAGCAAGAAATTTATAAAACTAACAAAACAAAACTATGATGATAAATGCACGAGTAACAATGCAAATCTATTAATATGATGATTTAGAGATGCGGAAAAACTAAATGGAAGCAATAATACTAAAGAGATTTATTATACATACTAAAATAATCAAGTCAACAATGATAGAATCATAACATAAAAACATAAAGACCAAAACAAATTCCAATTGACCAATTCTTTCCCTAATGCTTGGCCAAACTCTAGAATGTCGATTTTACTCTCTTTCTCTCCTTTTTCTCTTTTTTTCTTTTTTTTTTACAAAAATAATCAAAATTGTGAAGATCAAAGTCTCTTATTTTTGTATACAAAATCAGCAAATCATGAAAAAGAAAATTCAAGAACACAATTTTTTATGTATATATTACGGCAAGATCAAGAATTTAACAAGAACACTAGTATATGATTTTGTGTTCAATAACTCAAGAGGATACACGAACCCTAATTTGTTTTTTTTTTAATATATGTGGCCGAAATTCATCCAAAAAAAATCAAGAAATAAAAGACAAATTGTAGGATATAACTTATTATTATATCTGCTCTGATACCAACTAATATGAATCCTAGCAGAATTGAATGGAATTCACGAACCCAAAATCTATTTAATCCAAATTTGCTAAAAATATGGCGAGGTTATCACAATGGAAGACTTGTTTCAAGGTAACAAGACTATAAACCAACTCAATCACAATACATACACATAGAGACGAGAAAAAGAGTATATATTCACAACAAAGATTGGTCAATTCCTTGAAGAGTTGAAAGTTCAACCAAAAATCAAAATGGGCAACCAAGGTAGGCAAAAATCAGAATATTATTAGCAAAACAAACTGGCTTAAAAATTATTCTTAAGAGTATTTATACCCCAAGGCATAAAAAACCTACTTTTCCTAATGGTTCACCTATAAACCCAATATATATAATAATCAGCCCAAGCTAAAACTAGCCCAAGCTAATTAAAATTAAAAAAACAAGTGTGAAACATAAAACAATTGTTTCCTCACAAAATAAATAAAGTTTAATAGCCCATCTAATTTAATAAGATAAGTTCAGTTATTTTCATATTCTGCTTGATAGCAGCAAGACTCATCTACAAATGGATGGTTCTCTCTCTTCTACCAATGAAAAGGTATGGATGTAAACACCCAAGAGAAAAACATATATGTATATATAGGAAATGAAGACAAATTCTGTTTTAAAAAAAAGAAGAGCAAAACCGGTTTTAGATAGAGCGAAACAAGGATTAGGACACATCTAACCCAAACCCCAAACAACCCCCTCATTTCATGAATATAAATACAAGGAGGAGAGAGGGAGTGAGGGACTTTTTTCCTTTCTTTCCCGTCACTCTCCATCTCCTCTCTTCACAGCCGAACCTTAGCTCCATCTCCTCTCTTCACAGCCGAACCTTAAGCTAATATTAGGGGAGAGGACTTTGTGAATGTGTGTGAGAAGTTGAGACCTAGAGAGAAAAGTGGACATTGCTGAGAGGAAGAAGAAAGGGAAGAAGAAGGAAATGAAGCAACAAGAGGATAGAAAGAAGAGTTTCAAAGCTTTCAAAAAAAATTGTGAGATACGAGAGGCGGTGCGGTCGGGATTGAACCATCGTCTAGACAGGAACAGCCCAGAAGTAGAGCAGGTAGGTGATTTACACCTCTCTTTTCATATGACACGTAAGAAGTATTTTAAATTGAATATTATCCGAATACGATAGAGTTTATACTAGATTGTTGAATGCTTAAATGTGAATAAACGATTGATTGGCTTCGGCTAATGGCATCCGAAAGGATGGCCGGGATAAATGATTGATTAGCTTTGGCTAATGGCATCCGAAAGGATAGCCGGGATAAATGATTAATTAGCTTCGGCTAATGGCATCCGAAAGGATGTCCGGAATGAACTAATGGCATCCGAAAGGATGGCCGGAACAAATGATTGATTAGCTTCGGCTAACGGTATCCGAAAGGATGGCCGGAACAGTTGATTGATTAGCTTCGGCTAACGGTATCCGAAAGGATAACCGAAACAGATGATTGATTAGCTACGGCTAATGGCATCCGCAGGGATGGCCGGAACAAAAGAATGTTTAGTTTCGTCTAACGGCGTCCAGAAAGAAGGACCATGGGGGAGGAACAGTTGACCTCAGATATGAGTGCCTTATAAGAATATTCGGAGTAAAGATAATGTTGCTCGAAAAAGAGAAATGGAGCTCCTATAAATTCTACAATTGAATTGCTTTATGTATATGCAGAAATTACAACTTGTCAGTGTTTCTTTTAACCGATAGGTCATTTGGTCAAAATTATTAATACTATCATTAAGTAATTGCATTTCATTAAATGTTTGTACTGCTGCAGGGACGTCACAGCCACGAGAGGTCTAGGGAACCTAATACAAAGGAACCTACTTTTGCAAAGAACCATGTAGATTGCATTCTAAATTAAGATGTGTTTAGGATGAAGCAATGTATTGAATGCATAATTTTTATCAGACACTTTTGTGAAAATCTGTAAATTACACTAGTAGGTTAAGAACGTAAACTCATATCCATGTATGTATATTTCTAATATAAACTTTTAATTATGAAACTGTAATATTGTACATTTATGCGAATTTTATTTCTTTAATGGAATGTTTATTGTATGGATGATATTTTACCGATGTGAATGGATATGGATCGATGAGTATCGGCACTATAAAAAAAAATCTAGGTAAAATATAAAAAATCCTATATTATGATTTTTTACCTTAATTGATTCCCCCCCTAACTTTGATTGTCTTGCAATCTTATCCCTGATTTCATCTAATTGACTTTATAAAAATAAAATTTGATCCTCTAAAATTTTAATCTTCTCATTTAAGCCTAAATTACGCTTTTAAACTTATTTTTTCAAAATGTAACCCTCATAAAATTAATATAACCTATTAAAAGCAAAAATTATTTCTTAACTGAATTAAACCCTTACTTAGGCATGTGATTAGATAAAATTAGCCTACTAAAAATCTAATTAAGTCCCCAGACTTAAATTTTATGCAAGTTCACCCTATATTCATTTGATTTTAACTTGAATCAGCTTTGTCTTTCAATCTTGGGTGTTGTGAGTTGCCACGTAGTTATTTAGTTAACATTGCTAGAAAATTCGAATGTTCTGGCATTTTTCAAAGGTTTAAAAGGTAAATGGCTAGCTGTGATTAAAGTAAGTATTAACACCCCTAACATGGTCTACTTTTGGTAGACTGCTTTTATGAGATTCTTATATGATTTAGGGATTTCATGATTTCCTTACGAGTATTTTGGTTTGGAATTTATCATTAGGGACAAATCCAAATTTGTTTTGTATTTGTTATATGCTTGTATATCCAAAAAAAAATTATTTGGTAAATCTATGTAGTGCTTTAACAAAGTTCACTTATACCAAATAAAAAATTTGTCTATTATAAAATACTTCAAATTTAATTGTTGAATATTAAAATAACTTTAAGAATTCTTAGGTCAATCATTTATTTTTATTAATATCATACTACGTATAGGTCTAGTAGGTTATCAAAATATTCACCTTTTTATTCTTATCAATTAAAGGAAGATGGGTTGCTTTTTTATATATAATATTGGAAAACATTCCAAGATGTATACAAAATCCCAAAAACCAAAACCATTTTGATCAAACACATACATTTAAAATATTTGGTCGTATACAACACAAAAAACTTATTATTATTATTATTATTATTATTATTATTCATTTTTAAATTTTTTGTAAGGTCATTTTGACAACTATTTTTTACCAAAAGACAAAACTGCTTAAACAAGCTTTAAGGGAGTGTTTTCCAAACACACCTTTAAGTCTAAAAAATCACCATAAAATAAAAAGACCAAATAAATAGCCATTAGCACTAGGTCAACTCGATTAGGTTGACTCGACTAAATCAACTTAATTGGTGAACCCAATTAGTTACCCAACTAGGTTGGCCCTTATTGAGTCAACTTAGTAGGGATAACTCAAAAACAAATCAAAGAAGGGAACCAAAAAAAAAAAAACTAAACTTGACAAAAATATAAAACTTACAATTTTTTTAGTCAAAACGTATCAAAGAATACGATAAACATCCATCTTAAATCCCAGAAACATAAGAGTTGATTTAGACCAATTTTAAAGCAAAAGGATACATGGAAATATTCACAATCATATATACATCAATAATCAAAGTTCTATTGACTTCCATTTTTACCGAATTTCCATGATTTGGAAGAATGGGGTTTTGGTACAAAACCAAAACCCTACGATTAAAATCTCAAAATAAGTGTTATCAATGCAAAACCAGCCTAGATTATTCACTAACAAGGATATACGGATATACACGAACAAGGATGTACCAAAAATGAATCAAAATAGAGACTAGAATTAACATCTAAGGCAAAAATAAGAATGGTCAGTATCTCACACAATTAAAGAGTTGAGAGTATTAGAATTAGTTGGTTACTATAGGAAGTTCATTGAGAATTTTGGAATTGTTAGTAAATCATTAAATGAGTAATTGAAAAGAATAGTTTTGGGTGAAATGAAATGGCTTACATAGATTTTGAAAGATTAAAGGAAGCCTTGTGTACAACACTTGTTTTAAAATCACTAGATTTTGAGAACTTTATACTAAAATTAATGCTTGCACCAATAGATTGGTTTGTCACCAAGTTAGATATTTAAAGGTGATATAGAGAGCAGAACCTTTAGGACACAACATGGACATTATGAGTTCAAGTTGATGCCCTTTGGATGCTCCTAGTACATTTCAAGTATTGATGAAGAATATACCTAGTACATTTCAAGTATTGATGAAGAAATTTGTATTGTCTTTTATGATATATTGGTGTATATTTCCACACTAAAGATACACCACAATCATCTTAGGTTAGTCTTTAAACAATTACGAGTTAATAAACTCTTTGCAAAAAGTTCCAAGCGTACTTTCTTTGAGAAACAAATAGAAATTAAGGCATATTATTTCTATAAATGGAGTGGCAACTTGATGCAAACCAAGGAGCTGGACTTGCTGATCATACACTTGGGGATGAGGCGGAATTTGCACAAGACTCTTTGTCACTTCCAAGTGGTCCAATTACAAGACTTAGAGCCAAACGTTTCAAGGAAACACTAAATGGGCTAATCCAAGAGATTTTGGCTAATTCTAAAAAGACCAAGATGGGCTCAAATAATAATCAAGGCTTAGTCCACATCATCAAAGCAATTGAAGAGGCTAATAATTATGCAAAAACATTTCCAGCATGATCTGACCATCAAAGGGCATGAATTTGATGAGTTCCAAGGATATTAAATAGAGGATTGAACATGGTCTTGAATGGTTATGTTAAATATTGAATTTAGTCATTTAGCTATTTATGGTTGCCTCTAGAAGTCCAAGAGGCCTAATAATGTGGGGACTTGTTTATTTTGATGTTTGTGCTGTTTTAAAGCTCTAGTTATGACTTTTCCTATTATTAGAGGGTTGTTCCAAGTATATAGATGGGTATTTTGAAATGAATAAACAAATCATGTTTTCAGAAAATTATCATTATTGTGAGGTCTTGTATTCCTCTTCATTCTTAAAAGAACTCCTAGAACTTATCAAGTTAATCTTGTGTCATTCAAACAACCAAACTTATCACCTTGATTGTTGAGATATTCTCAGTTTTTCTGGGTGTGGCATTTCAATCTTTCGTAGTCTCGGTTTTTGTCTTGTTAGGTGTCGGGTCAAGGCTCAACCAATCTTGTCTACACGATCTTGAGGTTCTAAACCATCATTGTTATTAGGTTTCATCACAATTGGTAATGGAGTTCATATCACAATTATTCCTAAAACAATGCAACAATATAAAATTGGCTAGACCTCATACAATAAAGAGTTGAGAGGGCTTTTAGGGTGACCTGGTTACTGTAGGAAATTCATTAAGAATTTTGGAACTGTTAGTAAACTATTAAATGAGTTGTTGAAAAACATTAGTTTTTAGTAGAATGAAATGGCTCATAGCTTTTGAAAGATTAAAGAAAGTCTTATGTACAATACTTGTTTTAGCATCACCAGATTTTGAGAAGGTCTTTACACAACAGAATTGATGCTTACATGAATAGACTAGGTGCTTGTGACCAAGCAATAAATTTGAAGGTGATGTAAGGAACACAACCTTTAGGACACATCATGGACATTATGAGTGCCCTTTGGATAAACCAATATTTTTGTTACATTTTAAACATTGATGAACAATATACTGGAGCCATTTCTTAGGAAATTTGTATTGTTTTTTTAATGATATACTGATGTATAGTTCCACACTAAAGATACACCTCAATCATCTTAGGTTGGTCTTAGAACAATTACTAGTTAATAAACTCTTTGCAAAAAGATCCAAGTGTACCTTCTATGAGAAAAAAAAAGAGAATTTAGGGCATATTATTTCTAGAAGTGGAGTGGCAACTCCTAAAAAATATAGCAATATAAGATTAGTCAGCACCTCACATAATTAAAGAGTTGAGAGGATGTTTAGGGTTAGCTGGTTACTATAGGAAATTTATTGAGAATTTTGGAATTGTTTGTAAATCATTAAATGAGTTGTTGAAAACAATAGTTTTGGAATGAAATGGCTCAAGTAGCTTTTAAAATATCAAAGGAAGTCTTGTGTACAACACTTGTTTCACCAGATTTCGAGAGGTTTTTATACTAAAAACTAATGTTTGCACTAATAGACTGGGTGTTCTGCTAAGTCAAGAAGAAAAGATCTTTAGCCTTCTTTAGGTAAAGCATTAGGTATGAAAAACTTAGGATTAGCAATTTATAAAAAGGAGTACATGGCAATTTTAATGGCAGTAGATCGATGGAGGCATTACATAGAGCATAATTTGTTTGTTATTAAAACAAGCTATGAGAGTATCAAGTATCTTCTAGAATAAAACATACATACACCCTTGCAATGAAAAGGGTTGACCAAATTGTTACAAGGAAAAGAAAACTTAGCAGTGGATGTTTATAAAGAAGGCTTGTCATTTAAGAAATTAATGATTCTAGCAAAATAAATAGGATTCAACAAGAGAACTTAAATGCAATCACTACTGTTACAACTACTTGGTATAAAAAAAGTGCAGGAAACTTGAAAAAAATGGTCTTTTTGTGCAAGAAATATTAGTGGAAAAGCTTATAGATCTTCAAGGTTGGCCACTGTATGGATTGTTGGAAGGGGTTTTGAGATTCAAAGACAGGGTGGTGATTGGCCCAGATGGAGACTTGAGCAAAAGAGTAGTGTTGCATCTCATCATTCTTATCTTTGTGGCCATGTTGGAATACACAACTCCTATAGATGCTTAAAATCCTTATTCTACCAGTCATCCATATAGAAGATGATTCAGTAAGCTGTTAAAAAAACATATGACATCTATATGCAGGGAAAGCTGGAGAGGGATGTATATTCTACCATGGTTATAAAAGAAGGAAACAATTATAATGGTGGTTAACAAATTTACTAAGTTTGGGAGTTTTATGGCTACATCTCAAGAGGTAGCCTAGATCTTCATGGATCATCTATACAAATTTCATGGACTACCAACATCCATAGTATTAGACAGAGATGGGGTGTTTGCAGGCATTTTTTTAAAAAGAAAATCTCTTCAAGAAAATGGGGGTTTAATTGCATATGAGTTACTCTTACCATGGACAAACAAAATATGTTAATCAATGTTTGGAAGTTTATCTTGTATGTAAGATAATGCGTCAACCAAAAAGGAAAATTCTGGTTAGGAGTAAAATAGTGTAGAAGTCACTGGCTCAATAGTGGATAAATAATAACTGACATGTATAATAGTTAGTTAATTCTGTTAAGAGTCGCCAAATTGATAATAAATAGAGCTACATTGAGTATAAAACATGGTGTAAAAATTGTGCTAAACAAGCAATTGATAAGAATAATTTTGTGACATTTACATGGTTGCTGCTTATCGCAATTTTATTTTATTTTATTTTTTTCTATCAAACACCATTGTCAAGACCTTCCTTGACGTAGGGTTTCTTCTTTGAGAGAAGAAGAAGAGAGATTCAATTTAACTTGAGCCATTGGTGAGACTATGATTTAAGAATGGAAAGACTCCACATTCCGTTCCTTCATATTTGCTATTTTGTGTATTATTTGCAAAATCTGAAATAAAGCGTCAAGGATTTGTTGATTAATAATTTCGGAGCAATATTTTATTCAATAGTTTTTATATTTTCACACTGCAACGACCCATATAATAAGAAGGGTTTCCATGATCAATCGACCAGTATCCCAAGAAAACAGAGATCTATATGTGTAAGGCAGTACCAGCTGATTTGGCTCTGCAAGTCCGCATCAGACATCAGTCGCACTTCTTATGCCGGAGACAGTTATCATTAATTCCAACACCTCACACTCTTCTACATCTCTTTCACAACATTATCTTGGGCTCTTGCACTTGAAATGGTCATTATGGAAACTAGAGCTCCTCCTGAATTTTTATAGAATCAATCACGAAAGAGCTCAAACAAAACCCCCCCATTCCTTGCATTGAAAGACTGCTCAACCCTCAGTCATCAGCTCGCTTTCTGTCACTATTTGTGTTACGATCGCCCAAGTGTCGTCCCAGTGCATGAGCAAACATCCTCTTTGCAGCTCCCACGTGTTCCTCTTTTGAGTAGTCCTTGATACCATTTCTACTTGTTAGATTCTGAGATTTGCTGATATTACAAGTGCCACCTCTTTCCACCAGCACTCGGTGCAAATTCCTCTGACCTTGTGATGAAGCACTCGATCCATGATTATTGCTTTTTGTTTTACCCAAAGAATTGATGTTTTTGTCAGGAAGGAAAGCAATCCCTTGGAAAGCTTCAGAGCTAGAATTAGGTTCGATTTTTCCCTTTTCTTGGACATGCAGTTCTTTGGTTTTCACTCTATGTCCTGTGCCATCCCTAACAGCAGCAACTTCGTTCCGCAGACTTGTGTTTTGACCCAAAGCATGAGCTATCATTCGATGAGCAACCACAAGAACATTCTGTGGCTTCTCCTTGATGGGTTCTCTCATTTCTCCCACATCCGTGGAAAAAATACGGTCCCGAGCAGCTAAATAAGCTACTTCTCTCTCCCTAAATGCATTATGAGGAGGTGATGTTGCCGGCAACACTGAAACATAACCAAATAGACATGAGGGAAAACCCAAAGGATAAAAGAGTACTCTTGATACAGTTCATCGAGTAATAGAGTGAAATTAAGTTCGTGAAGATCTTTCAAAAAAAAATAAAGAAAGAAATCATCTGATATGATCTTTCAAATGACCATGTCTACTTTCCGTGGTAGACAATGAAAAATGCTTTTCATCAATTCTCTCATGATGTTGGTGGTAAACATAATAAGCATGTGGAATCAGAAAGTTGTGTTTTGAGATACCACATGCTCTTAAAGAAGAATAATAGAATCTAACAATAGATAAAAAGATAGATCAACTACTCTCATTTGAGCAAGTAAATTAGTTAGTCACTAATCTACGCTGTAAAAGAGACAAAGATACCAGAGTGGCTTTCCCTATTAATCTTAATAACAAGAAAGAAAAAAGAACAAAAAGGTACAACACAACATCAAATATAGACAACAACTTGCTCCATGTCCCGAGTCAAATCATCTTTTTTCTAAAGGTTGACAAAATATGAAAACGTTAAAAAGCTTAAAATGTAATGCTTACTAGACGACATACTTTTAAAATATTGAGATTGTAACACACCAAATGATAATTTCTTTTTAAAAAAAAACAATAACTTATTAAATCAAATTAGGTTAACTTACAAAACCTACAATCCAAGTCATGAGACCGCGTTAACCTCATAGAACACAAATTGAAACAATATTGCAAATAAAACTTGGGATTACTTTATCAGTTTCTACAGGTTTTTGTTTTCTATTTTCTAACCTAAATATCAACTCTTAATTTTTTTGATTTCTTGTTTAGTGATCTTTCTAATTTGATGGCCTCTTCTTCTATATATCTTGTAATTAGTATTATTGAAAGAATAAGAAAGAAAATTCTCTTTCCAAAAAACCTACATAGTATCATAACCTCGTGCTCTTTTGTTTTTTCTCTTCCTCTATATATGTCATATATGAGTAGCAATGATTGTGCCAAAAGAAATCCTACCATTCCTTCTAGCTATTTTGACACTTCAAAAACCATCATATCAAATCTCATTATCCCTCCAAAGCCTATATCTATTGATTATTCACATAATTCAATAATTCAACTCTTTGAATCATTGTTACATAACTTAATGGACATAACTATCTCAAGTGGGTTTAGTTTAAAAAATTAGATATTTATGACAAAGGAAAAATGGGGCACTTGATTGGTGAAACACCAAAATATGAGGTTGATGATCCCAATAAAAAATGCCAATCTAAAAATTCTCTTATTATTTCTTTACTCATCAATTCCATGGAACCAACAATTGGAGGCTACCTCACTTATTTCATTCCACTACTATAGATGTCTACAAGACCTGTAAGAGATCTTTATTCAAACCTAGAAAATTCAACTCAAATTTTTGAGTTAAAGAACAGAATCTGAAAATCCAAGCAGAATGATAATAATAACCATGCTCACCATAAGACAGAGATAAACAAAAAGGGTTTACATGTTTTTAGCCGACCTTTATAGGAGTTTGGATGAGGTTCAAGTTCCACATTCTTGGAGAAACTCATTGCCCTCTATTCAAGAAGGTTTTTCTGAAGTCAAGTGCGAGGAATCAGGAGAAAGATCATGGTGTGGAATAACAAGCCTAGTTTAAACTTGAAACCTGAAAATTCTACTCATGACAAGAGGTGTTTTTAACAATGATTGACATAAAAAAACCATGGAGCAAGCATTGCAAAAAAACATGGAATACAAAGGAAACATGCAAGAAACTTCATGGTAAACTAGCAAATTGAAAGTCAAGACCCAAACATGATGATCATGCCTACCAAGCATTGCTGAAGAGATTCGAGAGGCTTTAATCAACTGGATGAATTCCTTTTACCAAGGAACAATCAAAACACTTGTACAAGTTGATTCAATCTCCAAAAATTTCTTTAACCCCATCTTGTTCTGTAGTACAAAAGGATACTTCCTTATTGCTGCAGTTTTTATTGTTATTCCTAACGGTATCATTCTTGGATAACTGTTATGGTGCCACTTCTCATATGACTAATTGATTCAAATTGTTTTCATCCTATAGACCTGTATAGGCAATAAAAAAGTCAATCACATATGGTTCATTCTTGGTAATTGCCGGAACATGAATTATCAAACTCTATTGATAATCCTCTAAGATATTCTTCATATTCCCAATTTATCTTGCAATATGTTGTCCATGAGTAAAATTACATGTGATACATCAGTGTCAAGCTAATTTCTACTTATTATGACTTCCAAGAATTGACCACGGAGAGGACAATTTACAGTGCTAAGAAAATAGGTGAACTCTATTATCTTGATAGTGGACCTCACTTGAGTAAACAATGTCAAAGTATTTGCTTAATTTTTTTTCCCAGAGGTAATGATATTATAGTGTCATTATAGGTTAGTTCACATTAGTTTTCAGTATTCTAAGTACTTGTTTCCCAATTTATTTCAAAATAAAAGTTCTTTTCAATGTGAAATTTGTCAACTTGTTAAACATCATCGTACATCTTTTTTCCACACAACCCTACAAATTGATTGCATCATTTGCTATTATTCATAGTGATATTTGGGCATATCTATGTATCTTGGATAAAAATGGTTTGTGACCTTTATTGATGATTATAAATGACTAAGTTGTGTGTATTTAATGAAGAAAATCTAAATTGAACAATATTTTAAAAAAATTACATCATGATACAAACACAATTTAAAAAAAAAAATTAGTTAAGTGATAATGAAAAATGAATTGTTCATCAAAGATTGACATTTGAAACAAAATGGTTTAGCTGAACAAAAAAATAAACACCTATTAGAAGAAACTTGGGCATTACTTTTTACTAATCAAAAACTCATATACCTTTGGGGTGAAGTTGTTCTTAGTGTTATATATTTCATAAATAGGATGGTTTTAAGCTTTGAAACACCTTTCAATGTTTTTCATAAGTTTATTCAACAAATCCGCTTGAGCTTCCTTACCACTAAAAATATTTAGTTGCATTGCTTTGATTTATATGTGCAGTCATTGTCGAAGAAAACTTGAACCCAAAGCAAAAAATATTTTTTTGGTTATGCTCCCACTCAAAAAGGATATTAAATGTTTTGAGCCCAATTCAAAAAAAAGATGTTTGTAGCAATGAATGTTACTTTTTTTGAATTATATCCCTACTTAACGCCTCATCTTCCAGAAGAACCATAACAAATATTTGGATGTCTTTTCATAAAAAAATTTCAAACCGGTAGCTCACAATATGATCTTTCCTTCAATTGTGATCATTCAATGTGAAAACACAAACAGTGAACCAAGTTCTTTAGATTCTGAAAAATCAAGTCTTCCTACAATGCCATGTCATGATCCTAACAAAGGAGAAAAAGAAACCAGAACACCAATATTAATACCATTTGATGTTGTCTACTCATGATAGAGGACAACTTGAAAAAAAGATTCATCCAATCCCTTGCACTTCTCAAAATCCTTAAACTCTCTAGGTAATACCCTCATTAAATTTATACCTAAGATTTAGTCTATTTCAACGTCGTTTTAAGTCATCTAGTTTAAAACCTAAGTCTCATCTAATCTTGAGTGCAGTGATTCTGACCTTCCAATTGCTATTCATAAGAATGTGAGGTCTTGCACCCATATCCATTGTCTAATTATTTGCTATATGAAAATCTCTCAACTGTTTTTTGTGCCTTTACCTCACAATAGTTTGGTATTGAGATTCCTAATTTTGTATAGATGCTCTAAGAGTTCCTGAATGGAAGGAGGCTGTTTTTGAGAAGCTCTTGAAAAAAAATGGCACATTAAAGTTAATTGATCTACCAAGAAGAAAGATAATTATAGGGTGCAAATGGGTATTTACAATTAAGTATAAATTAGATGGCTCCATAGAATGATATAAAGCTTGATTGGTTGCCAATATCCACACAGCAGATTTACACAGGCCTCCGACAGTGATTACATAGAGACATTTGCTCAGCTTTATGAGAGTGGAGTTCTTGTCACTTATAGCTAATTGCGATTGGCCTCCCTTCGCAACAGTTGCATGTAAAAAATGCATTCCTCATTGGAGATATGGAAGATGAAGAATAATATGGATGCACCTCTAGGATTATGTGAAAAGTTTGGCACAAAAGTGTAAATTGAAGTTCTTATAAGGGTTTCAGAAATTCACTCAGTTTCTTAAAAGTCAAAGTTATACTAAGGTGACTATACAATATTTATAAGACATTCACAAGATGGGAAGAGGGCAGAACTAGTTGTGTACGTAGACGATATACTTTTTACTGGAGATGTTGTACTTGAGATTAACCAATTGAAGTCCCTCTTATAAACATTTGAGATTAAGGATTTAAAGTCTCTAAGGTATTTTCTTGGAATGGAGATTGCTTAGTCAAAGAAGGGGATTGTTGTTTTCCAATGGAAGTATGTTTGTGATCTTCTCAAGGAGACTGGGATGAGTAGTTGTGGGGCAGTACATATTCAAATAGATTCCAATCAAAAACTTGGCTGAAAAGAATTCTTGAAGAGTTGTGAATGCCTATGAATATGCCAGTTGTATTGTGACAAAAAAGCTATTATAAATATTGCACAAAATCCAATACAACATTATTATAATCATAATCATACAAAGCATGTAGAAATTGACACACATTTCATTAAAGAGAAGATTGATAATGGAACTCCATGCATGCCTTTTGTTCCTACACCCCAGCAAATAGCTAATACTTTCACCAAAGAACTTTTGGACCTGGTTTTGAGCTCTTTGTAAGCATGTTGAGTATGATAGATATCTATATACCAACTTGAAGGGGGTGTTGAATTTCTGGGAAATAAAAAAAGGAAATGACATTGCAAATAAAATCTAGAATTACCATCAGATTTTTAGGAGCTTTTGTATTCTATTTTCTAGCCCAGAAATTTGCTCTTTATATGTTGATTTTATGACTTTGTGATCTTCTTAACTTGTTGTCCGCATCTACTATATATCTTGTAATCAATACTATTGAAAGAATGAAAGTAAACTCTTTTTATTTCAAAAACCTATAAAACTCAATTCCAATCAATCAAATATTAAAGCATGATAATACAAGAAAAAAATCAACATTAAAAAAAAGACTAAAAAACATCAACTTTAAAAAAAAGACCAAAAAAATGAGGAAACTTGTAAAAAAACATGTCAAACTTACGATCTTAGTAATAAGAAAAAAATCACCCCATAGAAAACAATTAAAAAAATATGAGGCTGAATCCATTGTCGAAGTACAAAATTGAAAAAAAAAATCTCTATAAGAAAAACAGCAAAAAAAAACTCAAATCAATGCGAGTTAACTTGTCAAATCCACAACATTGATCACGAGGTTAAAATAACTTCATAGAAAAAGCTATGCTTTAAAAACAAATTAAAAAAAAATATCCAACCAGAATCATCAAAAGAAATTTATTAGTATATGATTTAAAAAAAAATGAAGAAAAACCTTTTAAAAGGGAGTCCAAGAGTATAAGCCTAATGAACCAGTTCCTAGGCCCAAAAGCAAGGGAACACACAAGCCTTCTCATTTAATTTTATTTTTATTCATTGTCCACTCAACCATTTTTTTTTCAAATGATGTAGACAACCAATTTCCAATGCTGAAAAAATAGGGTAGGTTTTTTAACCCTGAAGATTCAATTTGAACCATTTTCTTACATTAAAAAAACCTAGAAAAAAGTAGTCCAAAAAAAATCAACCTAAAATTTAAAAACTTTTTGAGATCAGATCTATATTCTTAGGTCATTTTAATGTGAAATAATATACAAGTTAAACTCTTCTCATCGAATGAAACTCAGTGACCACAATCGATGTCAATTGATGACTCTCTCTCCCTCTCTAACACCACAATTCAGTGTCTCTCTCTCCTCTCAATTTAGGGACTAAAAAATAAGAAAAGTAAAATTTTATACCAAAGTTAAGTTTTTGAAATACCAAGGGACCAAAAGATTGTATTTAAAAAGTAGGACCAAAAGAGTTTTTTCAAATGATGTAGACAACCAATTTCCAATGCTGAAAAAATAGGGTAGGTTTTTTAACCCTGAAGATTCAATTTGAACCATTTTCTTACATAAAAAAAACCTAGAAAAAAGTAGTCCAAAAAAAATCAACCTAAAATTTAAAACCTAAAATTTAAAAACTTTTTGAGATTAGATCTATATTCTTAGGTCATTTTAATGTGAAATAATATACAAGTTAAACTCTTCTCATCGAATGAAACTCAGTGACCACAATTGATGTCAATTGATGACTCTCTCTCTCTCTCTAACACCACAATTCAGTGTCTCTCTCTCCTCTCAATTTAGGGACTAAAAAATAAGAAAAGTAAAATTTTATACTAAAGTTAAGTTTTTGAAATACCAAGGGACCAAAAGATTGTATTTAAAAAGTAGGACCAAAAGAGTTTTTTCAAATGATGTAGACAACCAATTTCCAATGCTGAAAAAATAGGGTAGGTTTTTTAACCCTGAAGATTCAATTTGAACCATTTTCTTACATAAAAAAAACCTAGAAAAAAGTAGTCCAAAAAAAATCAACCTAAAATTTAAAACCTAAAATTTAAAAACTTTTTGAGATCAGATCTATATTCTTAGGTCATTTTAATGTGAAATAATATACAAGTTAAACTCTTCTCATCGAATGAAACTCAGTGACCACAATCGATGTCAATTGATGACTCTCTCTCTCTCTCTAACACCACAATTCAGTGTCTCTCTCTCCTCTCAATTTAGGGACTAAAAAATAAGAAAAGTAAAATTTTATACCAAAGTTAAGTTTTTGAAATACCAAGGGACCAAAAGATTGTATTTAAAAAGTAGGACCAAAAAGAACGTTTTAGCCTCAATTTTTAAACCCCCGCCTATTTTCTCTCTATCTTTTCACTTTGATCCTCTAACTTTCAATCCTACCCTTTCTTAGCAAATTTTAACTAAATGGACTATCAATTTGAACATATACAAACTAAATCTAGTAGAAAAAACTTCACTGAACAAAAGGAAAAAAAATCATTGAGACAATCCATAGTAAATTATGTGAAATTGTGTGCTAGTGGCGTGGGCTACAATGTTTTGCCCATGCCTTTTAATGTTTTGTTAATACTAATTGATTGTCTAAGAAACAAGCATATCAAGTGTGCAATGGATTCAAGCCACTGTTAATATGTTGACTTTATATCTAGGGACAAATTGGAAGCAATTGAACTTGTAGAGACAAACTGGAAACAAGCATATCTATATACGTTTGCAATGTACAAACAAGTTGAGCTAGCTCCACAAAATTCATGTTAGTTTGCTTAATTGCTACTCTTGGAAAGGAATGAAACTCAATATGTTAAGAAAGCTAAGATTCTTTCATTTTATAATGATCATGATAGTTGCTAGAATCAATTGTTTTAGATCATCCATTCCTTGTATTTCTGTTAATGTAAATTATAATAGGAATATGCCTTGCACTTTCAATCACCTCATCAAAAGTACCGAATAATTGCATGTTCCATTATGAAGATGGGGCAACATCACATATGAAAAATCTTAATAGGGAAGGCAAAAAAAAGCTTAACCTAGGGAAGCATCTTTTCTCCTCAGTAATTGATGTGATGTTGTCGGAGTGTGAGGTTCATCAAATTGGGATAGAATATCACTAACAAGGATGGAGGGTCTGCAGTAGAAGAAATAGGTCATCAAAAGAAGAAAATATCTTACCACTGCACCCCAACTGAAGAATGGGTTCATATTAAACAAGAAAGGTCATTTAATATTGTTCTATCTGCAAAGTACAAATTATTCATTGTGTTAAACAATACATTGAAGTTCTAAAGTGCAACACCAACTTATAAAAAGGCAGGAGAAAAAATCATTGCTACAGCAAAATTTCAGAGTTACGAATTTTCAAAATAACATCACTATGACAACTAAGTGAAGGTTTATATATATATATAAAAATCACGAGCGCATACAAAAGCATTACTAGTCAAGTCAAAGGTGTAGTATATGCAACTAGCATAATGACAAAAGGGATCACTAAGAAGAGCACAACACAATCATTGGAATAATATAGCTACTGCAACAAGTAGGCCAAAAATATGAGAATCTAGAGTTTAACAGAGTAAGATACAAGTGAATGTTGTAGAAAACATGCTTGTAATAAAATTCAGGGTGTTTTATGATTTTATATTTATCAAAAAAAATCAGAAATTGGCAAGATATGCTTGAGAAATCTTTGAGAGGTCTGAAAATCATTGGGATCTTCTCTCTTTCATTCTTGGTTTACTCCCTCAAATGGCCTATGTCTTGTACTTTAGGAATTAGATGTCAATGAGCTACAAGGGACTAGAAATTTAATAATAGGTGTCTACTAAAATTTAATAATAATAGGTGCTCTAGACGCCAAAAACCTTTTAAAAGTTAGCAATTAGGAATAGCAATTCCTTAATATGAAAACAAAACTAAATAGGGACGTGAATAAACTCTTGATTAAAAAATTTTACAGGAAACAAACTAAAATCCCTAACTATCACAAATTTTAGTATAGGAAACAAACTAAAATCCCTATCTATCACAAATTTGAGTTTACCCAACTATTAATAAAGGTTTTCCTTCTTTCTTTCACTTTTCCATGATAAAAAAAAAAGAAAAAAGAAAAAAAAAAGAAGCTCAACTTTGAATTCAGCATGAGTAAGTAGAGAAAATCTATAATTTTGATTAACATAAAACGATGCTCTCCTCTCTATTGAAGGAACTAAATGCATTTGCAAAGCTAGATTTGTCCTACAAGATAAGATTATAAATGGCACAAGTTGAACATATATTGCATTCCTTACTTAGAATTTCCTAATAATCAATATGTTGCTCCTTTTCATCTTAAAGACATGTTGCTCCTTTTCATCCTTAAAGACCCGTTGTCTAAGCTTGAGAAAAAACCAATTATTATTAAAATGGACTCCTAAGAGTTGCCCCTTCCACAGTTTCTAGCCCACATTTTATTTTCCCTTCAAGGTAGGTTTCATCAATCGGAGATTCACCAGAAGACCATTACCTTAGTGATTTTCCTATGAAGCTAATTTGTATTTGTATCACTAATATTCACTTTTCATTTTAAAGATAGAGAGGGGTTGGGTAAAATGATGCTTATCATTGTAGCACATCCATAACTCATAAAGGTTTGACAATTGAATACTGAAATCAATTATCACAAGAGAAATACCTTCCTATGAGATTTACCAGGGTAAAGTAGAACTATGTTGAGGCCTATAACGAATAAATGATGCCAACTTTCCAACTATCATTATTTGATCAACAATGCCCAAAATTCAGAAACTCAAAATACAACACTTGCTCTAAAATGTAGTAGAGTATAAATTATGAATTGGTTGTATCCCTGCTCCTATAATACAAGTCTTGAAGAGAAAACAAGGACACATTTGACCTATACTAGAAGGTAACTGAGGCAAGACCTAACTTTTTTCTTTAAAAACAAAGCACAGCTTCTTGTGGGTCGTGCCCATGCATCAAATAAGATGCATCCCTTTGGATTTGATTAAAGCATTTCTTTTGTGACATATGCTGACTTCTTAAGACCTCAACATCATTACATCCATCCAGCTTCACACAAAAGGATACCTTCATGGGAACACAAATGCAGTCTTGGAAAATTTGTTTGATGACACCGGGATCTAACCAACTTTTGGTTGTTGACCCAACAAAGAACATTTACACGTTTCAACACCTTAGATAGATACCCAACAAAGAACACTTATCCACAAAAAAACCATAGTATGCAGGGCAGCAAAATGAATGAATGATATGAGAAGAAACCTAGTGACTGATATCGTAAAGCATGTTGACTGGACAGGACAGCGTAAATGTTACACAGTAGTAGTAGTTGTACATAAAAGAAACAAAAAAAAAAATTAGAGATTACGTGGGTTCACATACATACATTGATGTCTCCGGGCACCGCTCTAAAATCAAGTGACGATTAGCTCCCTCGCCAATAGATACATGAGAAAATCTAACACAAAAATAAACCCTGATTTAATTAGTTGATTAAAATAAACACGCCCAAATAAGAAACTAAAAATACCCAAATATATCAGCAAGGCGATGCAAGAGAAGACGATTATATGCATCCATTGGTTGGAGCTCCAAGATACCATCGGAGTGGGAACTGCAATTCATTAACAATTTGGTGTAAATAAATAATTAGGGCGAAATAATATTACAATTACAAATTTGCTATTACCTGTCATCTTGAAGGAAATTAAGAAAGGTTTCTTCCATGGACAAGACAAGATGCTTGCAACGAAGATTATCCTTCACCAGAAAAGCCAATTCCTCTACCTGTAATTAAAAATTAATTAATTACTTAATTAATTAGGGACGAAGAAAGAAAGAAAATTTAATATAACAAGTACCATAGCAAATTCAGTCACGCTCATATTTTATTTTCTGGAGAAAGAAGAATAAGATTAAAAGCAGCAGCAGCAGAGAGTGGATTGATTTAAAACTCTTATGAAAGGAGGAGCAAAAGAAAACGAAACGAGGAGAGAGGAGTAGTTCCGTGACAATCTAATCTGGACTCTCTATTTCCTCCTCATGATTTTTAACGGTGGTGGGTATTTCAAAAGGTGATTCAATCTTTTATTCATTTTCGTATAAAAATAATAATAAACTACCTTTCTTTGGTTCATACTTATCTTTTTGAAGAATTTGTATATTAAAAGAGAGAAAAAACTGAACAAGAGGGGGCCTGAAAAGCTTGGGAGAAAACCCGAAGCTTAGGACAGGCGGCCAGGCTTAATGAAGCCTAAGGAAAAAAACAAGCCCTACAGGAGGCAAAAAGAAAAGAAAACAAGAGTCTGTCCCATTTGAAAAGGGGCTACAAGGGGCTGAGGCCGAAAAAAGAAAAAAAAGAGGAGATTGGGCTGGGGCCTTGAGCAGACTTCAGCAGAGAGGCTTGAGGCCATGAATTAAACCGAAGGGCCAGATTGACCAAGGGAGGGCCCCCATAAAAATTGTCGGGCCGCCGAGATGGTGTATTGCTTCTTCAGGTTATTTACCTGTCTTCTAATTTGCTGGATAATGTCAGTTGCTGTAGCATTGTGGGGGCGATGGGCCTGTTGAAAGAACCTCTTGTTTCTCTCCTGCCATAGAAAATAGCAAGTGGTGGACAGGGCTAGCTTGGCTAGAAGGTGGCTGAACTGAAACTTGCTTGTCCATTTTTGGGAGGCCCATGTAAGGAGGTCCTGCCAAGGGAGGTTCGGCCAGGTGAGATCAGTCAATCGGTTTACTTGTTCCCAAACAAGCCTTGAGTAAGTACAGTCGAAGAAGAGATGGTCATGCGTTTCAATTTGGGAGTTGCAAAGAGAGCATGTGCCGTTGGACCCATCTGAATGCTGGGGAAGACGATCTTGAGTTCTCAGCCTGTTCTTTGAAGCCAGCCAGAGAATAAATGATTGGCGAGGAATGTGGTCAGGATACCATAGGAGATGGTAGATGGGGGAGATGGGATTTTTGTTCCTTAGGTTTTCCCAAGCACTGGCAATGGTGAAAGTTCCAGTTGGGTGACCTGCCCATAGGTTAATACTTATCATGCCAACCATAGTTGTAAAATCCGTTCCGGGTACCGTTCCGGTTTTTTGTTTGGAACGGAACGTTCCGGTTTTGTACTGTTCATATTTATTTAATTATATATATGGAAAAAATAAAATATTAATTTAACAAGTATAATTTAAATTCAAGATAAATGAACTTTAAAATTATACAATACAAACATAATCTCAAAATTAGAAACATCTTTAAAATTCCAAAATATTATGAAAGTAAAATGTTCTGACATAATTCATCAACATACAATCCATTACAAATAATTCAATGAAATTACTTATAAATTAGTACTCTTTTTTGCCATAATTTCCAACTTTTTATCTTCAAAATACGCTGTAGAAATTGTCTTGTTTGTTGATCAACTCCTGTGACTGGATCTTTGCTAGTATTTAACCACACAGATACAAGTAAACAATCTTCTTCTGGCGAGAAGTTTTTACTTCTTTGTGATTTTTTAGTTGTATGAACATTAGGATCACTTTGTTGAGAAACAATCCGTCCAGTCTCACTTATAAAGTCAGTGAATGAATTTGACAAATTTGAGTCCATCTGCATAAAAAATATATTGTGTTAATTATGCTAATTGATCAAAAAAATTGTAATTTTTAAATTTTGCATTTTTTTTTCACTAAATATTATTATTACTTACCTTCTTTTTTTCCTAATTATTATTATTAAATACCTCTACAACAGTTCAATACACAAAATTTATACAGTTTTTATATCTAACAATAAATTTTAAACATGTAATTAAACTAATTGATAAAACAATTCAACATATTTCAATTTCACGTAATTATTTTTTTCACTAAATATTATTAATATTCGAAATTTCTCAATATTACTAATTATTATTTTTACTAAAACTAATTATTAATTATTAATTTTTTTCCTATACATTATTTAATACCCACCCGAAACCCTACTTCCACATAACCCTAATTCCGTCCGTCCCTCTCTTCACTTTTTTTCAATCTCCAGCTCTCGCCCGTCGCCCCCGTCCCTCTCTTCAGTTCACAATCTCCAGCTCTCGCCCGTTGCCCCCGTCCCTCTCTTCAGTTCAAAGTTCAAAGTTCAAACCATTAGTAATCGTGTACCACACCGCACACTAGCGTTGATGAGAGAAGTTTGGGTCAGCCAAAGGAAGTGGCCGATGATAGGTAAAGTTGGGGGGCTTGGTGGGTGTCGAGTTCTGGTTCCAGAACTCATGTGATTCGTCAGGGATTTGAGAAGGAAAGTGCAAAAGAACCAAAAGGAAACCATGAAGGAGCAAAACAGAAAACTTCTCCCCTTCTCCTCTTATTTTTGCCTCCGTCACTCTGCTCTTTCTCCTCTTAGTTTTGGCTGTACCCGGAACGGAACGCCCGATACGGAACCGGGGCGTTCCGGCCGGAATTGGGCCGGATTTTCCGGATCTGACCGGAATTCAAACCGGGACAAAAACGTCGCCGTTTTGTCCCGGATTTTGAAGTGGAACGGGTCGTTCCGGGCGTTCCGGCCGGAACAGAACGGGATTCATAACTCTGATGCCAACAGGTATTTCACTCCATAGAATTTGCATATTTATTGTTGTTCAACATGCAAAACATTCAATTATCTTAAAAGTTAAAACAGCTCACGACCGTTTGCTGTTCACAGTGACACAAATCACTATTGACCGCAACAGTAAAACTTATTTTTCGGTTATTTTGGTCTACTGATTTTTTCTTTTTTGCACAGTGAAATAACAAATTTGTCTCTTGAAAAAGACAAAATAAAGCCATTGGACTGAGGGGTTCAACGGTAATTGCATATTTTCAGTCCAGTCCAGCTAATCGGTTTATTTATTTTTAAATATTTCTTTGCACAATTAAATAATCATTTTATCTCTCGAAAAAGACAAAACCAAGGTCTGGCTGGGAGGGGTGTCCCGATAATTTACCGTTTTTTATTTTTTTTCCGCCCATTTACTGTTGGCGCGTCGTCGGACGCGCTATCTGTTTTCGCGCTCACGCATGTTTCGGATGGTGCGTGAAGAGTATTCTGTCATCCAAAAATACCCAACCAGTGTCTAGAATGATTTTTAGCCACGTTCTCTTCCCCCTAGTACGACACGTGGGAGTACACGATGGTCGGAGACATGTCAATGGTCGTTTGAAATTTTTTTCCCCTGTGCAGGCTGACGTCAGCGAAGCTGTTTTTGTGATGTTTCATTTCAATCCCTGAACTTTGGATTGTTTTTTATGGTCCTTATTGCTATTATATAGGTTTTGATTTGTTTCAATTTTATCATTCAATTGAAATTGATTATATATTGTAGTTTCATTTAGGTCCTCAGACTTCGAATTTTCGAATTGGTCTAGAATCCTTAATATTTTCGGTATCAAAGTTTTCATTTATTACAATTTTATCGTTTCATGCAAATTTATTATAAATCCTTAATATTTTTGGTATCAAAGTTTGATTGTTTTCAATTTTATCATTCCATGCAAATTAATTATAGATTTGAGTTTCATTTTGGTCTTAATTTTTTTAATTTTTGGTTTTGTTTTAAATTACTTAATTTCATCGATATCAATGTTTGGATTTATTTCAATTTTGTCCTTCAAATTAAATTTATTATATATTTGTTTTTCATTTTATCCCTTATACTTTTAATTCCTTTATTTTTTTTATATATTTCTGTCAATCTTTATATATACATGCTCTTAGTTTATGTTTTCAATTTTTCTTCATTTCCAATGTTATTAAGCTTTTTTATTTAATGTTGAAATTTTAATATGTGCTGATAATCATTTGAAAATTAATAATTATTATGATTTCTCTTTTTTTTCCCCTTCAAGTCAATTAATTTCTTAATATCTAATAATATTTATTTTTATTATGTCATTTATTTTGTTTTTTAATTGCTTTTTTGTTAATATTGTTAGGTCTTGAATTTTCTAATTATTATTGATAGGACATTCAAAATAATGATAATGATTATTTGTTAGTTTTGTTTTCTTTTAAATATATCAGACTAATTATATTTTATTTATTTATTTAATATTAGCACCTAGGTTTCTTTGGGGAAAAAAAATAACTATCATTCCTCTGAAATACTTTTAATATAATAATATGAGTAATAAATCTTATAAAATAAAAAATTATGGAATTTGTTTTAATAATAATTATGGTCTCACCAATATTTATTATTTCCACTGTTAATAAGTTTTTTTTTACATTTTAATTTGTGTTGGTGATCATTTGAAAATTAATATTTATTATTTTTTCTCTTTGTTATTTTTTAAATTCTTTTTATTTATCCTTCAAGTCAAATATTTTTTTAAAATCTGCTTATATTTAGTTTTTTTTGTTTCTTATAGATAAGGCATATTGATAAAAAAAAATTCTTATAGATATGTGAGACTAATTATATATTGTGATATTTATTTTATATTAACGTCTTAAAATATATATAAAAAATTGAATTGACTTTTCTTTATAAATTTCACATTAATTTAATCTCGGTGTTCTAAATCTTTTTAAATAAAACAATATGATGAAAAAATAATCTTTCACAAATTTTAGCAGTTGTATTTTTTTTGCAAACAACAAATAATATATCTTTAGTCAATTTGATCAATTGTGGTTTTGTTATCTACCAATTAAATTATTACCAAATTAGTTAAAACAAAATCATCAATCAAATTGTTTTGTGCATAAAACAAATCACTCATCTATGCTAAAATTCAACGATTGTCATTTTACTATTTGCTAATTAAAGAATTCATAAAAGAAATAAACATACACAACAATCAATCAGTAAGTTACACAAAGCACATGACTCATTTTAACAGAATTCTAATTGTACAATCTACCAATGAAATAATTATCAAAACAGTTTTAACAGTAGCAACATTCAATCACTTTTAGGTGGAAAAAACTCATTTCTAACAAATTTTATTAATTACAGTTTTAGTAATTAAATATTAATATAACCAATTACAACACGTATAAAATCAATCATTTTTCTACATACAGAAAACCTTGATAAGGCATTCAAAATAATAATAATAATAATGAGTTTTTTTCCTTATAAATATGTGAGACTAATTATATATTTTAATATTTATTTGATATTAGCGCCTGAATATATATATATATAGATAAAAAAAATTACCTAGGATTTTTTGAAGAAGAAAAAATTAATATCAGTGTTCTGAAATACTTTTAATATAATAATATGAGAAATAAATCTTATAAAATATATATATATTTTGTCTTTTAATTCTAATTTTGTCATCTTTTGTTTAAGTTTATTTATTAGAAAATTTTAATTCTTAAATTTTAGGTTGTTTTTGTAAAAAAAAAATGTTATATTTTTATGTATAATATTTCAGATCTAATATTACTAGGGAGAAAAGGCAACTTATAAACAAAATAGGTAGACAAATTTACCTGACCTTGTAAATCACGTATGACCCCCAATTCCATGCAGTAAACTGGAGTGCAAACATCAATAGTGCTAGCTTGAACAATGCTAACATGAATTTTACGTGATGAAGAAAGGAAGAGAACGAGGATGGGACTAATAAAACTCAAAATTAGACAGAAAAAGAACTGTCCTTGAGGAAGTCTTCAAATTCAATCTCATTGCTCAAGTCAGCATACAACTCGTTCAATATGCCAGTTATCTCCTCCTTGTTAAATATAAAAGCTTTTAAGTTGCCCATCACAGGTGGCAAATCTCCAACAATAACTTTGTCTTTCTAGTTTTTTATTGATACAAACTAGAGCACATAAAGGAATTGAAAAATTAAGCTAGAATCATGAAAAGGATGGATAGCATCCTTATATGAACGTAAAAATAAACAAAAACACGTATGAAAAGAAGACAACATACTTTGACTTAAGGCTGCGAAGCTAAACCTGCATAAACTGATTTTGCAGCCATTGATCAGGAGACATGAACACCCATATAACTCGACATCTCTAGGAACTGCCACCGCAACAAAACAAAACAATCTATTCTCCAGCAGATTTGTCAAAAACTGGTAAAAAAAAAGGCCTCAAGAGTATTCGGAACTAGAGTCAAAAAAGCAACAACAGAAACATACGCTGAAATTCTGATCCTAATATATACAAATAGAAGAACCTGCTACCAAATAATCCAAGGAGATGGTCTGAGCCCAAGGTTTTTATTTGGTGCACGCAAGCTGCCCAGACACCCCGATTATCAAAAAAAATCCTCGAAGATTGTCTTAACTTGCCTGAATCGCAAAGACCGCACTTCTCAATCCCTGGAAAAATAAAAACCCAGAAATACTCACTTCAAATAAGGCTCTGTGCATATAAACAAGCAATAAAAGAAGGGCCAAGATGATCCTCCATTCATTAATAACACAAAAAATTGAATCAGTACCCTCTTAATTAAATAACATACAAAACAAATGACATGACATTAAAAGAAACAAATGGTGAGACATTAAAATACACAAATGCCATATCCAATTAAAATTAAATATTGAAAAAATATAAAATCACAAGAAAATAAAGATAAAGCTAATAAACAAGGCAACAAAAACACTAGATATAGATGCACCAATCCACCATCATAACATAAATAAATATATTAATCGGAAACACAACAAAAAAAGCAAAGGTTATACAACTAAACAAAATATTACGATGAATGCAAAAGAACTAATGAAAGAAAACATAAAATCAAAGATAGCCCATAATTGCATACCTGTTAAGAATAGCAGATTAACGTTCCAATAAATCAAAACCCAGAATTGTGCGCATTCAATCTGAAGAACAAATGGTGAATGATGTGCACATACTTGGTATGACAAATTTGCAAATTGAAGTAAATTTAAAACACTACTGCTTCTCTTGAGATTTTGGTGGTGACTTGTATTTGAAAGCTCATGCAGACTCATAGAGTGAAAAGAAGAAAGAAATGCTTGGGTTTTGGGGACATTGGCGTCTAGTAATCATGCAAATAAAGTTCCATAACATAATCTAACAAGGATAGGTAAAGAGTTTCTTTATAGAACCTGTGAAAAGTTTGGACAAATGAATCAGATGATGATGTATCAACAAATTAGCATTACATTCACAAGATTGCTATACTCGCTACAAGCATATGAATTCACAAGATTACTATACTCGCTGCAAACATATGAATTCCATCCAATTATTAAATTGATTTTCAACTTTATACTAATTTTGATAACCTAAGCCAACCTAACATTAAGGAATACAAACATGTAAAATTTCCTTTTCTAATGATCAATTACAAAAAAGAACGGCAGGGTATCAATGGAGAAATACCAAAAGATGGTCAACAACAACCTTATATACTCACCGACAAGCATTGTATTCATGCCAATCAAACAACATGGTAAGGCCTCACAGACAAACTTGGTCTCAAAATGTCCACTGCAACAATCTATTAGCAACAAGAACATAAATGTCTCCTCTAATTAGGATCGCTAGAAGATTTGTACATCTAGCTGTGGCTCAAGTATTAAAGAAGGCAAGAAGAGTTAAAATGCTGCCCCTCATCTCTAGATATTAGTTCAGTCATACAATGTCAAACCTGGTCATCAAGCCTCTCTTTTTAAGACAAAAAATGGTGCAAAAGATTAGACAACAAATATGCAAACATCTTAACCTACAATATGAAACCCTTCAGAGGAAAAAGGAAACAGATCAAGGATCACAAATAGCATATTAACAGTCTAATGGTTGTAATATTTAAGGAACATTACCTTCCCGAGAAAAAGTTCCTTCAATATAAGCAAAAGCAACAAGTCTCTCTGCAAAAAGCATGGAACTGAAAATGGAGAGGAGAAATTATTGAAAGCATGTGTTCCAACAAGAAGATCAAACAGTAATTTGAATCCTCTTTGCTAAGTTTTCATATATTGCTTTAAAGTATCAAAGAAGAATGATGTTACCTCTGGATCCAATCCAATTCCCACTTTGCTTTCTTAGCCATACAATGAATGTTTTCAATAGCAGTGAACACAAGCTCAAACAGTAATTCTAATCCTCGTTGGAAGGCTTCTATATATTGTCTTAAAAGTATTATAGAAGAATGATGTTACCTCTGGATCCAATCCAATTCTTACTTTGCTTTCTTGGCCATACAATGAATGCTTCCCTTGAGTCTTTGAAGTACATCTCTAAAACCAAACTATACCTCTGAAGATGAGTAGCAAAAAATTTCCAAATCAAGGTGTTTATAATGCACCATAATAGAAAAGGTCCACTAACTTAACTCACAAAGCTCTTTTAGAATTTTCTTTATTGTCATTTGAAATCCATAGAATGCTCGAGCCTGAGACAATGAAAATGCCTTATTATTTAGACAGTCAAATTGGAATAATTGAAAGTTGATTGCTCAAAATATGCACCACAAAGAATCAACTTAAAATGAACATGAAGTGGTCACAAATTGTCAGAAGCAGTATTGGGTGCTTGAACTCAACACACGATAAACAACTTGAAGCCAATATGATAGCTAAAATAAGATACAAATACAAGTATAGCATGAATAGAGAAATTTTGTAAAGGTAACAAAACGTTCTTAGGAGCTTAGTCAAGAAATCCACCTCTGGAATTTCAACATCATTTAGAAGTCTTGCAGCGAAATTTCCCAATACAAATCCAACAGATGCAGCAAAAAATGCCAGCACATGGCTTAAATCATATAATTCAAAAGGCATTTATTTATATTTGTAATTTAAAATATATTTCAAATATTGAATAAGATGAAATTAGTCACCAAACATAATAGTGGAAACACCATATGTTGAAAGTAGGAACGACACTATCCAAAGGGTAAAGCCTTGGTAGAAAGACCCCATAAAGAGCAAAATGTATATAATCATTGCCTTAAAACATCATATTCCCTTCAAAGAAAATAACATAGACTAAGAGATATGATATAAAACTTCCCTTGATAATATTGATAATAGAATGAAGTTCATGATCTTTACCATTGCTTTTCTCATATGCAGTTTCCTTCTTAAAAAAGGGGATCTCGCTAATAAGTTGATGCGGGCAGGAGCAAAAATTCAAACTTTCAATAACTTAGATCATACAATTATAAAACTGATAATGATTTAAAGTTGTGTTGATCTGTACATAACAACGACAACAAGGTTGATATATTACTAACGCAATCACTCTGCCTCCTGTATCTTTGAATTCCACAACAAGTAGCAGTAAGAACTCCAACAACAAGCTCTGAGCGATATGACAACAAAGCTAGATCGAAATGAGTGAAAAACTTCAGAAAAAAACTGATAAATGTTCTGAAAGAAGCAACAAATGTGTCTTGAAAGGAACAACCATATGTAATAATTATAAATTGATGTTATACTATAACTAAATATCAAAGTGATACACATAACCTTTAGAACTTACATGTAGAGTTAATGGTCTAATCCTAATTGACTAATTCATTGGTTTACTCTGTATTGATATAATGATATGTCTTTTATTTCGTATGCAATTGTAATCGGATGGATAACTGCTTACACACCCATCCAAGCCATCTACAAGCCACTTTGTATTTGCGCCTAACCAATCCCCATATACAGTATGCTTTTCTACTAGTTACAAGCATATATAAAATTAACTAGATCATTTCTCTCTAATACCATGCACTGAAATATATACTAAGACATGTTTTTTCATTCTCGATGTGAGACAAATTAAAGTGTAATGTTGAAGCTTCAGAAAGCCAACCAAATAAGAGATGTTTGGCTAATTACCACATAGAAAACCGAATTTGCCTATTGTCTTATCATGCACATGAAAAAAAAAGGTCACATCAAAATAAAACAAGAAATGCAAAAATGAAATGGTAATAACTATCTTACCACAATGGAAGCCTGAGTTGTGCCACTCAGGCCTATACGTATACGTACATACACAAAACGAGCATCATGAGGACCTATGCATGAACCTTGAACCTACCTAAATAGAAATCACAAAAGTTTATTCAATTTTCAGTAATCTAATGCATCACTAGCCTGCTACTTACAACAGCTCATAGAAAAATATAACAATAACTAAAATTCTATACCTTTAAGCTCCCTTGAGAAAACTGTTAGAAACAAATATTATATACTTGAGAAAGAAATAGATCCCAAAGTGTTACATATAGCCTTTGGATAAATATAAATGTTATGTCATCTATTTTGATTCCAAGAACCTTCTAGCTATAACCAGCAAATCAATATAATGTAAGCTTAGCATCCATTAAAAGATGCAGACTTTTGATCAGAGTGTAGACTTCTCATCTAAAACATAAAATGCATTGACATCGTCAGAGTGCCAAATAATACATGTGCTAATATAGGGTTATATAAAATCTGGACCTAAACTATTAATACTATATATTATTAGCATGTGGAAATATCCCAGCAAAACAAAACAATAGCTAAAAGATATCATCATGGTAGCAACATAAGAAAATTAAAGGATGAGAAGGCAAGAAATAGAAGATTATTTAGCATAGATTCAAATTTCCCTCATCCCTAATCTTTCAAGATAATGATTCAATTTAACTGCTTCATGAAAGTTGCTATATATGGACACTAATCTCTCTGTCACTTTGACTAAACCAACCAAAGTCTTACAGTAAAAAACAGCTTTGTCATGTAAAATAAATAGTGGCAAGAAGTTAATTTCAAGTTAAATTCAATAAGTAGAGCTTTCATCTGCTAACAAACAAATCATCACTAACAGCAAGATATAAATATAAAAGATAGCATATTGAGAATGCATAAAGACAAATGCAACATTATGATAACATTTTCACCAAACCTTAATCACGGGTGATTCCTTTGTAACTGAACCAAAGTCATAGTTGAAGACACCAAGGCTAATAATTTCAAGATTTCAATATTGATATTTTTGAACATTGAGTGAATACCTTGACCGTAGCTTCCAAGTACAAGGCATGAATGAAACCCAGTAGCAATTACTACATAAGTAAAAGAAGAAGCTTCAAATAGAAATACATATACTAGCTTCATTATGAAACTCATTAAAAGTGGTTGTAGCTCAAAATAAACATTTTCTAATTGACTTTAGCAATTTAGCCAAATTTCTAAGTTTTTGGAGTTCAAGGACTGAATTCATTTTAGGTGAGGAGTAACAAGAATGAAGACAAGCCAAATTCTATTCTCTATTTCAGAATTGGCACAACAGTCCTAATGATCTAGGAAAATCTTGGGCAATAATGGAAGTTACGGGCTTCATTTAATTTTATTTGTTATTTAGGAAAAAATATTTTAATGGAGACTGGCCAGATTCTATTCTCAAAATACAAGAATTTTACGTCTGGTATCTTTTGATCCAATTTTTACTTTGACTATATGTCTGAGAATCTTCCTTCGTTTGGATTATTCTCTTACTATTATTGTTCTTCCCACAAAAATCAACAGTTGTTACAATCGATTACTCTAATTTGTAAACTGCAAAAGAACAAATACAGAAGTGACGACTTGCACACCTTTTCTCCTTAGCTTTAATGTGTCGAAGGTATGAGTCCTTTTCCCATTATTGGTTCTAAGATATCAGCGAGAACTCCCTAATTAAAACATTAAAGTTTCAAAAACGAACAATATGACAGGAAAGTCTTGGCATAAAAACCACCCATTTACCTTGGCTATTAGCACCCATTTCAATCCCAAATCCAAGATATCTTGAGATAGAAAAAAAATCACAGATAAAGCAAAAGTATCGCAACAACAGACCAAATTTAAAAAAGGACTAAACGAATCGACACACACCAAGCATCAAACCAAGGAAAAACACTTTAAAGGAAAAATCGCTAACTTGTTGTAGAATATTTTTCAAACACCTTGTGTGCAAGAGTAAAGTAGGCAGCTTAGGCCAATCAGACCTCCTTACACGCTGATACACATGGTTTAAAAATCAACAAATCTCACATGCTGTAAGAGTCTTATTCAAAACTTATATAAAGAGCTCAACAAATGACAACCCCATAGATGGTTGAGAAGGCATTAAGACCTAAGCACCGTTTCCACAACAACAGTCGATTTCAAATAATCATATCACTCATGAAAGAGAATAAAAAAATATTGCCCTCAAAGAAATTGATTGCAAAATTGAATTGAATCTTTTACTTTGTTAACTAACTTTATTACTTCAAACAATTCTAGAAATCCAGATTAGAGAGAGAGATAGAATAGGAATTACTAGCACGGAAGCGAGAGATGGTAAGGTGCTCAAGAACAAAATCACAGCACCACACGGATTAAAAGGTATTGAGAAAAACATACTTCTTGAATGTCCCCCACATAAATCCGATCACGATAGGTATGAATAGAGACTATGGAGTCAGGAATAACTTATTCTCACATTTTCTAAGTAGCCTTTTTTTCCCCAAGTCATACAATCTCAACACTGATCCTATTCCCACGAGTAATATTCCCTAAAACTGACACAAGGGAAGTGGAACTCCTTCTCCAAATCTAAGAGGTTATGGCTGCAATAAAAGGCATTTTGTGCAAAACAATTACCTAGAGGGATCACAATAAGAAAAATCAGAGATTAGAGGGATTGGATAAACACCATTTCAGAGAACACCTAATTGCCACTTGAAAACAACCAGTCAATTTGTTCCTAAAAGTAACATGTCGTAAGGTTTCCATCAAATTTCATCATTGCATTAACAATAACAACTCAGAATTCCTAAGCCCGGGTAAAAATGAGTCCAGTTGGGTACGTTTTTTCTTAACGATAAGTCACATAGGAGGAAAGGTGCAACAGGGTTGAAATACATTTGAAACAACAAAAAATTAGAAAAATGAAGAGATAAGCACTAGCAATTACCATTTCTTCTTACAAGGTAGGGATTTTTGCCTTCATTGATTCTCCAAAGATTACAAACTGGCATCGAGACATACTGAAGAATAAAGTTATTCAATAAAATATGATCCTTTCTATGAAGTAAATATTCAAGAGTGATTGAAGAGCGTAAGAACCCACAAAATATATGCACCTAATGTTCAAAAACGCACTTGATCAGAAAAAAACTGAGAAGCCATCGATTTATTTTAGCAGAAGAAAATAAGTTGCTACACAGTGAGCACCTAATTGCATCGCCGAGAATAACCAATCAAAAATACCATCATAAACCCAATTGCATAGACTTCCATTTCACAGGAAAGAAATAGAAAAGATAATGACAAAATGATAACAGAACGAAGGCCCTGACCCTATTCTTATGGAGAAAGAATTCTACTCTTGATCAAGATCTAATAACTCATATGGATCTTTCAATGGCAAATCAAAAAAAGAAAACAAAATCCTGAAAATTGAATTTCTGATTATTTTTTAAAAAACTGTGCTAATTTTATGCAAAAATTACCTCCATGGACACAAACAAGAAATTCATACAGTGAAATTGTGTATTCATCGGACAAAGACCCAGTCTCTTTTGTATCAGAAACTTCAGCAAGAAATTGTGGGTTTGCCTAAGAATCCAAGCCTTTCACATATGATTTCAATGCTTTCATTGCTGATTTACAACTATCACAACCTGTGTCAAGATTTGCCAATTCTTGCCGCAGTAATGGACTCACATTTCTTCCCGTTGTTGACCTGAAACAAAACAATCGAATGGGATAGAAATTATCAAAATATATCATCTCCATAGAAAATCACTACTCTGTAATTTGCAATGATTTCAATACTTACCAAAGGCGCTTTGTTGTTACCAATTCAAAGGGCTTTCCATGAGAACTGCTAGCTTCAACTATCAGCAAATGGGTCATTCAAGTTTTCCCACAAAACAGCATACGCAAAACATAAAAGAAAAAAGCAATCTCAATCTCAAAACCTTACCTCTCTAAACACTAAACACTCGCTTTTTGTTTCTTGCTTTTCCTCCTCCTTCTAGATACTGCGCTCTGTAATTCTTTGTTTACACAAATCAAAAAACAGAAGGTTCTAAATCTCAATAATTTGAGGAACAAGGCATTAAGAGAGACCAGATTTCTTTCAAGCAAATCAGGATTTTCATGGGCTGTCTTCTGAGTTTCCTTTTCGCGCTTCTTTCGTTTTCTTCAAGAGCACGTTAAATTTGAAATGTTTCCCTGAAATTTAGTAGAAGAAACTTGAGCAACAAATTGTGGGGTTGCCTTAGAATCCAAGCCTATGACATATGATTTCAGTGTTTTCATTGCTGATTTACGACTATCACCATCATCGTCAAGATTTGCCAAATCTGGTCGCAGTAATGGACTCAGATTTCTTCCCGTTCTTGACCTGAAACAAAACAATCGAATGAGATCGAAATTATCAAAACATATCATCTCCATAGAAAAATCACTACTCTTTAATTTGCAATGATTTCAGTACTTACCAAAGGCTCTTCGTTGTTACCAATTCGAAGGTTCGAAGGGCACTCCATGGGACCTGCTACCTTCAACTATCAGAAAATGGGTCATTCAAGTTTTCCCACAAAACAACTTAAGCAAAACATAAAAAGTAAAAAGCAATCTCAATATCAAAAAGTTACCTCTCTAAACATTAAACACTCTCTTTTTGTTTTTGTTTGTTGCTTTTCCTCCTCCTCCTAGATACTCCTCTCTACACTTCTTTGTTTATGCAAATCAAGAAACAGAACGTTCTAAATCTAAATAAATTGAGGAACAAGGCATTTAGACAGACCATATTTTTTCCACGCAAATCTGGATTTTCATGGGATGTTTTCTCAGTTTCCTTTTCGCGCTTCTTTTGTTTTTTTTCGAGCGCACGTTAAATTTGAAATGTTTCCCTGAAATTCAGTAGAAGAAGCGTGAGCAGCAAATTGTGGGGTTGCCTTCGAATCCAAGCCTATGACAAATGATTTCAGTGTTTTCATTGCTAATTTACGACTATCACCATCGTCGTCAAGATTTGCCAAATCTTGCCCCTGTAATGGACTCAGATTTCTTCCCGTTCTTGACCTGAAACAAAACAATCCAATGGGATCGAAATTATCAAAACATATCATCTCCCTAGAAAAATCAATACTCTGTAATTTCCAATGTTTTCTGCACTTACTTTGGGCTCTTTGTTGTTACCACAATTAGAAGGGCTTTCCATGAGAACTGCTAGCTTCAACTATCAGCAAATGGGTCATTCAAGTTTTCCCACAAAACAGCATAAGCAAAACATAAAAGAAAAAAGCAATCTCAATATCAAAAAGTTACCTCTCTAAACACTAAACACTCTCTTTTTGTTTCTTTCTTTTCCTCATCTTCCTTCTAGATACTCTTTTGTGCACTTCTTTGTGTACGCAAATCAAGAACCAGAAGTTTCTAAATCTAAATAAATCGAGTAACAAGGCATTAAGACAGACCAGATTTTTTCCACGCAAATCTGGATTTTCATGGGCTGTCTCTTGAGAGTTTCCTTTTCGCGCTTCTTTCGTTTTCTTCGAGAGCACGTTAAATTTGAAATGTTTCCTTGAAATTCATTAGAAGAAACTTGAGCAACAAATTGTGTGGTTGCCTTAGAATCCAAGCCAATGACATATGATTTCAGTGTTTTCATTGATGATTTACGACTATCAGCATCGTCGTCAAGATTTGCCAATTCTTGCTGCAGTAATGAACTCAGATTTCTTCCCGTTCTTGACCTGAAACAAAACAATCGAATGGGATCGAAATTATGAAAACATATCATCTCCCTAGAAAAACCACTACACTGGAATTTGCAACGATTTCAGTACTTACGTTGGGCTCTCTGTTGTTACCTATTCGAATGGCTTTCCATGAGAACTGCTAGCTTCAACTATCAGCCAATGGGTCATTCAAGTTTTACCTCCAAACAGCATACAAAAAACATAACAGAGAGAAGCAATCTCAATATTAAAAAGTTACCTCTCTAAACTAAACACTCGCTTTTTGTTTCTTGCTTTTCCTCCTCCTCCTCCTTCTAGATACTCCTCTCTGCACACAAATCAAGAACCAGAAGGTACTAAATCTAAATAAATTGAGGAATAAGGCATTAAGACAGACCAGATTTTTTCCACGCAAATCTGGATTTTCATGGGCTGTCTCTTGAGTTTCCTTTTCGCGCTTCCTTTGTTTTGTACGAGGGCATTTTAAATTTCAAATTTTTCCCTGAAATTCAGTAGAAGAAACTTGAGCAAGAAATTGTAGGGTTGCCTTAGAATCCAAGCCAATGACATATGATTTCAGTGCTTTCATTGCTATTTACAACTATCACCATCGTCGTCAAGATTTGCAAAATCTGGACGCAGTAATGGACTCAGATTTCTTCCCGTTGTTGACTTGAAACAAAACAATCCAATGGGATTGAAATTATAAAAATATATCATCTCCCTAGAAAAATTACTACGCTGTAATTTTCAATGATTTCAGTACTTACCTTGGGCTCTTTGTTGTTACCTATTCGAAGGGCTTTCCATGAGAACTGCTACCTTCAACTATCAGCCAATGGGTCATTCAAGTTTTACCTCCAAATAGCTTACGCAAAACATAAAAGAAAAAAGCAATCTCAATCTCAAAACCTAACCTCTCTCAACACTAAACACTCTCTTATTGTTTCTTTCTTTTCCTCCTCCTCCTTCTAGATATTGCGCTCTGAAATTCATTTTTTACAAAAATCAAGAAACAGAAGGTTGTAAATCTCAATAATTTGAGGAACAAGGAATTAAGACAGACCAGGTTTTTTCCATGCAAATCAGGATTTTCTTGGGCTGTCTTCTGAGTTTCCTTTTCGTGCTTCCTTTGTTTTGTTCGAGAACATGTTAAAATTGAAATTTTTCCCTGAAATTCAGTACAAGAAACTTGAGCAAGAAATTGTGGGGTTGCCTTAGAATGCAAGCCAATGACATATGATTTCAGTGTTTTAATTGCTGATTTACGACTATCACCATCGTCGTCAAGATTTGCCAAATCTGGCCGCAGTAATGGACTCAGATTTCTTCCCGTTGTTAACCTGAAACAAAACAATCCTCTGGGATCGAAATTATCAAAATATATCATATCCCTAGAAAAATCACTACTCTATAATTTGCAATGATTTCAGTACTTACCTTGGGCTCTTAATTTGTTGTTACCTATTCTAAGGGCTTTCCATGAGAACTGCTAGCTTCAACTATCAGCAAAAGGGTCGTTCAAGTTTTACCTCCAAACAGCATACGCAAAACATAACAGAAAAAAGCAATCTCAATATCAAAAAGTTACCTCTCTAAACACTAAACACTCACGTTTTGTTTCTTGCTTTTCCTCCTCCTCCTCCTTCTAGATACTCTTCTCTGCACTTCTTTGTATACGCAAATCAAGAACCACAAGGTTCTAAATCTAAATAAATTGAAGAACAAGGCATTGAAAAAGACCAGATTTTTTCCACGCAAATCTGGATTTTCATGGGCTGTCTCTTTAGTTTCCTTTTCGCGCTTCCTTTGTTTTGTTCCAGGGCATTTTAAATTTGAATTTTTTCCCTGAAATTCAGTTTAAGAAACTTGAGCAAGAAATTGTGGGGTTGCCTTAGAATCCAAGCCAATGACATATGATTTCAGTGTTTTCATAGCTGATTTACTATTATCACCATCGTCGTCAAGATTTGTCAAATCTGGCCGCAGTAATGGACTCAGATTTCTTCCCGTTTTTGACCTGAAGCAAAACAATCCAATGGGATTGAAATTATAAAAATATATCATCTCCCTAGAAAAATCACCACTCTGTAATTTGCAATGATTTCAGTACTTACCTTGGGCTCTTTGTTGTTACCTATTCAAAGGGCTTTCCATAAGAACTGCTACCTTCAACTATCAGCCAATGGGTCATTCAAGTTTTACCTACAAACAGCTAACACAAAACATAAAAGAAAAAAGCAATTTCAATCTCAAAACCTTACCTCTCTCAACAATAAACACTCTCTTATTGTTTCTTGCTTTTCCTCCTCCTCCTCCTTCTAGATACTACGCTCTAAAATTCTTTGTTTACACAAATCAAGAAACAGAAGGTTCTAAATCTCAATAATTTGAGGAACAAGGAATTAAGACAGACCAGATTTTTTCCATGCAAATCTGGATTTTCATGGGCTGTCTCTTGAGTTTCCTTTTCGCGTTTCCTTTGTTTTGTTCGACAGCATGTTAAATTTGAAATTTTTCCCTGAAATTAAGTACAAGAAGCTTGAGCAACAAATTGTGGGGTTGCCTTAGAATCCAAGCCTATGACATATGATTTCAGTGTTTTCATTGCTGATTTATGACTATCACCATCATCGTCAAGATTTGCCAAATCTGGTCGCAGTAATGGACTCAGATTTCTTCCCGTTCTTGACCTGAAACAAAACAATCGAATGGGATCGAAATTATCAAAACATATCATCTCCATAGAAAAATCACTACTCTTTAATTTGCAATGATTTCAGTACTTACCAAAGGTTCTTCGTTGTTACCAATTCGAAGGTTCGAAGGGCACTCCATGGGACCTGCTACCTTCAATTATCAGAAAATGGGTCATTCAAGTTTTCCCACAAAACAACTTAAGCAAAACATAAAAAGAAAAAAGCAATCTCAATATCAAAAAGTTACCTCTCTAAACATTAAACACTCTCTTTTTGTTTGTTGCTTTTCCTCCTCCTCCTAGATTCTCCTCTCTACACTTCTTTGTTTATGCGAATCAAGAAACAGAACGTTCTAAATCTAAATAAATGGAGGAACAAGGCATTTAGACAGACCAGATTGTTTCCACGCAAATCTGGATTTTCATGGGATGTTTTCTCAGTTTCCTTTTCGCGCTTCTTTTGTTTTTTTTTCGAGCGCATGTTAAATTTGAAATGTTTCCCTGAAATTCAGTAGAAGAAGCGTGAGCAGCAAATTGTGGGGTTGCCTTCGAATCCAAGCCTATGACAAATCATTTCAGTGTTTTCATTGCTGATTTACGACTATCACCATCGTCGTCAAGATTTGCCAAATCTTGCCCCTGTAATGGACTCAGATTTCTTCCCGTTCTTGACCTGAAACAAAACAATCCAATGGGATCGAAATTATCAAAACATATCATCTCCATAGAAAAATCACTACTCTTTAATTTGCAATGATTTCAGTACTTACCTTGGGCTCTTTGTTGTTACCTATTCAAAGGGCTTTCCATGAGAACTGCTACCTTCAACTATCAGCCAATGGGTCATTCAAGTTTTATCTCCAAACAGCATACGCAAAACATAAAAGAAAAAAGCAATCTCAATCTCAAAACCTTACCTCTCTCAACACTAAACACTCTCTTATTGTTTCTTGCTTTTCCTCCTCATCCTCCTTCTAGATACTGCGCTCTGAAATTCTTTGTTTACACCAATCAAGAAACAGAAGGTTCTAAATCTCAATAATTTGAGGCCAAGGCATTAAGAAAGACCAGATTTTTTCCGCGCAAATTAGGATTATCTTGGGCTGTCTTCTAAGTTTCCATTTCGCGTTTCTTTCATTTACTTCAAGAGCAAGTTAAATTTGAAATGTTTCCCTGAAATTCAGTACAAGAAGCTTGAGCAAGAAATTGTGGGGTTGCCTTAGAATCCAAGCCAATGACATATGATTTTAGTGTTTTCATTGCTGATTTACGACTATCACCATCGTCGTCAAGATTTGCCTAATATGGCCGCAGTAATGGACTCAGATTTCTTCCCGTTGTTGACCTGAAAAAAAACAATCCACTGGGATCGAAATTATCAAAATATATCATATCCCTAGAAAAATCACTACTATGTAATTTGCAATGATTTCAGTACTTACCAAAGGCGCTTCGTTGTTACCAATTCCAAGGGCTTTCCATGAGAACTGCTAGCTTCAACTATAAGCGAAAGGGCATTCAAATTTTACCTCCAAACAGCATACGCAAAACATAACAGAAAAAAGCAATCTCAATATGAAAAATTTACCTCTCTAAACACTCGCTTTTTGTTTCTAGCTTTTCCTTCTCCTCCTTCTAGATAGTCTTCTCTGCACTTCTTTGTTTACGCAAATCAAGAACCAGAAGGTTCTAAATCTAAATAAATTGAGGAACAAGGGATTAAGAAAAACCAGATTTTTTCCACACAAAACAAGATTTCTTGGGCTGTCTTCTTAGTTTCCTTTTCGCGTTTCTTTCATTTACTTCGAGAGCATGTTAAATTTGAAATGTTTCCCTGAAATTCAGTAGAAGAAACTTGAGCAACGAATTGTGGGGTTGCCTTAGAATCCAAGCCTATGACATATGATTTCAGTGTTTTCATTGCTGATTTACGACTAGCACCATCGTCGTCAAGATTTGCCAATTCTTGCCGCAGTAATGGACTCAGATTTCTTCCCGTTGTTGACCGGAAACAAAGAATCCACTGGGATCGAAATTATCAAAATATATCATCTCCCTAGAAAAATCACTAGTCTGTAATTTGCAATGCTTTCAGCACTTACTTTGGGCTCTTTGTTGTTACCAGAATTCGAAGGGCTTTCCATGAGAACTGCTAGCTTCAATTATTAACAAATGGGTCATTCAAGTTTTCCCACAAAACAGCATACGCAAAACATAAAAGAAAAAAGCAATCTCAATCTCAAAACTTTACCTCTCTCAACACTAAACATTCTCTTATTGTTTCTTGCTTTTCCTCCTCCTCCTCCTTCTAGATGCTACGCTCTAAAATTCTTTTTTTACACAAATCAAGAAACAGAAGGTTCTAAATCTCAATAATTTGAGGAACAAGGCATTAAGAAAAACCAGATTTTTTCCACGCAAATCAGGATTTTCTTGGGCTGCCTTCTTAGTTTCCTTTTCGCGCTTCTTTCATTTACTTCGAGAGCACGCTAAATTTGAAATGTTTCCCTTAAATTCAGTAGAAGAAACTTGAGCAAGAAATTGTGGGGTTGCCTTAGAATCCAAGCCTATGACATATGATTTCAGTTTTTTCATTGCTGATTTACGACTATCACCATCGTCGTCAAGATTTGCCAATTCTTGCTGCAGTAATGGACTCAGATTTCTTCCCGTTCTTGACCTCAAACAAAACAATCGAATGGGATCGAAATTATCAAAACATATCATCTCCCTAGAAAAAGCACTACTCTGTAATTTGCAATGATTTCAGTACATACCTTGGGCTCTTTGTTGTTACCTATTCCAAGGACTTTCCATGAGAACTGCTACCTTCAACTATCAGCCAATGGGTCATTCAAGTTTTACCTCCAAACAGCATACAAAAAAAATAACAGAAAAAAGCAATCTCAATATCAAAAAGTTACCTCTCTAAATACTAAACACTCGCTTTTTGTTTCTTGCTTTTCCTCCTCCTCCTTCTAGATACTCTTCTCTGCACTTCTTTGTTTACGCAAATCAAGAACCAAAAGGTTCTAAATCTAAATAAATTGAGGAGCAAGGCGTTAAGACATACCAGATTTTTTCCACGCAAATCTGGATTTTCTTGGGCTGTCTTCTGAGTTTCCTTTTCTCGCTTCTTTCGTTTTCTTCGAGAGCACGTTAAATTTAAAATGTTTCCCTGAAATTCAGTAGAAGAAACTTGAGCAACAAATTGTGGGGTTGCCTTAGATTCCAAGCCTATGACATATGATTTCAGTGTTTTCATTGCTGATTAACGACTATCACCATCGTTGTCAAGATTTTCCAATTCTTGCCGGAGTAATGGACTCAGATTTCTTCCCGTTCTTGACCTGAAACAAAACAATCCACTAGGATCGAAATTATCAAAATATATCATGTCTCTAGAAAAATCACTACTATGTAATTTGCAATGATTTCAGTACTTACCTTGGCCTCTTTGTTGTTACCTATTCAAAGGGCTTTCCATGAGAACTGCTACCTTCAACTACCAGCCAATGGGTCATTCAAGTTTTACCTCCAAACAACATACGCAAAACATAACAGAAAAAAGCAATCTCAATATCAAAAAGTTACCTCTCTAAACACTAAACACTCTCTTTTTGTTTCTTTCTTTTCCTCATCATCCTTCTAGATACTCTTCTTTGCACTTCTTTGTTTACGCAAATCAAGAACCAGAAGTTTCTAAATCTAAATAAATCGAGTAACAAGCCATTAAGACAGACCAGATTTTTTCCACGCAAATCTGGATTTTCATGGGCTGTCTCTTGAGTTTCCTTTTCACGCTTCCTTTGTTTTGTACGAGGGCATTTTAAATTTGAAATGTTTCCCTGAAATTCAGTAGAAGAAACTTGAGCAAGAAATTGTGGGGTTGCCTTCGAATCCAAGCCATTGACATATGATTTCAGTGTTTTCATTGCTGATTTATGACTATCACCATCGTCATCAAGATTTGCCAAATGTGGCTGCAGTAATGGACTCAGATTTTTTCCCGTTGTTGACCTGAAACAAAACAGTCCAATGGGATTGAAATTATTACAATATTATCATCTCCCTAGAAAAATCACTACTCTGTAATTTGCACTGATTTCAGTACTTACCTTAGGCTCTTTGTTGTTACCTGTTCCAAGGGCTTTCCATGAGAACTGCTACCTTCAACTATCAGCCAATGGACTCATATTTCTTCCCGTTGTTTACCTGAAACAAAACAATCAAATGGGATCGAAATTATCAAAATATATCATCTCCCTAAAAAAATCACTACTCTGTAATTTGCAATGATTTCAATAGTTACCAAAGGCTCTTTACTGTTAGCAATTCGAAGGGCTGTCCATGAGAACTGCTACCTTCCACTATCAGATAATGGGTCATTCAAGCTTTCCCTCAAAACAGCATAAGCAAAACATAAAAGAAACAAGCAATCTCAATATCAAAAAGTACCTCTAAACACTAAACACTCTTTTTCTTTCTTGCTTTTCATCGTTCTAAATCTCAATAAATTGACAAACAAGGCATTAAGACAGACCAGATTTGTTCAAAGCAAATCAGGATTTTCATGGGCTGTCTTCTGAGTTTGTTTTTGGCGCTTCTTTTGTTTTTTTCGAGAGCACGTTAAATTTGAAATGTTTCCCTTAAATTTAGTAGAAAAAACATGAGCAAGAAATTATGGGGTTGCCTTAGAATCCAAGCCAGTGACATATTATTTCAGTGTTTTCATTGTTGATTTACGACTATCACCATCGTCGTCAAGATTTGCCAATTCTTGACGCAGTAATGGACTCAGATTTCTTCCCGTTGTTGACCTGAAACAAAACAATCCAATGGGATTGAAATTATTAAAATATATCATCTCCCTAGAAAAATTACTACGCTGTAATTTGCAATGATTTCAGTACTTACCTTGGGCTCTTTGTTGTTACCTATTCCAAGGGCTTTCCATGAGAACTGCTACCTTCAACTATCAGCCAATGGGTCATTCAAGTTTTCCCTCAAAACAGCATAAGCAACACATAAAAGAAAAAAGCAATCTCAATATCAAAAAGTACCTCTCTAAACACTAAACACTCTTTTTCTTTCTTGCTTTTCATCGTTCTAAATCTCAATAAATTGACAAACAAGGCATTAAGACAGACCAGATTTGTTCAAACCAAATCAGGATTTTCATGGCCTGTCTTCTGAGTTTGTTTTTGGCGCTTCTTTTGTTTTTTTCGAGAGCACGTTAAATTTGAAATGTTTCCCTTAAATTCAGTAGAAGAAACTTGAGCAAGAAATTGTGGGGTTGCCTTAGAATCCAAGCCTATGACATATGATTTCAGTTTTTTCATTGCTGATTTACTACTATCACCATCGTCGTCAAGATTTGCCAATTCTTGCTGCAGTAATGGACTCAGATTTCTTCCCGTTCTTGACCTGAAACAAAACAATCGAATGGGATCGAAATTTTCAAAACATATCATCTCCATAGAAAAATCACTACCCTGTAATTTGCAATGATTTCAGTATTTACCAAAGGCTCTTCGTTGTTACCAATCCGAAGGTTCGAAGGGCTCTCCATGGGACCTGCTACCTTCAACTATCCAAAAATGGGTCATTCAAGCTCCCACAAAACAACTTAAGCAAAACATAAAAGAAAAAGGCAATCTCAATATCAAAAAGTTACCTCTCTAAACACTAAACACTCTCTTTTTGTTTCTTCTTTTCCTCATCCTCCTCCTAGATACTGCTGTCTGAAATTCTTTGTTTACGCAAATCAAGAAACAGAACCTTCTAAATCTCAATAAATTGACGAACAAGGCATTATTAAGACACACCAGATTTCTTCAAAGCAAATCAGGATTTTCATGGGCTGCCTTCTGAGTTTCCTTTTGGCGCTTCTTTTGTTTTCTCGAGAGCACGTTAAATTAGAAATGTTTCCCTGAAATTCAGTAGAAGAAGCGTGAGCAGCAAATTGTGGGGTTGCCTTCGAATCCAAGCCTATGACATATGATTTCAGTGTTTTCATTGCTGATTTACGACTATCACCGTCGTCGTCAAGATTTGCCAAATCTTGCCCCCTATAATGGACTCAGATTTGTTCGCGTTGTCCACCTGAAACAAAACAATCAAATGGGATCGAAATTATCAAAATATATCATCTCCCTAAAAAAATCACTACTCTGTAATTTGCAATGATTTCAATAGTTACCAAAGGCTCTTTACTGTTACCAATTCGAAGGGCTGTCCATGAGAACTGCTACCTTCCACTATCAGATAATGGGTCATTCAAGCTTTCCCTCAAAACAGCATAAGCAAAACATAAAAGAAAAAAGCAATCTCAATCACAAAAAGTTACCTCTCTAAACACTAAACACTCTTTTTCTTTCTTGCTTTTCATCGTTCTAAATCTCAATAAATTGACAAACAAGGCATTAAGACAGACCAGATTTGTTCAAACCAAATCAGGATTTTCATGGGCTGTCTTCTGAGTTTGTTTTTGGCGCTTCTTTTGTTTTTTTCGAGAGCACGTTAAATTTGAAATGTTTCCCTTAAATTTAGTAGAAAAAACATGAGCAAGAAATTATGGGGTTGCCTTAGAATCCAAGCCAGTGACATATTATTTCAGTGTTTTCATTGTTGATTTACGACTATCACCATCGTCGTCAAGATTTGCCAATTCTTGACGCAGTAATGGACTCAGATTTCTTCCCGTTGTTGACCTGAAACAAAACAATCCAATGGGATTGAAATTATTAAAATATATCATCTCCCTAGAAAAATTACTACGCTGTAATTTGCAATGATTTCAGTACTTACCTTGGGCTCTTTGTTGTTACCTATTCCAAGGGCTTTCCATGAGAACTGCTACCTTCAACTATCAGCCAATGGGTCATTCAAGTTTTCCCTCAAAACAGCATAAGCAACACATAAAAGAAAAAAGCAATCTCAATATCAAAAAGTACCTCTCTAAACACTAAACACTCTTTTTCTTTCTTGCTTTTCATCGTTCTAAATCTCAATAAATTGACAAACAAGGCATTAAGACAGACCAGATTTGTTCAAACCAAATCAGGATTTTCATGGCCTGTCTTCTGAGTTTGTTTTTGGCGCTTCTTTTGTTTTTTTCGAGAGCACGTTAAATTTGAAATGTTTCCCTTAAATTCAGTAGAAGAAACTTGAGCAAGAAATTGTGGGGTTGCCTTAGAATCCAAGCCTATGACATATGATTTCAGTTTTTTCATTGCTGATTTACTACTATCACCATCGTCGTCAAGATTTGCCAATTCTTGCTGCAGTAATGGACTCAGATTTCTTCCCGTTCTTGACCTGAAACAAAACAATCGAATGGGATCGAAATTTTCAAAACATATCATCTCCATAGAAAAATCACTACCCTGTAATTTGCAATGATTTCAGTATTTACCAAAGGCTCTTCGTTGTTACCAATCCGAAGGTTCGAAGGGCTCTCCATGGGACCTGCTACCTTCAACTATCCAAAAATGGGTCATTCAAGCTCCCACAAAACAACTTAAGCAAAACATAAAAGAAAAAGGCAATCTCAATATCAAAAAGTTACCTCTCTAAACACTAAACACTCTCTTTTTGTTTCTTCTTTTCCTCATCCTCCTCCTAGATACTGCTGTCTGAAATTCTTTGTTTACGCAAATCAAGAAACAGAACCTTCTAAATCTCAATAAATTGACGAACAAGGCATTATTAAGACACACCAGATTTCTTCAAAGCAAATCAGGATTTTCATGGGCTGCCTTCTGAGTTTCCTTTTGGCGCTTCTTTTGTTTTCTCGAGAGCACGTTAAATTAGAAATGTTTCCCTGAAATTCAGTAGAAGAAGCGTGAGCAGCAAATTGTGGGGTTGCCTTCGAATCCAAGCCTATGACATATGATTTCAGTGTTTTCATTGCTGATTTACGACTATCACCGTCGTCGTCAAGATTTGCCAAATCTTGCCCCCTATAATGGACTCAGATTTGTTCGCGTTGTCCACCTGAAACAAAACAATCAAATGGGATCGAAATTATCAAAATATATCATCTCCCTAAAAAAATCACTACTCTGTAATTTGCAATGATTTCAATAGTTACCAAAGGCTCTTTACTGTTACCAATTCGAAGGGCTATCCATGAGAACTGCTACCTTCCACTATCAGATAATGGGTCATTCAAGCTTTCCCTCAAAACAGCATAAGCAAAACATAAAAGAAAAAAGCAATCTCAATCACAAAAAGTTACCTCTCTAAACACTAAACACTCTTTTTCTTTCTTGCTTTTCATCGTTCTAAATCTCAATAAATTGACAAACAAGGCATTAAGACAGACCAGATTTGTTCAAACCAAATCAGGATTTTCATGGGCTGTCTTCTGAGTTTGTTTTTGGCGCTTCTTTTGTTTTTTTCGAGAGCACGTTAAATTTGAAATGTTTCCCTTAAATTTAGTAGAAAAAACATGAGCAAGAAATTATGGGGTTGCCTTAGAATCCAAGCCAGTGACATATTATTTCAGTGTTTTCATTGTTGATTTACGACTATCACCATCGTCGTCAAGATTTGCCAATTCTTGACGCAGTAATGGACTCAGATTTCTTCCCGTTGTTGACCTGAAACAAAACAATCCAATGGGATTGAAATTATTAAAATATATCATCTCCCTAGAAAAATTACTACGCTGTAATTTGCAATGATTTCAGTACTTACCTTGGGCTCTTTGTTGTTACCTATTCCAAGGGCTTTCCATGAGAACTGCTACCTTCAACTATCAGCCAATGGGTCATTCAAGTTTTCCCTCAAAACAGCATAAGCAACACATAAAAGAAAAAAGCAATCTCAATATCAAAAAGTACCTCTCTAAACACTAAACACTCTTTTTCTTTCTTGCTTTTCATCGTTCTAAATCTCAATAAATTGACAAACAAGGCATTAAGACAGACCAGATTTGTTCAAACCAAATCAGGATTTTCATGGCCTGTCTTCTGAGTTTGTTTTTGGCGCTTCTTTTGTTTTTTTCGAGAGCACGTTAAATTTGAAATGTTTCCCTTAAATTCAGTAGAAGAAACTTGAGCAAGAAATTGTGGGGTTGCCTTAGAATCCAAGCCTATGACATATGATTTCAGTTTTTTCATTGCTGATTTACTACTATCACCATCGTCGTCAAGATTTGCCAATTCTTGCTGCAGTAATGGACTCAGATTTCTTCCCGTTCTTGACCTGAAACAAAACAATCGAATGGGATCGAAATTTTCAAAACATATCATCTCCATAGAAAAATCACTACCCTGTAATTTGCAATGATTTCAGTATTTACCAAAGGCTCTTCGTTGTTACCAATCCGAAGGTTCGAAGGGCTCTCCATGGGACCTGCTACCTTCAACTATCCAAAAATGGGTCATTCAAGCTCCCACAAAACAACTTAAGCAAAACATAAAAGAAAAAGGCAATCTCAATATCAAAAAGTTACCTCTCTAAACACTAAACACTCTCTTTTTGTTTCTTCTTTTCCTCATCCTCCTCCTAGATACTGCTGTCTGAAATTCTTTGTTTACGCAAATCAAGAAACAGAACCTTCTAAATCTCAATAAATTGACGAACAAGGCATTATTAAGACACACCAGATTTCTTCAAAGCAAATCAGGATTTTCATGGGCTGCCTTCTGAGTTTCCTTTTGGCGCTTCTTTTGTTTTCTCGAGAGCACGTTAAATTAGAAATGTTTCCCTGAAATTCAGTAGAAGAAGCGTGAGCAGCAAATTGTGGGGTTGCCTTCGAATCCAAGCCTATGACATATGATTTCAGTGTTTTCATTGCTGATTTACGACTATCACCGTCGTCGTCAAGATTTGCCAAATCTTGCCCCCTATAATGGACTCAGATTTGTTCGCGTTGTCCACCTGAAACAAAACAATCAAATGGGATCGAAATTATCAAAATATATCATCTCCCTAAAAAAATCACTACTCTGTAATTTGCAATGATTTCAATAGTTACCAAAGGCTCTTTACTGTTACCAATTCGAAGGGCTGTCCATGAGAACTGCTACCTTCCACTATCAGATAATGGGTCATTCAAGCTTTCCCTCAAAACAGCATAAGCAAAACATAAAAGAAAAAAGCAATCTCAATCACAAAAAGTTACCTCTCTAAACACTAAACACTCTTTTTCTTTCTTGCTTTTCATCGTTCTAAATCTCAATAAATTGACAAACAAGGCATTAAGACAGACCAGATTTGTTCAAACCAAATCAGGATTTTCATGGGCTGTCTTCTGAGTTTGTTTTTGGCGCTTCTTTTGTTTTTTTCGAGAGCACGTTAAATTTGAAATGTTTCCCTTAAATTTAGTAGAAAAAACATGAGCAAGAAATTATGGGGTTGCCTTAGAATCCAAGCCAGTGACATATTATTTCAGTGTTTTCATTGTTGATTTACGACTATCACCATCGTCGTCAAGATTTGCCAATTCTTGACGCAGTAATGGACTCAGATTTCTTCCCGTTGTTGACCTGAAACAAAACAATCCAATGGGATTGAAATTATTAAAATATATCATCTCCCTAGAAAAATTACTACGCTGTAATTTGCAATGATTTCAGTACTTACCTTGGGCTCTTTGTTGTTACCTATTCCAAGGGCTTTCCATGAGAACTGCTACCTTCAACTATCAGCCAATGGGTCATTCAAGTTTTCCCTCAAAACAGCATAAGCAACACATAAAAGAAAAAAGCAATCTCAATATCAAAAAGTACCTCTCTAAACACTAAACACTCTTTTTCTTTCTTGCTTTTCATCGTTCTAAATCTCAATAAATTGACAAACAAGGCATTAAGACAGACCAGATTTGTTCAAACCAAATCAGGATTTTCATGGCCTGTCTTCTGAGTTTGTTTTTGGCGCTTCTTTTGTTTTTTTCGAGAGCACGTTAAATTTGAAATGTTTCCCTTAAATTCAGTAGAAGAAACTTGAGCAAGAAATTGTGGGGTTGCCTTAGAATCCAAGCCTATGACATATGATTTCAGTTTTTTCATTGCTGATTTACTACTATCACCATCGTCGTCAAGATTTGCCAATTCTTGCTGCAGTAATGGACTCAGATTTCTTCCCGTTCTTGACCTGAAACAAAACAATCGAATGGGATCGAAATTTTCAAAACATATCATCTCCATAGAAAAATCACTACCCTGTAATTTGCAATGATTTCAGTATTTACCAAAGGCTCTTCGTTGTTACCAATCCGAAGGTTCGAAGGGCTCTCCATGGGACCTGCTACCTTCAACTATCCAAAAATGGGTCATTCAAGCTCCCACAAAACAACTTAAGCAAAACATAAAAGAAAAAGGCAATCTCAATATCAAAAAGTTACCTCTCTAAACACTAAACACTCTCTTTTTGTTTCTTCTTTTCCTCATCCTCCTCCTAGATACTGCTGTCTGAAATTCTTTGTTTACGCAAATCAAGAAACAGAACCTTCTAAATCTCAATAAATTGACGAACAAGGCATTATTAAGACACACCAGATTTCTTCAAAGCAAATCAGGATTTTCATGGGCTGCCTTCTGAGTTTCCTTTTGGCGCTTCTTTTGTTTTCTCGAGAGCACGTTAAATTAGAAATGTTTCCCTGAAATTCAGTAGAAGAAGCGTGAGCAGCAAATTGTGGGGTTGCCTTCGAATCCAAGCCTATGACATATGATTTCAGTGTTTTCATTGCTGATTTACGACTATCACCGTCGTCGTCAAGATTTGCCAAATCTTGCCCCCTATAATGGACTCAGATTTGTTCGCGTTGTCCACCTGAAACAAAACAATCAAATGGGATCGAAATTATCAAAATATATCATCTCCCTAAAAAAATCACTACTCTGTAATTTGCAATGATTTCAATAGTTACCAAAGGCTCTTTACTGTTACCAATTCGAAGGGCTGTCCATGAGAACTGCTACCTTCCACTATCAGATAATGGGTCATTCAAGCTTTCCCTCAAAACAGCATAAGCAAAACATAAAAGAAAAAAGCAATCTCAATCACAAAAAGTTACCTCTCTAAACACTAAACACTCTTTTTCTTTCTTGCTTTTCATCGTTCTAAATCTCAATAAATTGACAAACAAGGCATTAAGACAGACCAGATTTGTTCAAACCAAATCAGGATTTTCATGGGCTGTCTTCTGAGTTTGTTTTTGGCGCTTCTTTTGTTTTTTTCGAGAGCACGTTAAATTTGAAATGTTTCCCTTAAATTTAGTAGAAAAAACATGAGCAAGAAATTATGGGGTTGCCTTAGAATCCAAGCCAGTGACATATTATTTCAGTGTTTTCATTGTTGATTTACGACTATCACCATCGTCGTCAAGATTTGCCAATTCTTGACGCAGTAATGGACTCAGATTTCTTCCCGTTGTTGACCTGAAACAAAACAATCCAATGGGATTGAAATTATTAAAATATATCATCTCCCTAGAAAAATTACTACGCTGTAATTTGCAATGATTTCAGTACTTACCTTGGGCTCTTTGTTGTTACCTATTCCAAGGGCTTTCCATGAGAACTGCTACCTTCAACTATCAGCCAATGGGTCATTCAAGTTTTCCCTCAAAACAGCATAAGCAACACATAAAAGAAAAAAGCAATCTCAATATCAAAAAGTACCTCTCTAAACACTAAACACTCTTTTTCTTTCTTGCTTTTCATCGTTCTAAATCTCAATAAATTGACAAACAAGGCATTAAGACAGACCAGATTTGTTCAAACCAAATCAGGATTTTCATGGCCTGTCTTCTGAGTTTGTTTTTGGCGCTTCTTTTGTTTTTTTCGAGAGCACGTTAAATTTGAAATGTTTCCCTTAAATTCAGTAGAAGAAACTTGAGCAAGAAATTGTGGGGTTGCCTTAGAATCCAAGCCTATGACATATGATTTCAGTTTTTTCATTGCTGATTTACTACTATCACCATCGTCGTCAAGATTTGCCAATTCTTGCTGCAGTAATGGACTCAGATTTCTTCCCGTTCTTGACCTGAAACAAAACAATCGAATGGGATCGAAATTTTCAAAACATATCATCTCCATAGAAAAATCACTACCCTGTAATTTGCAATGATTTCAGTATTTACCAAAGGCTCTTCGTTGTTACCAATCCGAAGGTTCGAAGGGCTCTCCATGGGACCTGCTACCTTCAACTATCCAAAAATGGGTCATTCAAGCTCCCACAAAACAACTTAAGCAAAACATAAAAGAAAAAGGCAATCTCAATATCAAAAAGTTACCTCTCTAAACACTAAACACTCTCTTTTTGTTTCTTCTTTTCCTCATCCTCCTCCTAGATACTGCTGTCTGAAATTCTTTGTTTACGCAAATCAAGAAACAGAACCTTCTAAATCTCAATAAATTGACGAACAAGGCATTATTAAGACACACCAGATTTCTTCAAAGCAAATCAGGATTTTCATGGGCTGCCTTCTGAGTTTCCTTTTGGCGCTTCTTTTGTTTTCTCGAGAGCACGTTAAATTAGAAATGTTTCCCTGAAATTCAGTAGAAGAAGCGTGAGCAGCAAATTGTGGGGTTGCCTTCGAATCCAAGCCTATGACATATGATTTCAGTGTTTTCATTGCTGATTTACGACTATCACCGTCGTCGTCAAGATTTGCCAAATCTTGCCCCCTATAATGGACTCAGATTTGTTCGCGTTGTCCACCTGAAACAAAACAATCAAATGGGATCGAAATTATCAAAATATATCATCTCCCTAAAAAAATCACTACTCTGTAATTTGCAATGATTTCAATAGTTACCAAAGGCTCTTTACTGTTACCAATTCGAAGGGCTGTCCATGAGAACTGCTACCTTCCACTATCAGATAATGGGTCATTCAAGCTTTCCCTCAAAACAGCATAAGCAAAACATAAAAGAAAAAAGCAATCTCAATCACAAAAAGTTACCTCTCTAAACACTAAACACTCTTTTTCTTTCTTGCTTTTCATCGTTCTAAATCTCAATAAATTGACAAACAAGGCATTAAGACAGACCAGATTTGTTCAAACCAAATCAGGATTTTCATGGGCTGTCTTCTGAGTTTGTTTTTGGCGCTTCTTTTGTTTTTTTCGAGAGCACGTTAAATTTGAAATGTTTCCCTTAAATTTAGTAGAAAAAACATGAGCAAGAAATTATGGGGTTGCCTTAGAATCCAAGCCAGTGACATATTATTTCAGTGTTTTCATTGTTGATTTACGACTATCACCATCGTCGTCAAGATTTGCCAATTCTTGACGCAGTAATGGACTCAGATTTCTTCCCGTTGTTGACCTGAAACAAAACAATCCAATGGGATTGAAATTATTAAAATATATCATCTCCCTAGAAAAATTACTACGCTGTAATTTGCAATGATTTCAGTACTTACCTTGGGCTCTTTCTTGTTACCTATTCCAAGGGCTTTCCATGAGAACTGCTACCTTCAACTATCAGCCAATGGGTCATTCAAGTTTTCCCTCAAAACAGCATAAGCAACACATAAAAGAAAAAAGCAATCTCAATATCAAAAAGTACCTCTCTAAACACTAAACACTCTTTTTCTTTCTTGCTTTTCATCGTTCTAAATCTCAATAAATTGACAAACAAGGCATTAAGACAGACCAGATTTGTTCAAACCAAATCAGGATTTTCATGGCCTGTCTTCTGAGTTTGTTTTTGGCGCTTCTTTTGTTTTTTTCGAGAGCACGTTAAATTTGAAATGTTTCCCTTAAATTCAGTAGAAGAAACTTGAGCAAGAAATTGTGGGGTTGCCTTAGAATCCAAGCCTATGACATATGATTTCAGTTTTTTCATTGCTGATTTACTACTATCACCATCGTCGTCAAGATTTGCCAATTCTTGCTGCAGTAATGGACTCAGATTTCTTCCCGTTCTTGACCTGAAACAAAACAATCGAATGGGATCGAAATTTTCAAAACATATCATCTCCATAGAAAAATCACTACCCTGTAATTTGCAATGATTTCAGTATTTACCAAAGGCTCTTCGTTGTTACCAATCCGAAGGTTCGAAGGGCTCTCCATGGGACCTGCTACCTTCAACTATCCAAAAATGGGTCATTCAAGCTCCCACAAAACAACTTAAGCAAAACATAAAAGAAAAAGGCAATCTCAATATCAAAAAGTTACCTCTCTAAACACTAAACACTCTCTTTTTGTTTCTTCTTTTCCTCATCCTCCTCCTAGATACTGCTGTCTGAAATTCTTTGTTTACGCAAATCAAGAAACAGAACCTTCTAAATCTCAATAAATTGACGAACAAGGCATTATTAAGACACACCAGATTTCTTCAAAGCAAATCAGGATTTTCATGGGCTGCCTTCTGAGTTTCCTTTTGGCGCTTCTTTTGTTTTCTCGAGAGCACGTTAAATTAGAAATGTTTCCCTGAAATTCAGTAGAAGAAGCGTGAGCAGCAAATTGTGGGGTTGCCTTCGAATCCAAGCCTATGACATATGATTTCAGTGTTTTCATTGCTGATTTACGACTATCACCGTCGTCGTCAAGATTTGCCAAATCTTGCCCCCTATAATGGACTCAGATTTGTTCGCGTTGTCCACCTGAAACAAAACAATCAAATGGGATCGAAATTATCAAAATATATCATCTCCCTAAAAAAATCACTACTCTGTAATTTGCAATGATTTCAATAGTTACCAAAGGCTCTTTACTGTTACCAATTCGAAGGGCTGTCCATGAGAACTGCTACCTTCCACTATCAGATAATGGGTCATTCAAGCTTTCCCTCAAAACAGCATAAGCAAAACATAAAAGAAAAAAGCAATCTCAATCACAAAAAGTTACCTCTCTAAACACTAAACACTCTTTTTCTTTCTTGCTTTTCATCGTTCTAAATCTCAATAAATTGACAAACAAGGCATTAAGACAGACCAGATTTGTTCAAACCAAATCAGGATTTTCATGGGCTGTCTTCTGAGTTTGTTTTTGGCGCTTCTTTTGTTTTTTTCGAGAGCACGTTAAATTTGAAATGTTTCCCTTAAATTTAGTAGAAAAAACATGAGCAAGAAATTATGGGGTTGCCTTAGAATCCAAGCCAGTGACATATTATTTCAGTGTTTTCATTGTTGATTTACGACTATCACCATCGTCGTCAAGATTTGCCAATTCTTGACGCAGTAATGGACTCAGATTTCTTCCCGTTGTTGACCTGAAACAAAACAATCCAATGGGATTGAAATTATTAAAATATATCATCTCCCTAGAAAAATTACTACGCTGTAATTTGCAATGATTTCAGTACTTACCTTGGGCTCTTTGTTGTTACCTATTCCAAGGGCTTTCCATGAGAACTGCTACCTTCAACTATCAGCCAATGGGTCATTCAAGTTTTCCCTCAAAACAGCATAAGCAACACATAAAAGAAAAAAGCAATCTCAATATCAAAAAGTACCTCTCTAAACACTAAACACTCTTTTTCTTTCTTGCTTTTCATCGTTCTAAATCTCAATAAATTGACAAACAAGGCATTAAGACAGACCAGATTTGTTCAAACCAAATCAGGATTTTCATGGCCTGTCTTCTGAGTTTGTTTTTGGCGCTTCTTTTGTTTTTTTCGAGAGCACGTTAAATTTGAAATGTTTCCCTTAAATTCAGTAGAAGAAACTTGAGCAAGAAATTGTGGGGTTGCCTTAGAATCCAAGCCTATGACATATGATTTCAGTTTTTTCATTGCTGATTTACTACTATCACCATCGTCGTCAAGATTTGCCAATTCTTGCTGCAGTAATGGACTCAGATTTCTTCCCGTTCTTGACCTGAAACAAAACAATCGAATGGGATCGAAATTTTCAAAACATATCATCTCCATAGAAAAATCACTACCCTGTAATTTGCAATGATTTCAGTATTTACCAAAGGCTCTTCGTTGTTACCAATCCGAAGGTTCGAAGGGCTCTCCATGGGACCTGCTACCTTCAACTATCCAAAAATGGGTCATTCAAGCTCCCACAAAACAACTTAAGCAAAACATAAAAGAAAAAGGCAATCTCAATATCAAAAAGTTACCTCTCTAAACACTAAACACTCTCTTTTTGTTTCTTCTTTTCCTCATCCTCCTCCTAGATACTGCTGTCTGAAATTCTTTGTTTACGCAAATCAAGAAACAGAACCTTCTAAATCTCAATAAATTGACGAACAAGGCATTATTAAGACACACCAGATTTCTTCAAAGCAAATCAGGATTTTCATGGGCTGCCTTCTGAGTTTCCTTTTGGCGCTTCTTTTGTTTTCTCGAGAGCACGTTAAATTAGAAATGTTTCCCTGAAATTCAGTAGAAGAAGCGTGAGCAGCAAATTGTGGGGTTGCCTTCGAATCCAAGCCTATGACATATGATTTCAGTGTTTTCATTGCTGATTTACGACTATCACCGTCGTCGTCAAGATTTGCCAAATCTTGCCCCCTATAATGGACTCAGATTTGTTCGCGTTGTCCACCTGAAACAAAACAATCAAATGGGATCGAAATTATCAAAATATATCATCTCCCTAAAAAAATCACTACTCTGTAATTTGCAATGATTTCAATAGTTACCAAAGGCTCTTTACTGTTACCAATTCGAAGGGCTGTCCATGAGAACTGCTACCTTCCACTATCAGATAATGGGTCATTCAAGCTTTCCCTCAAAACAGCATAAGCAAAACATAAAAGAAAAAAGCAATCTCAATCACAAAAAGTTACCTCTCTAAACACTAAACACTCTTTTTCTTTCTTGCTTTTCATCGTTCTAAATCTCAATAAATTGACAAACAAGGCATTAAGACAGACCAGATTTGTTCAAACCAAATCAGGATTTTCATGGGCTGTCTTCTGAGTTTGTTTTTGGCGCTTCTTTTGTTTTTTTCGAGAGCACGTTAAATTTGAAATGTTTCCCTTAAATTTAGTAGAAAAAACATGAGCAAGAAATTATGGGGTTGCCTTAGAATCCAAGCCAGTGACATATTATTTCAGTGTTTTCATTGTTGATTTACGACTATCACCATCGTCGTCAAGATTTGCCAATTCTTGACGCAGTAATGGACTCAGATTTCTTCCCGTTGTTGACCTGAAACAAAACAATCCAATGGGATTGAAATTATTAAAATATATCATCTCCCTAGAAAAATTACTACGCTGTAATTTGCAATGATTTCAGTACTTACCTTGGGCTCTTTCTTGTTACCTATTCCAAGGGCTTTCCATGAGAACTGCTACCTTCAACTATCAGCCAATGGGTCATTCAAGTTTTCCCTCAAAACAGCATAAGCAACACATAAAAGAAAAAAGCAATCTCAATATCAAAAAGTACCTCTCTAAACACTAAACACTCTTTTTCTTTCTTGCTTTTCATCGTTCTAAATCTCAATAAATTGACAAACAAGGCATTAAGACAGACCAGATTTGTTCAAACCAAATCAGGATTTTCATGGCCTGTCTTCTGAGTTTGTTTTTGGCGCTTCTTTTGTTTTTTTCGAGAGCACGTTAAATTTGAAATGTTTCCCTTAAATTCAGTAGAAGAAACTTGAGCAAGAAATTGTGGGGTTGCCTTAGAATCCAAGCCTATGACATATGATTTCAGTTTTTTCATTGCTGATTTACTACTATCACCATCGTCGTCAAGATTTGCCAATTCTTGCTGCAGTAATGGACTCAGATTTCTTCCCGTTCTTGACCTGAAACAAAACAATCGAATGGGATCGAAATTTTCAAAACATATCATCTCCATAGAAAAATCACTACCCTGTAATTTGCAATGATTTCAGTATTTACCAAAGGCTCTTCGTTGTTACCAATCCGAAGGTTCGAAGGGCTCTCCATGGGACCTGCTACCTTCAACTATCCAAAAATGGGTCATTCAAGCTCCCACAAAACAACTTAAGCAAAACATAAAAGAAAAAGGCAATCTCAATATCAAAAAGTTACCTCTCTAAACACTAAACACTCTCTTTTTGTTTCTTCTTTTCCTCATCCTCCTCCTAGATACTGCTGTCTGAAATTCTTTGTTTACGCAAATCAAGAAACAGAACCTTCTAAATCTCAATAAATTGACGAACAAGGCATTATTAAGACACACCAGATTTCTTCAAAGCAAATCAGGATTTTCATGGGCTGCCTTCTGAGTTTCCTTTTGGCGCTTCTTTTGTTTTCTCGAGAGCACGTTAAATTAGAAATGTTTCCCTGAAATTCAGTAGAAGAAGCGTGAGCAGCAAATTGTGGGGTTGCCTTCGAATCCAAGCCTATGACATATGATTTCAGTGTTTTCATTGCTGATTTACGACTATCACCGTCGTCGTCAAGATTTGCCAAATCTTGCCCCCTATAATGGACTCAGATTTGTTCGCGTTGTCCACCTGAAACAAAACAATCAAATGGGATCGAAATTATCAAAATATATCATCTCCCTAAAAAAATCACTACTCTGTAATTTGCAATGATTTCAATAGTTACCAAAGGCTCTTTACTGTTACCAATTCGAAGGGCTGTCCATGAGAACTGCTACCTTCCACTATCAGATAATGGGTCATTCAAGCTTTCCCTCAAAACAGCATAAGCAAAACATAAAAGAAAAAAGCAATCTCAATCACAAAAAGTTACCTCTCTAAACACTAAACACTCTTTTTCTTTCTTGCTTTTCATCGTTCTAAATCTCAATAAATTGACAAACAAGGCATTAAGACAGACCAGATTTGTTCAAACCAAATCAGGATTTTCATGGGCTGTCTTCTGAGTTTGTTTTTGGCGCTTCTTTTGTTTTTTTCGAGAGCACGTTAAATTTGAAATGTTTCCCTTAAATTTAGTAGAAAAAACATGAGCAAGAAATTATGGGGTTGCCTTAGAATCCAAGCCAGTGACATATTATTTCAGTGTTTTCATTGTTGATTTACGACTATCACCATCGTCGTCAAGATTTGCCAATTCTTGACGCAGTAATGGACTCAGATTTCTTCCCGTTGTTGACCTGAAACAAAACAATCCAATGGGATTGAAATTATTAAAATATATCATCTCCCTAGAAAAATTACTACGCTGTAATTTGCAATGATTTCAGTACTTACCTTGGGCTCTTTGTTGTTACCTATTCCAAGGGCTTTCCATGAGAACTGCTACCTTCAACTATCAGCCAATGGGTCATTCAAGTTTTCCCTCAAAACAGCATAAGCAACACATAAAAGAAAAAAGCAATCTCAATATCAAAAAGTACCTCTCTAAACACTAAACACTCTTTTTCTTTCTTGCTTTTCATCGTTCTAAATCTCAATAAATTGACAAACAAGGCATTAAGACAGACCAGATTTGTTCAAACCAAATCAGGATTTTCATGGCCTGTCTTCTGAGTTTGTTTTTGGCGCTTCTTTTGTTTTTTTCGAGAGCACGTTAAATTTGAAATGTTTCCCTTAAATTCAGTAGAAGAAACTTGAGCAAGAAATTGTGGGGTTGCCTTAGAATCCAAGCCTATGACATATGATTTCAGTTTTTTCATTGCTGATTTACTACTATCACCATCGTCGTCAAGATTTGCCAATTCTTGCTGCAGTAATGGACTCAGATTTCTTCCCGTTCTTGACCTGAAACAAAACAATCGAATGGGATCGAAATTTTCAAAACATATCATCTCCATAGAAAAATCACTACCCTGTAATTTGCAATGATTTCAGTATTTACCAAAGGCTCTTCGTTGTTACCAATCCGAAGGTTCGAAGGGCTCTCCATGGGACCTGCTACCTTCAACTATCCAAAAATGGGTCATTCAAGCTCCCACAAAACAACTTAAGCAAAACATAAAAGAAAAAGGCAATCTCAATATCAAAAAGTTACCTCTCTAAACACTAAACACTCTCTTTTTGTTTCTTCTTTTCCTCATCCTCCTCCTAGATACTGCTGTCTGAAATTCTTTGTTTACGCAAATCAAGAAACAGAACCTTCTAAATCTCAATAAATTGACGAACAAGGCATTATTAAGACACACCAGATTTCTTCAAAGCAAATCAGGATTTTCATGGGCTGCCTTCTGAGTTTCCTTTTGGCGCTTCTTTTGTTTTCTCGAGAGCACGTTAAATTAGAAATGTTTCCCTGAAATTCAGTAGAAGAAGCGTGAGCAGCAAATTGTGGGGTTGCCTTCGAATCCAAGCCTATGACATATGATTTCAGTGTTTTCATTGCTGATTTACGACTATCACCGTCGTCGTCAAGATTTGCCAAATCTTGCCCCCTATAATGGACTCAGATTTGTTCGCGTTGTCCACCTGAAACAAAACAATCAAATGGGATCGAAATTATCAAAATATATCATCTCCCTAAAAAAATCACTACTCTGTAATTTGCAATGATTTCAATAGTTACCAAAGGCTCTTTACTGTTACCAATTCGAAGGGCTGTCCATGAGAACTGCTACCTTCCACTATCAGATAATGGGTCATTCAAGCTTTCCCTCAAAACAGCATAAGCAAAACATAAAAGAAAAAAGCAATCTCAATCACAAAAAGTTACCTCTCTAAACACTAAACACTCTTTTTCTTTCTTGCTTTTCATCGTTCTAAATCTCAATAAATTGACAAACAAGGCATTAAGACAGACCAGATTTGTTCAAACCAAATCAGGATTTTCATGGGCTGTCTTCTGAGTTTGTTTTTGGCGCTTCTTTTGTTTTTTTCGAGAGCACGTTAAATTTGAAATGTTTCCCTTAAATTTAGTAGAAAAAACATGAGCAAGAAATTATGGGGTTGCCTTAGAATCCAAGCCAGTGACATATTATTTCAGTGTTTTCATTGTTGATTTACGACTATCACCATCGTCGTCAAGATTTGCCAATTCTTGACGCAGTAATGGACTCAGATTTCTTCCCGTTGTTGACCTGAAACAAAACAATCCAATGGGATTGAAATTATTAAAATATATCATCTCCCTAGAAAAATTACTACGCTGTAATTTGCAATGATTTCAGTACTTACCTTGGGCTCTTTGTTGTTACCTATTCCAAGGGCTTTCCATGAGAACTGCTACCTTCAACTATCAGCCAATGGGTCATTCAAGTTTTCCCTCAAAACAGCATAAGCAACACATAAAAGAAAAAAGCAATCTCAATATCAAAAAGTACCTCTCTAAACACTAAACACTCTTTTTCTTTCTTGCTTTTCATCGTTCTAAATCTCAATAAATTGACAAACAAGGCATTAAGACAGACCAGATTTGTTCAAACCAAATCAGGATTTTCATGGCCTGTCTTCTGAGTTTGTTTTTGGCGCTTCTTTTGTTTTTTTCGAGAGCACGTTAAATTTGAAATGTTTCCCTTAAATTCAGTAGAAGAAACTTGAGCAAGAAATTGTGGGGTTGCCTTAGAATCCAAGCCTATGACATATGATTTCAGTTTTTTCATTGCTGATTTACTACTATCACCATCGTCGTCAAGATTTGCCAATTCTTGCTGCAGTAATGGACTCGGATTTCTTCCCGTTCTTGACCTGAAACAAAACAATCGAATGGGATCGAAATTTTCAAAACATATCATCTCCATAGAAAAATCACTACCCTGTAATTTGCAATGATTTCAGTATTTACCAAAGGCTCTTCGTTGTTACCAATCCGAAGGTTCGAAGGGCTCTCCATGGGACCTGCTACCTTCAACTATCCAAAAATGGGTCATTCAAGCTCCCACAAAACAACTTAAGCAAAACATAAAAGAAAAAGGCAATCTCAATATCAAAAAGTTACCTCTCTAAACACTAAACACTCTCTTTTTGTTTCTTCTTTTCCTCATCCTCCTCCTAGATACTGCTGTCTGAAATTCTTTGTTTACGCAAATCAAGAAACAGAACCTTCTAAATCTCAATAAATTGACGAACAAGGCATTATTAAGACACACCAGATTTCTTCAAAGCAAATCAGGATTTTCATGGGCTGCCTTCTGAGTTTCCTTTTGGCGCTTCTTTTGTTTTCTCGAGAGCACGTTAAATTAGAAATGTTTCCCTGAAATTCAGTAGAAGAAGCGTGAGCAGCAAATTGTGGGGTTGCCTTCGAATCCAAGCCTATGACATATGATTTCAGTGTTTTCATTGCTGATTTACGACTATCACCGTCGTCGTCAAGATTTGCCAAATCTTGCCCCCTATAATGGACTCAGATTTGTTCGCGTTGTCCACCTGAAACAAAACAATCAAATGGGATCGAAATTATCAAAATATATCATCTCCCTAAAAAAATCACTACTCTGTAATTTGCAATGATTTCAATAGTTACCAAAGGCTCTTTACTGTTACCAATTCGAAGGGCTGTCCATGAGAACTGCTACCTTCCACTATCAGATAATGGGTCATTCAAGCTTTCCCTCAAAACAGCATAAGCAAAACATAAAAGAAAAAAGCAATCTCAATCACAAAAAGTTACCTCTCTAAACACTAAACACTCTTTTTCTTTCTTGCTTTTCATCGTTCTAAATCTCAATAAATTGACAAACAAGGCATTAAGACAGACCAGATTTGTTCAAACCAAATCAGGATTTTCATGGGCTGTCTTCTGAGTTTGTTTTTGGCGCTTCTTTTGTTTTTTTCGAGAGCACGTTAAATTTGAAATGTTTCCCTTAAATTTAGTAGAAAAAACATGAGCAAGAAATTATGGGGTTGCCTTAGAATCCAAGCCAGTGACATATTATTTCAGTGTTTTCATTGTTGATTTACGACTATCACCATCGTCGTCAAGATTTGCCAATTCTTGACGCAGTAATGGACTCAGATTTCTTCCCGTTGTTGACCTGAAACAAAACAATCCAATGGGATTGAAATTATTAAAATATATCATCTCCCTAGAAAAATTACTACGCTGTAATTTGCAATGATTTCAGTACTTACCTTGGGCTCTTTGTTGTTACCTATTCCAAGGGCTTTCCATGAGAACTGCTACCTTCAACTATCAGCCAATGGGTCATTCAAGTTTTACCTCAAAACAGCATAAGCAACACATAAAAGAAAAAAGCAATCTCAATATCAAAAAGTACCTCTCTAAACACTAAACACTCTTTTTCTTTCTTGCTTTTCATCGTTCTAAATCTCAATAAATTGACAAACAAGGCATTAAGACAGACCAGATTTGTTCAAACCAAATCAGGATTTTCATGGCCTGTCTTCTGAGTTTGTTTTTGGCGCTTCTTTTGTTTTTTTCGAGAGCACGTTAAATTTGAAATGTTTCCCTTAAATTCAGTAGAAGAAACTTGAGCAAGAAATTGTGGGGTTGCCTTAGAATCCAAGCCTATGACATATGATTTCAGTTTTTTCATTGCTGATTTACTACTATCACCATCGTCGTCAAGATTTGCCAATTCTTGCTGCAGTAATGGACTCAGATTTCTTCCCGTTCTTGACCTGAAACAAAACAATCGAATGGGATCGAAATTTTCAAAACATATCATCTCCATAGAAAAATCACTACCCTGTAATTTGCAATGATTTCAGTATTTACCAAAGGCTCTTCGTTGTTACCAATCCGAAGGTTCGAAGGGCTCTCCATGGGACCTGCTACCTTCAACTATCCAAAAATGGGTCATTCAAGCTCCCACAAAACAACTTAAGCAAAACATAAAAGAAAAAGGCAATCTCAATATCAAAAAGTTACCTCTCTAAACACTAAACACTCTCTTTTTGTTTCTTCTTTTCCTCATCCTCCTCCTAGATACTGCTGTCTGAAATTCTTTGTTTACGCAAATCAAGAAACAGAACCTTCTAAATCTCAATAAATTGACGAACAAGGCATTATTAAGACACACCAGATTTCTTCAAAGCAAATCAGGATTTTCATGGGCTGCCTTCTGAGTTTCCTTTTGGCGCTTCTTTTGTTTTCTCGAGAGCACGTTAAATTAGAAATGTTTCCCTGAAATTCAGTAGAAGAAGCGTGAGCAGCAAATTGTGGGGTTGCCTTCGAATCCAAGCCTATGACATATGATTTCAGTGTTTTCATTGCTGATTTACGACTATCACCGTCGTCGTCAAGATTTGCCAAATCTTGCCCCCTATAATGGACTCAGATTTGTTCGCGTTGTCCACCTGAAACAAAACAATCAAATGGGATCGAAATTATCAAAATATATCATCTCCCTAAAAAAATCACTACTCTGTAATTTGCAATGATTTCAATAGTTACCAAAGGCTCTTTACTGTTACCAATTCGAAGGGCTGTCCATGAGAACTGCTACCTTCCACTATCAGATAATGGGTCATTCAAGCTTTCCCTCAAAACAGCATAAGCAAAACATAAAAGAAAAAAGCAATCTCAATCACAAAAAGTTACCTCTCTAAACACTAAACACTCTTTTTCTTTCTTGCTTTTCATCGTTCTAAATCTCAATAAATTGACAAACAAGGCATTAAGACAGACCAGATTTGTTCAAACCAAATCAGGATTTTCATGGGCTGTCTTCTGAGTTTGTTTTTGGCGCTTCTTTTGTTTTTTTCGAGAGCACGTTAAATTTGAAATGTTTCCCTTAAATTTAGTAGAAAAAACATGAGCAAGAAATTATGGGGTTGCCTTAGAATCCAAGCCAGTGACATATTATTTCAGTGTTTTCATTGTTGATTTACGACTATCACCATCGTCGTCAAGATTTGCCAATTCTTGACGCAGTAATGGACTCAGATTTCTTCCCGTTGTTGACCTGAAACAAAACAATCCAATGGGATTGAAATTATTAAAATATATCATCTCCCTAGAAAAATTACTACGCTGTAATTTGCAATGATTTCAGTACTTACCTTGGGCTCTTTGTTGTTACCTATTCCAAGGGCTTTCCATGAGAACTGCTACCTTCAACTATCAGCCAATGGGTCATTCAAGTTTTCCCTCAAAACAGCATAAGCAACACATAAAAGAAAAAAGCAATCTCAATATCAAAAAGTACCTCTCTAAACACTAAACACTCTTTTTCTTTCTTGCTTTTCATCGTTCTAAATCTCAATAAATTGACAAACAAGGCATTAAGACAGACCAGATTTGTTCAAACCAAATCAGGATTTTCATGGCCTGTCTTCTGAGTTTGTTTTTGGCGCTTCTTTTGTTTTTTTCGAGAGCACGTTAAATTTGAAATGTTTCCCTTAAATTCAGTAGAAGAAACTTGAGCAAGAAATTGTGGGGTTGCCTTAGAATCCAAGCCTATGACATATGATTTCAGTTTTTTCATTGCTGATTTACTACTATCACCATCGTCGTCAAGATTTGCCAATTCTTGCTGCAGTAATGGACTCGGATTTCTTCCCGTTCTTGACCTGAAACAAAACAATCGAATGGGATCGAAATTTTCAAAACATATCATCTCCATAGAAAAATCACTACCCTGTAATTTGCAATGATTTCAGTATTTACCAAAGGCTCTTCGTTGTTACCAATCCGAAGGTTCGAAGGGCTCTCCATGGGACCTGCTACCTTCAACTATCCAAAAATGGGTCATTCAAGCTCCCACAAAACAACTTAAGCAAAACATAAAAGAAAAAGGCAATCTCAATATCAAAAAGTTACCTCTCTAAACACTAAACACTCTCTTTTTGTTTCTTCTTTTCCTCATCCTCCTCCTAGATACTGCTGTCTGAAATTCTTTGTTTACGCAAATCAAGAAACAGAACCTTCTAAATCTCAATAAATTGACGAACAAGGCATTATTAAGACACACCAGATTTCTTCAAAGCAAATCAGGATTTTCATGGGCTGCCTTCTGAGTTTCCTTTTGGCGCTTCTTTTGTTTTCTCGAGAGCACGTTAAATTAGAAATGTTTCCCTGAAATTCAGTAGAAGAAGCGTGAGCAGCAAATTGTGGGGTTGCCTTCGAATCCAAGCCTATGACATATGATTTCAGTGTTTTCATTGCTGATTTACGACTATCACCGTCGTCGTCAAGATTTGCCAAATCTTGCCCCCTATAATGGACTCAGATTTGTTCGCGTTGTCCACCTGAAACAAAACAATCAAATGGGATCGAAATTATCAAAATATATCATCTCCCTAAAAAAATCACTACTCTGTAATTTGCAATGATTTCAATAGTTACCAAAGGCTCTTTACTGTTACCAATTCGAAGGGCTGTCCATGAGAACTGCTACCTTCCACTATCAGATAATGGGTCATTCAAGCTTTCCCTCAAAACAGCATAAGCAAAACATAAAAGAAAAAAGCAATCTCAATCACAAAAAGTTACCTCTCTAAACACTAAACACTCTTTTTCTTTCTTGCTTTTCATCGTTCTAAATCTCAATAAATTGACAAACAAGGCATTAAGACAGACCAGATTTGTTCAAACCAAATCAGGATTTTCATGGGCTGTCTTCTGAGTTTGTTTTTGGCGCTTCTTTTGTTTTTTTCGAGAGCACGTTAAATTTGAAATGTTTCCCTTAAATTTAGTAGAAAAAACATGAGCAAGAAATTATGGGGTTGCCTTAGAATCCAAGCCAGTGACATATTATTTCAGTGTTTTCATTGTTGATTTACGACTATCACCATCGTCGTCAAGATTTGCCAATTCTTGACGCAGTAATGGACTCAGATTTCTTCCCGTTGTTGACCTGAAACAAAACAATCCAATGGGATTGAAATTATTAAAATATATCATCTCCCTAGAAAAATTACTACGCTGTAATTTGCAATGATTTCAGTACTTACCTTGGGCTCTTTGTTGTTACCTATTCCAAGGGCTTTCCATGAGAACTGCTACCTTCAACTATCAGCCAATGGGTCATTCAAGTTTTCCCTCAAAACAGCATAAGCAACACATAAAAGAAAAAAGCAATCTCAATATCAAAAAGTACCTCTCTAAACACTAAACACTCTTTTTCTTTCTTGCTTTTCATCGTTCTAAATCTCAATAAATTGACAAACAAGGCATTAAGACAGACCAGATTTGTTCAAACCAAATCAGGATTTTCATGGCCTGTCTTCTGAGTTTGTTTTTGGCGCTTCTTTTGTTTTTTTCGAGAGCACGTTAAATTTGAAATGTTTCCCTTAAATTCAGTAGAAGAAACTTGAGCAAGAAATTGTGGGGTTGCCTTAGAATCCAAGCCTATGACATATGATTTCAGTTTTTTCATTGCTGATTTACTACTATCACCATCGTCGTCAAGATTTGCCAATTCTTGCTGCAGTAATGGACTCAGATTTCTTCCCGTTCTTGACCTGAAACAAAACAATCGAATGGGATCGAAATTTTCAAAACATATCATCTCCATAGAAAAATCACTACCCTGTAATTTGCAATGATTTCAGTATTTACCAAAGGCTCTTCGTTGTTACCAATCCGAAGGTTCGAAGGGCTCTCCATGGGACCTGCTACCTTCAACTATCCAAAAATGGGTCATTCAAGCTCCCACAAAACAACTTAAGCAAAACATAAAAGAAAAAGGCAATCTCAATATCAAAAAGTTACCTCTCTAAACACTAAACACTCTCTTTTTGTTTCTTCTTTTCCTCATCCTCCTCCTAGATACTGCTGTCTGAAATTCTTTGTTTACGCAAATCAAGAAACAGAACCTTCTAAATCTCAATAAATTGACGAACAAGGCATTATTAAGACACACCAGATATTAAGACACACCAGATTTCTTCAAAGCAAATCAGGATTTTCATGGGCTGCCTTCTGAGTTTCCTTTTGGCGCTTCTTTTGTTTTCTCGAGAGCACGTTAAATTAGAAATGTTTCCCTGAAATTCAGTAGAAGAAGCGTGAGCAGCAAATTGTGGGGTTGCCTTCGAATCCAAGCCTATGACATATGATTTCAGTGTTTTCATTGCTGATTTACGACTATCACCGTCGTCGTCAAGATTTGCCAAATCTTGCCCCCTATAATGGACTCAGATTTGTTCGCGTTGTCCACCTGAAACAAAACAATCAAATGGGATCGAAATTATCAAAATATATCATCTCCCTAAAAAAATCACTACTCTGTAATTTGCAATGATTTCAATAGTTACCAAAGGCTCTTTACTGTTACCAATTCGAAGGGCTGTCCATGAGAACTGCTACCTTCCACTATCAGATAATGGGTCATTCAAGCTTTCCCTCAAAACAGCATAAGCAAAACATAAAAGAAAAAAGCAATCTCAATCACAAAAAGTTACCTCTCTAAACACTAAACACTCTTTTTCTTTCTTGCTTTTCATCGTTCTAAATCTCAATAAATTGACAAACAAGGCATTAAGACAGACCAGATTTGTTCAAACCAAATCAGGATTTTCATGGGCTGTCTTCTGAGTTTGTTTTTGGCGCTTCTTTTGTTTTTTTCGAGAGCACGTTAAATTTGAAATGTTTCCCTTAAATTTAGTAGAAAAAACATGAGCAAGAAATTATGGGGTTGCCTTAGAATCCAAGCCAGTGACATATTATTTCAGTGTTTTCATTGTTGATTTACGACTATCACCATCGTCGTCAAGATTTGCCAATTCTTGACGCAGTAATGGACTCAGATTTCTTCCCGTTGTTGACCTGAAACAAAACAATCCAATGGGATTGAAATTATTAAAATATATCATCTCCCTAGAAAAATTACTACGCTGTAATTTGCAATGATTTCAGTACTTACCTTGGGCTCTTTGTTGTTACCTATTCCAAGGGCTTTCCATGAGAACTGCTACCTTCAACTATCAGCCAATGGGTCATTCAAGTTTTCCCTCAAAACAGCATAAGCAACACATAAAAGAAAAAAGCAATCTCAATATCAAAAAGTACCTCTCTAAACACTAAACACTCTTTTTCTTTCTTGCTTTTCATCGTTCTAAATCTCAATAAATTGACAAACAAGGCATTAAGACAGACCAGATTTGTTCAAACCAAATCAGGATTTTCATGGCCTGTCTTCTGAGTTTGTTTTTGGCGCTTCTTTTGTTTTTTTCGAGAGCACGTTAAATTTGAAATGTTTCCCTTAAATTCAGTAGAAGAAACTTGAGCAAGAAATTGTGGGGTTGCCTTAGAATCCAAGCCTATGACATATGATTTCAGTTTTTTCATTGCTGATTTACTACTATCACCATCGTCGTCAAGATTTGCCAATTCTTGCTGCAGTAATGGACTCAGATTTCTTCCCGTTCTTGACCTGAAACAAAACAATCGAATGGGATCGAAATTTTCAAAACATATCATCTCCATAGAAAAATCACTACCCTGTAATTTGCAATGATTTCAGTATTTACCAAAGGCTCTTCGTTGTTACCAATCCGAAGGTTCGAAGGGCTCTCCATGGGACCTGCTACCTTCAACTATCCAAAAATGGGTCATTCAAGCTCCCACAAAACAACTTAAGCAAAACATAAAAGAAAAAGGCAATCTCAATATCAAAAAGTTACCTCTCTAAACACTAAACACTCTCTTTTTGTTTCTTCTTTTCCTCATCCTCCTCCTAGATACTGCTGTCTGAAATTCTTTGTTTACGCAAATCAAGAAACAGAACCTTCTAAATCTCAATAAATTGACGAACAAGGCATTATTAAGACACACCAGATTTCTTCAAAGCAAATCAGGATTTTCATGGGCTGCCTTCTGAGTTTCCTTTTGGCGCTTCTTTTGTTTTCTCGAGAGCACGTTAAATTAGAAATGTTTCCCTGAAATTCAGTAGAAGAAGCGTGAGCAGCAAATTGTGGGGTTGCCTTCGAATCCAAGCCTATGACATATGATTTCAGTGTTTTCATTGCTGATTTACGACTATCACCGTCGTCGTCAAGATTTGCCAAATCTTGCCCCCTATAATGGACTCAGATTTGTTCGCGTTGTCCACCTGAAACAAAACAATCAAATGGGATCGAAATTATCAAAATATATCATCTCCCTAAAAAAATCACTACTCTGTAATTTGCAATGATTTCAATAGTTACCAAAGGCTCTTTACTGTTACCAATTCGAAGGGCTGTCCATGAGAACTGCTACCTTCCACTATCAGATAATGGGTCATTCAAGCTTTCCCTCAAAACAGCATAAGCAAAACATAAAAGAAAAAAGCAATCTCAATCACAAAAAGTTACCTCTCTAAACACTAAACACTCTTTTTCTTTCTTGCTTTTCATCGTTCTAAATCTCAATAAATTGACAAACAAGGCATTAAGACAGACCAGATTTGTTCAAACCAAATCAGGATTTTCATGGGCTGTCTTCTGAGTTTGTTTTTGGCGCTTCTTTTGTTTTTTTCGAGAGCACGTTAAATTTGAAATGTTTCCCTTAAATTTAGTAGAAAAAACATGAGCAAGAAATTATGGGGTTGCCTTAGAATCCAAGCCAGTGACATATTATTTCAGTGTTTTCATTGTTGATTTACGACTATCACCATCGTCGTCAAGATTTGCCAATTCTTGACGCAGTAATGGACTCAGATTTCTTCCCGTTGTTGACCTGAAACAAAACAATCCAATGGGATTGAAATTATTAAAATATATCATCTCCCTAGAAAAATTACTACGCTGTAATTTGCAATGATTTCAGTACTTACCTTGGGCTCTTTGTTGTTACCTATTCCAAGGGCTTTCCATGAGAACTGCTACCTTCAACTATCAGCCAATGGGTCATTCAAGTTTTCCCTCAAAACAGCATAAGCAACACATAAAAGAAAAAAGCAATCTCAATATCAAAAAGTACCTCTCTAAACACTAAACACTCTTTTTCTTTCTTGCTTTTCATCGTTCTAAATCTCAATAAATTGACAAACAAGGCATTAAGACAGACCAGATTTGTTCAAACCAAATCAGGATTTTCATGGCCTGTCTTCTGAGTTTGTTTTTGGCGCTTCTTTTGTTTTTTTCGAGAGCACGTTAAATTTGAAATGTTTCCCTTAAATTCAGTAGAAGAAACTTGAGCAAGAAATTGTGGGGTTGCCTTAGAATCCAAGCCTATGACATATGATTTCAGTTTTTTCATTGCTGATTTACTACTATCACCATCGTCGTCAAGATTTGCCAATTCTTGCTGCAGTAATGGACTCAGATTTCTTCCCGTTCTTGACCTGAAACAAAACAATCGAATGGGATCGAAATTTTCAAAACATATCATCTCCATAGAAAAATCACTACCCTGTAATTTGCAATGATTTCAGTATTTACCAAAGGCTCTTCGTTGTTACCAATCCGAAGGTTCGAAGGGCTCTCCATGGGACCTGCTACCTTCAACTATCCAAAAATGGGTCATTCAAGCTCCCACAAAACAACTTAAGCAAAACATAAAAGAAAAAGGCAATCTCAATATCAAAAAGTTACCTCTCTAAACACTAAACACTCTCTTTTTGTTTCTTCTTTTCCTCATCCTCCTCCTAGATACTGCTGTCTGAAATTCTTTGTTTACGCAAATCAAGAAACAGAACCTTCTAAATCTCAATAAATTGACGAACAAGGCATTATTAAGACACACCAGATTTCTTCAAAGCAAATCAGGATTTTCATGGGCTGCCTTCTGAGTTTCCTTTTGGCGCTTCTTTTGTTTTCTCGAGAGCACGTTAAATTAGAAATGTTTCCCTGAAATTCAGTAGAAGAAGCGTGAGCAGCAAATTGTGGGGTTGCCTTCGAATCCAAGCCTATGACATATGATTTCAGTGTTTTCATTGCTGATTTACGACTATCACCGTCGTCGTCAAGATTTGCCAAATCTTGCCCCCTATAATGGACTCAGATTTGTTCGCGTTGTCCACCTGAAACAAAACAATCAAATGGGATCGAAATTATCAAAATATATCATCTCCCTAAAAAAATCACTACTCTGTAATTTGCAATGATTTCAATAGTTACCAAAGGCTCTTTACTGTTACCAATTCGAAGGGCTGTCCATGAGAACTGCTACCTTCCACTATCAGATAATGGGTCATTCAAGCTTTCCCTCAAAACAGCATAAGCAAAACATAAAAGAAAAAAGCAATCTCAATCACAAAAAGTTACCTCTCTAAACACTAAACACTCTTTTTCTTTCTTGCTTTTCATCGTTCTAAATCTCAATAAATTGACAAACAAGGCATTAAGACAGACCAGATTTGTTCAAACCAAATCAGGATTTTCATGGGCTGTCTTCTGAGTTTGTTTTTGGCGCTTCTTTTGTTTTTTTCGAGAGCACGTTAAATTTGAAATGTTTCCCTTAAATTTAGTAGAAAAAACATGAGCAAGAAATTATGGGGTTGCCTTAGAATCCAAGCCAGTGACATATTATTTCAGTGTTTTCATTGTTGATTTACGACTATCACCATCGTCGTCAAGATTTGCCAATTCTTGACGCAGTAATGGACTCAGATTTCTTCCCGTTGTTGACCTGAAACAAAACAATCCAATGGGATTGAAATTATTAAAATATATCATCTCCCTAGAAAAATTACTACGCTGTAATTTGCAATGATTTCAGTACTTACCTTGGGCTCTTTGTTGTTACCTATTCCAAGGGCTTTCCATGAGAACTGCTACCTTCAACTATCAGCCAATGGGTCATTCAAGTTTTCCCTCAAAACAGCATAAGCAACACATAAAAGAAAAAAGCAATCTCAATATCAAAAAGTACCTCTCTAAACACTAAACACTCTTTTTCTTTCTTGCTTTTCATCGTTCTAAATCTCAATAAATTGACAAACAAGGCATTAAGACAGACCAGATTTGTTCAAACCAAATCAGGATTTTCATGGCCTGTCTTCTGAGTTTGTTTTTGGCGCTTCTTTTGTTTTTTTCGAGAGCACGTTAAATTTGAAATGTTTCCCTTAAATTCAGTAGAAGAAACTTGAGCAAGAAATTGTGGGGTTGCCTTAGAATCCAAGCCTATGACATATGATTTCAGTTTTTTCATTGCTGATTTACTACTATCACCATCGTCGTCAAGATTTGCCAATTCTTGCTGCAGTAATGGACTCAGATTTCTTCCCGTTCTTGACCTGAAACAAAACAATCGAATGGGATCGAAATTTTCAAAACATATCATCTCCATAGAAAAATCACTACCCTGTAATTTGCAATGATTTCAGTATTTACCAAAGGCTCTTCGTTGTTACCAATCCGAAGGTTCGAAGGGCTCTCCATGGGACCTGCTACCTTCAACTATCCAAAAATGGGTCATTCAAGCTCCCACAAAACAACTTAAGCAAAACATAAAAGAAAAAGGCAATCTCAATATCAAAAAGTTACCTCTCTAAACACTAAACACTCTCTTTTTGTTTCTTCTTTTCCTCATCCTCCTCCTAGATACTGCTGTCTGAAATTCGTTGTTTACGCAAATCAAGAAACAGAACCTTCTAAATCTCAATAAATTGACGAACAAGGCATTATTAAGACACACCAGATTTCTTCAAAGCAAATCAGGATTTTCATGGGCTGCCTTCTGAGTTTCCTTTTGGCGCTTCTTTTGTTTTCTCGAGAGCACGTTAAATTAGAAATGTTTCCCTGAAATTCAGTAGAAGAAGCGTGAGCAGCAAATTGTGGGGTTGCCTTCGAATCCAAGCCTATGACATATGATTTCAGTGTTTTCATTGCTGATTTACGACTATCACCGTCGTCGTCAAGATTTGCCAAATCTTGCCCCCTATAATGGACTCAGATTTGTTCGCGTTGTCCACCTGAAACAAAACAATCAAATGGGATCGAAATTATCAAAATATATCATCTCCCTAAAAAAATCACTACTCTGTAATTTGCAATGATTTCAATAGTTACCAAAGGCTCTTTACTGTTACCAATTCGAAGGGCTGTCCATGAGAACTGCTACCTTCCACTATCAGATAATGGGTCATTCAAGCTTTCCCTCAAAACAGCATAAGCAAAACATAAAAGAAAAAAGCAATCTCAATCACAAAAAGTTACCTCTCTAAACACTAAACACTCTTTTTCTTTCTTGCTTTTCATCGTTCTAAATCTCAATAAATTGACAAACAAGGCATTAAGACAGACCAGATTTGTTCAAACCAAATCAGGATTTTCATGGGCTGTCTTCTGAGTTTGTTTTTGGCGCTTCTTTTGTTTTTTTCGAGAGCACGTTAAATTTGAAATGTTTCCCTTAAATTTAGTAGAAAAAACATGAGCAAGAAATTATGGGGTTGCCTTAGAATCCAAGCCAGTGACATATTATTTCAGTGTTTTCATTGTTGATTTACGACTATCACCATCGTCGTCAAGATTTGCCAATTCTTGACGCAGTAATGGACTCAGATTTCTTCCCGTTGTTGACCTGAAACAAAACAATCCAATGGGATTGAAATTATTAAAATATATCATCTCCCTAGAAAAATTACTACGCTGTAATTTGCAATGATTTCAGTACTTACCTTGGGCTCTTTGTTGTTACCTATTCCAAGGGCTTTCCATGAGAACTGCTACCTTCAACTATCAGCCAATGGGTCATTCAAGTTTTCCCTCAAAACAGCATAAGCAACACATAAAAGAAAAAAGCAATCTCAATATCAAAAAGTACCTCTCTAAACACTAAACACTCTTTTTCTTTCTTGCTTTTCATCGTTCTAAATCTCAATAAATTGACAAACAAGGCATTAAGACAGACCAGATTTGTTCAAACCAAATCAGGATTTTCATGGCCTGTCTTCTGAGTTTGTTTTTGGCGCTTCTTTTGTTTTTTTCGAGAGCACGTTAAATTTGAAATGTTTCCCTTAAATTCAGTAGAAGAAACTTGAGCAAGAAATTGTGGGGTTGCCTTAGAATCCAAGCCTATGACATATGATTTCAGTTTTTTCATTGCTGATTTACTACTATCACCATCGTCGTCAAGATTTGCCAATTCTTGCTGCAGTAATGGACTCAGATTTCTTCCCGTTCTTGACCTGAAACAAAACAATCGAATGGGATCGAAATTTTCAAAACATATCATCTCCATAGAAAAATCACTACCCTGTAATTTGCAATGATTTCAGTATTTACCAAAGGCTCTTCGTTGTTACCAATCCGAAGGTTCGAAGGGCTCTCCATGGGACCTGCTACCTTCAACTATCCAAAAATGGGTCATTCAAGCTCCCACAAAACAACTTAAGCAAAACATAAAAGAAAAAGGCAATCTCAATATCAAAAAGTTACCTCTCTAAACACTAAACACTCTCTTTTTGTTTCTTCTTTTCCTCATCCTCCTCCTAGATACTGCTGTCTGAAATTCTTTGTTTACGCAAATCAAGAAACAGAACCTTCTAAATCTCAATAAATTGACGAACAAGGCATTATTAAGACACACCAGATTTCTTCAAAGCAAATCAGGATTTTCATGGGCTGCCTTCTGAGTTTCCTTTTGGCGCTTCTTTTGTTTTCTCGAGAGCACGTTAAATTAGAAATGTTTCCCTGAAATTCAGTAGAAGAAGCGTGAGCAGCAAATTGTGGGGTTGCCTTCGAATCCAAGCCTATGACATATGATTTCAGTGTTTTCATTGCTGATTTACGACTATCACCGTCGTCGTCAAGATTTGCCAAATCTTGCCCCCTATAATGGACTCAGATTTGTTCGCGTTGTCCACCTGAAACAAAACAATCAAATGGGATCGAAATTATCAAAATATATCATCTCCCTAAAAAAATCACTACTCTGTAATTTGCAATGATTTCAATAGTTACCAAAGGCTCTTTACTGTTACCAATTCGAAGGGCTGTCCATGAGAACTGCTACCTTCCACTATCAGATAATGGGTCATTCAAGCTTTCCCTCAAAACAGCATAAGCAAAACATAAAAGAAAAAAGCAATCTCAATCACAAAAAGTTACCTCTCTAAACACTAAACACTCTTTTTCTTTCTTGCTTTTCATCGTTCTAAATCTCAATAAATTGACAAACAAGGCATTAAGACAGACCAGATTTGTTCAAACCAAATCAGGATTTTCATGGGCTGTCTTCTGAGTTTGTTTTTGGCGCTTCTTTTGTTTTTTTCGAGAGCACGTTAAATTTGAAATGTTTCCCTTAAATTTAGTAGAAAAAACATGAGCAAGAAATTATGGGGTTGCCTTAGAATCCAAGCCAGTGACATATTATTTCAGTGTTTTCATTGTTGATTTACGACTATCACCATCGTCGTCAAGATTTGCCAATTCTTGACGCAGTAATGGACTCAGATTTCTTCCCGTTGTTGACCTGAAACAAAACAATCCAATGGGATTGAAATTATTAAAATATATCATCTCCCTAGAAAAATTACTACGCTGTAATTTGCAATGATTTCAGTACTTACCTTGGGCTCTTTGTTGTTACCTATTCCAAGGGCTTTCCATGAGAACTGCTACCTTCAACTATCAGCCAATGGGTCATTCAAGTTTTCCCTCAAAACAGCATAAGCAACACATAAAAGAAAAAAGCAATCTCAATATCAAAAAGTACCTCTCTAAACACTAAACACTCTTTTTCTTTCTTGCTTTTCATCGTTCTAAATCTCAATAAATTGACAAACAAGGCATTAAGACAGACCAGATTTGTTCAAACCAAATCAGGATTTTCATGGCCTGTCTTCTGAGTTTGTTTTTGGCGCTTCTTTTGTTTTTTTCGAGAGCACGTTAAATTTGAAATGTTTCCCTTAAATTCAGTAGAAGAAACTTGAGCAAGAAATTGTGGGGTTGCCTTAGAATCCAAGCCTATGACATATGATTTCAGTTTTTTCATTGCTGATTTACTACTATCACCATCGTCGTCAAGATTTGCCAATTCTTGCTGCAGTAATGGACTCAGATTTCTTCCCGTTCTTGACCTGAAACAAAACAATCGAATGGGATCGAAATTTTCAAAACATATCATCTCCATAGAAAAATCACTACCCTGTAATTTGCAATGATTTCAGTATTTACCAAAGGCTCTTCGTTGTTACCAATCCGAAGGTTCGAAGGGCTCTCCATGGGACCTGCTACCTTCAACTATCCAAAAATGGGTCATTCAAGCTCCCACAAAACAACTTAAGCAAAACATAAAAGAAAAAGGCAATCTCAATATCAAAAAGTTACCTCTCTAAACACTAAACACTCTCTTTTTGTTTCTTCTTTTCCTCATCCTCCTCCTAGATATTGCTGTCTGAAATTCTTTGTTTACGCAAATCAAGAAACAGAACCTTCTAAATCTCAATAAATTGACGAACAAGGCATTATTAAGACACACCAGATATTAAGACACACCAGATTTCTTCAAAGCAAATCAGGATTTTCATGGGCTGCCTTCTGAGTTTCCTTTTGGCGCTTCTTTTGTTTTCTCGAGAGCACGTTAAATTAGAAATGTTTCCCTGAAATTCAGTAGAAGAAGCGTGAGCAGCAAATTGTGGGGTTGCCTTCGAATCCAAGCCTATGACATATGATTTCAGTGTTTTCATTGCTGATTTACGACTATCACCGTCGTCGTCAAGATTTGCCAAATCTTGCCCCCTATAATGGACTCAGATTTGTTCGCGTTGTCCACCTGAAACAAAACAATCAAATGGGATCGAAATTATCAAAATATATCATCTCCCTAAAAAAATCACTACTCTGTAATTTGCAATGATTTCAATAGTTACCAAAGGCTCTTTACTGTTACCAATTCGAAGGGCTGTCCATGAGAACTGCTACCTTCCACTATCAGATAATGGGTCATTCAAGCTTTCCCTCAAAACAGCATAAGCAAAACATAAAAGAAAAAAGCAATCTCAATCACAAAAAGTTACCTCTCTAAACACTAAACACTCTTTTTCTTTCTTGCTTTTCATCGTTCTAAATCTCAATAAATTGACAAACAAGGCATTAAGACAGACCAGATTTGTTCAAACCAAATCAGGATTTTCATGGGCTGTCTTCTGAGTTTGTTTTTGGCGCTTCTTTTGTTTTTTTCGAGAGCACGTTAAATTTGAAATGTTTCCCTTAAATTTAGTAGAAAAAACATGAGCAAGAAATTATGGGGTTGCCTTAGAATCCAAGCCAGTGACATATTATTTCAGTGTTTTCATTGTTGATTTACGACTATCACCATCGTCGTCAAGATTTGCCAATTCTTGACGCAGTAATGGACTCAGATTTCTTCCCGTTGTTGACCTGAAACAAAACAATCCAATGGGATTGAAATTATTAAAATATATCATCTCCCTAGAAAAATTACTACGCTGTAATTTGCAATGATTTCAGTACTTACCTTGGGCTCTTTGTTGTTACCTATTCCAAGGGCTTTCCATGAGAACTGCTACCTTCAACTATCAGCCAATGGGTCATTCAAGTTTTCCCTCAAAACAGCATAAGCAACACATAAAAGAAAAAAGCAATCTCAATATCAAAAAGTACCTCTCTAAACACTAAACACTCTTTTTCTTTCTTGCTTTTCATCGTTCTAAATCTCAATAAATTGACAAACAAGGCATTAAGACAGACCAGATTTGTTCAAACCAAATCAGGATTTTCATGGCCTGTCTTCTGAGTTTGTTTTTGGCGCTTCTTTTGTTTTTTTCGAGAGCACGTTAAATTTGAAATGTTTCCCTTAAATTCAGTAGAAGAAACTTGAGCAAGAAATTGTGGGGTTGCCTTAGAATCCAAGCCTATGACATATGATTTCAGTTTTTTCATTGCTGATTTACTACTATCACCATCGTCGTCAAGATTTGCCAATTCTTGCTGCAGTAATGGACTCAGATTTCTTCCCGTTCTTGACCTGAAACAAAACAATCGAATGGGATCGAAATTTTCAAAACATATCATCTCCATAGAAAAATCACTACCCTGTAATTTGCAATGATTTCAGTATTTACCAAAGGCTCTTCGTTGTTACCAATCCGAAGGTTCGAAGGGCTCTCCATGGGACCTGCTACCTTCAACTATCCAAAAATGGGTCATTCAAGCTCCCACAAAACAACTTAAGCAAAACATAAAAGAAAAAGGCAATCTCAATATCAAAAAGTTACCTCTCTAAACACTAAACACTCTCTTTTTGTTTCTTCTTTTCCTCATCCTCCTCCTAGATATTGCTGTCTGAAATTCTTTGTTTACGCAAATCAAGAAACAGAACCTTCTAAATCTCAATAAATTGACGAACAAGGCATTATTAAGACACACCAGATATTAAGACACACCAGATTTCTTCAAAGCAAATCAGGATTTTCATGGGCTGCCTTCTGAGTTTCCTTTTGGCGCTTCTTTTGTTTTCTCGAGAGCACGTTAAATTAGAAATGTTTCCCTGAAATTCAGTAGAAGAAGCGTGAGCAGCAAATTGTGGGGTTGCCTTCGAATCCAAGCCTATGACATATGATTTCAGTGTTTTCATTGCTGATTTACGACTATCACCGTCGTCGTCAAGATTTGCCAAATCTTGCCCCCTATAATGGACTCAGATTTGTTCGCGTTGTCCACCTGAAACAAAACAATCAAATGGGATCGAAATTATCAAAATATATCATCTCCCTAAAAAAATCACTACTCTGTAATTTGCAATGATTTCAATAGTTACCAAAGGCTCTTTACTGTTACCAATTCGAAGGGCTGTCCATGAGAACTGCTACCTTCCACTATCAGATAATGGGTCATTCAAGCTTTCCCTCAAAACAGCATAAGCAAAACATAAAAGAAAAAAGCAATCTCAATCACAAAAAGTTACCTCTCTAAACACTAAACACTCTTTTTCTTTCTTGCTTTTCATCGTTCTAAATCTCAATAAATTGACAAACAAGGCATTAAGACAGACCAGATTTGTTCAAACCAAATCAGGATTTTCATGGGCTGTCTTCTGAGTTTGTTTTTGGCGCTTCTTTTGTTTTTTTCGAGAGCACGTTAAATTTGAAATGTTTCCCTTAAATTTAGTAGAAAAAACATGAGCAAGAAATTATGGGGTTGCCTTAGAATCCAAGCCAGTGACATATTATTTCAGTGTTTTCATTGTTGATTTACGACTATCACCATCGTCGTCAAGATTTGCCAATTCTTGACGCAGTAATGGACTCAGATTTCTTCCCGTTGTTGACCTGAAACAAAACAATCCAATGGGATTGAAATTATTAAAATATATCATCTCCCTAGAAAAATTACTACGCTGTAATTTGCAATGATTTCAGTACTTACCTTGGGCTCTTTGTTGTTACCTATTCCAAGGGCTTTCCATGAGAACTGCTACCTTCAACTATCAGCCAATGGGTCATTCAAGTTTTCCCTCAAAACAGCATAAGCAACACATAAAAGAAAAAAGCAATCTCAATATCAAAAAGTACCTCTCTAAACACTAAACACTCTTTTTCTTTCTTGCTTTTCATCGTTCTAAATCTCAATAAATTGACAAACAAGGCATTAAGACAGACCAGATTTGTTCAAACCAAATCAGGATTTTCATGGCCTGTCTTCTGAGTTTGTTTTTGGCGCTTCTTTTGTTTTTTTCGAGAGCACGTTAAATTTGAAATGTTTCCCTTAAATTCAGTAGAAGAAACTTGAGCAAGAAATTGTGGGGTTGCCTTAGAATCCAAGCCTATGACATATGATTTCAGTTTTTTCATTGCTGATTTACTACTATCACCATCGTCGTCAAGATTTGCCAATTCTTGCTGCAGTAATGGACTCAGATTTCTTCCCGTTCTTGACCTGAAACAAAACAATCGAATGGGATCGAAATTTTCAAAACATATCATCTCCATAGAAAAATCACTACCCTGTAATTTGCAATGATTTCAGTATTTACCAAAGGCTCTTCGTTGTTACCAATCCGAAGGTTCGAAGGGCTCTCCATGGGACCTGCTACCTTCAACTATCCAAAAATGGGTCATTCAAGCTCCCACAAAACAACTTAAGCAAAACATAAAAGAAAAAGGCAATCTCAATATCAAAAAGTTACCTCTCTAAACACTAAACACTCTCTTTTTGTTTCTTCTTTTCCTCATCCTCCTCCTAGATATTGCTGTCTGAAATTCTTTGTTTACGCAAATCAAGAAACAGAACCTTCTAAATCTCAATAAATTGACGAACAAGGCATTATTAAGACACACCAGATATTAAGACACACCAGATTTCTTCAAAGCAAATCAGGATTTTCATGGGCTGCCTTCTGAGTTTCCTTTTGGCGCTTCTTTTGTTTTCTCGAGAGCACGTTAAATTAGAAATGTTTCCCTGAAATTCAGTAGAAGAAGCGTGAGCAGCAAATTGTGGGGTTGCCTTCGAATCCAAGCCTATGACATATGATTTCAGTGTTTTCATTGCTGATTTACGACTATCACCGTCGTCGTCAAGATTTGCCAAATCTTGCCCCCTATAATGGACTCAGATTTGTTCGCGTTGTCCACCTGAAACAAAACAATCAAATGGGATCGAAATTATCAAAATATATCATCTCCCTAAAAAAATCACTACTCTGTAATTTGCAATGATTTCAATAGTTACCAAAGGCTCTTTACTGTTACCAATTCGAAGGGCTGTCCATGAGAACTGCTACCTTCCACTATCAGATAATGGGTCATTCAAGCTTTCCCTCAAAACAGCATAAGCAAAACATAAAAGAAAAAAGCAATCTCAATCACAAAAAGTTACCTCTCTAAACACTAAACACTCTTTTTCTTTCTTGCTTTTCATCGTTCTAAATCTCAATAAATTGACAAACAAGGCATTAAGACAGACCAGATTTGTTCAAACCAAATCAGGATTTTCATGGGCTGTCTTCTGAGTTTGTTTTTGGCGCTTCTTTTGTTTTTTTCGAGAGCACGTTAAATTTGAAATGTTTCCCTTAAATTTAGTAGAAAAAACATGAGCAAGAAATTATGGGGTTGCCTTAGAATCCAAGCCAGTGACATATTATTTCAGTGTTTTCATTGTTGATTTACGACTATCACCATCGTCGTCAAGATTTGCCAATTCTTGACGCAGTAATGGACTCAGATTTCTTCCCGTTGTTGACCTGAAACAAAACAATCCAATGGGATTGAAATTATTAAAATATATCATCTCCCTAGAAAAATTACTACGCTGTAATTTGCAATGATTTCAGTACTTACCTTGGGCTCTTTGTTGTTACCTATTCCAAGGGCTTTCCATGAGAACTGCTACCTTCAACTATCAGCCAATGGGTCATTCAAGTTTTCCCTCAAAACAGCATAAGCAACACATAAAAGAAAAAAGCAATCTCAATATCAAAAAGTACCTCTCTAAACACTAAACACTCTTTTTCTTTCTTGCTTTTCATCGTTCTAAATCTCAATAAATTGACAAACAAGGCATTAAGACAGACCAGATTTGTTCAAACCAAATCAGGATTTTCATGGCCTGTCTTCTGAGTTTGTTTTTGGCGCTTCTTTTGTTTTTTTCGAGAGCACGTTAAATTTGAAATGTTTCCCTTAAATTCAGTAGAAGAAACTTGAGCAAGAAATTGTGGGGTTGCCTTAGAATCCAAGCCTATGACATATGATTTCAGTTTTTTCATTGCTGATTTACTACTATCACCATCGTCGTCAAGATTTGCCAATTCTTGCTGCAGTAATGGACTCAGATTTCTTCCCGTTCTTGACCTGAAACAAAACAATCGAATGGGATCGAAATTTTCAAAACATATCATCTCCATAGAAAAATCACTACCCTGTAATTTGCAATGATTTCAGTATTTACCAAAGGCTCTTCGTTGTTACCAATCCGAAGGTTCGAAGGGCTCTCCATGGGACCTGCTACCTTCAACTATCCAAAAATGGGTCATTCAAGCTCCCACAAAACAACTTAAGCAAAACATAAAAGAAAAAGGCAATCTCAATATCAAAAAGTTACCTCTCTAAACACTAAACACTCTCTTTTTGTTTCTTCTTTTCCTCATCCTCCTCCTAGATACTGCTGTCTGAAATTCTTTGTTTACGCAAATCAAGAAACAGAACCTTCTAAATCTCAATAAATTGACGAACAAGGCATTATTAAGACACACCAGATTTCTTCAAAGCAAATCAGGATTTTCATGGGCTGCCTTCTGAGTTTCCTTTTGGCGCTTCTTTTGTTTTCTCGAGAGCACGTTAAATTAGAAATGTTTCCCTGAAATTCAGTAGAAGAAGCGTGAGCAGCAAATTGTGGGGTTGCCTTCGAATCCAAGCCTATGACATATGATTTCAGTGTTTTCATTGCTGATTTACGACTATCACCGTCGTCGTCAAGATTTGCCAAATCTTGCCCCCTATAATGGACTCAGATTTGTTCGCGTTGTCCACCTGAAACAAAACAATCAAATGGGATCGAAATTATCAAAATATATCATCTCCCTAAAAAAATCACTACTCTGTAATTTGCAATGATTTCAATAGTTACCAAAGGCTCTTTACTGTTACCAATTCGAAGGGCTGTCCATGAGAACTGCTACCTTCCACTATCAGATAATGGGTCATTCAAGCTTTCCCTCAAAACAGCATAAGCAAAACATAAAAGAAAAAAGCAATCTCAATCACAAAAAGTTACCTCTCTAAACACTAAACACTCTTTTTCTTTCTTGCTTTTCATCGTTCTAAATCTCAATAAATTGACAAACAAGGCATTAAGACAGACCAGATTTGTTCAAACCAAATCAGGATTTTCATGGGCTGTCTTCTGAGTTTGTTTTTGGCGCTTCTTTTGTTTTTTTCGAGAGCACGTTAAATTTGAAATGTTTCCCTTAAATTTAGTAGAAAAAACATGAGCAAGAAATTATGGGGTTGCCTTAGAATCCAAGCCAGTGACATATTATTTCAGTGTTTTCATTGTTGATTTACGACTATCACCATCGTCGTCAAGATTTGCCAATTCTTGACGCAGTAATGGACTCAGATTTCTTCCCGTTGTTGACCTGAAACAAAACAATCCAATGGGATTGAAATTATTAAAATATATCATCTCCCTAGAAAAATTACTACGCTGTAATTTGCAATGATTTCAGTACTTACCTTGGGCTCTTTGTTGTTACCTATTCCAAGGGCTTTCCATGAGAACTGCTACCTTCAACTATCAGCCAATGGGTCATTCAAGTTTTCCCTCAAAACAGCATAAGCAACACATAAAAGAAAAAAGCAATCTCAATATCAAAAAGTACCTCTCTAAACACTAAACACTCTTTTTCTTTCTTGCTTTTCATCGTTCTAAATCTCAATAAATTGACAAACAAGGCATTAAGACAGACCAGATTTGTTCAAACCAAATCAGGATTTTCATGGCCTGTCTTCTGAGTTTGTTTTTGGCGCTTCTTTTGTTTTTTTCGAGAGCACGTTAAATTTGAAATGTTTCCCTTAAATTCAGTAGAAGAAACTTGAGCAAGAAATTGTGGGGTTGCCTTAGAATCCAAGCCTATGACATATGATTTCAGTTTTTTCATTGCTGATTTACTACTATCACCATCGTCGTCAAGATTTGCCAATTCTTGCTGCAGTAATGGACTCAGATTTCTTCCCGTTCTTGACCTGAAACAAAACAATCGAATGGGATCGAAATTTTCAAAACATATCATCTCCATAGAAAAATCACTACCCTGTAATTTGCAATGATTTCAGTATTTACCAAAGGCTCTTCGTTGTTACCAATCCGAAGGTTCGAAGGGCTCTCCATGGGACCTGCTACCTTCAACTATCCAAAAATGGGTCATTCAAGCTCCCACAAAACAACTTAAGCAAAACATAAAAGAAAAAGGCAATCTCAATATCAAAAAGTTACCTCTCTAAACACTAAACACTCTCTTTTTGTTTCTTCTTTTCCTCATCCTCCTCCTAGATACTGCTGTCTGAAATTCTTTGTTTACGCAAATCAAGAAACAGAACCTTCTAAATCTCAATAAATTGACGAACAAGGCATTATTAAGACACACCAGATTTCTTCAAAGCAAATCAGGATTTTCATGGGCTGCCTTCTGAGTTTCCTTTTGGCGCTTCTTTTGTTTTCTCGAGAGCACGTTAAATTAGAAATGTTTCCCTGAAATTCAGTAGAAGAAGCGTGAGCAGCAAATTGTGGGGTTGCCTTCGAATCCAAGCCTATGACATATGATTTCAGTGTTTTCATTGCTGATTTACGACTATCACCGTCGTCGTCAAGATTTGCCAAATCTTGCCCCCTATAATGGACTCAGATTTGTTCGCGTTGTCCACCTGAAACAAAACAATCAAATGGGATCGAAATTATCAAAATATATCATCTCCCTAAAAAAATCACTACTCTGTAATTTGCAATGATTTCAATAGTTACCAAAGGCTCTTTACTGTTACCAATTCGAAGGGCTGTCCATGAGAACTGCTACCTTCCACTATCAGATAATGGGTCATTCAAGCTTTCCCTCAAAACAGCATAAGCAAAACATAAAAGAAAAAAGCAATCTCAATCACAAAAAGTTACCTCTCTAAACACTAAACACTCTTTTTCTTTCTTGCTTTTCATCGTTCTAAATCTCAATAAATTGACAAACAAGGCATTAAGACAGACCAGATTTGTTCAAACCAAATCAGGATTTTCATGGGCTGTCTTCTGAGTTTGTTTTTGGCGCTTCTTTTGTTTTTTTCGAGAGCACGTTAAATTTGAAATGTTTCCCTTAAATTTAGTAGAAAAAACATGAGCAAGAAATTATGGGGTTGCCTTAGAATCCAAGCCAGTGACATATTATTTCAGTGTTTTCATTGTTGATTTACGACTATCACCATCGTCGTCAAGATTTGCCAATTCTTGACGCAGTAATGGACTCAGATTTCTTCCCGTTGTTGACCTGAAACAAAACAATCCAATGGGATTGAAATTATTAAAATATATCATCTCCCTAGAAAAATTACTACGCTGTAATTTGCAATGATTTCAGTACTTACCTTGGGCTCTTTGTTGTTACCTATTCCAAGGGCTTTCCATGAGAACTGCTACCTTCAACTATCAGCCAATGGGTCATTCAAGTTTTCCCTCAAAACAGCATAAGCAACACATAAAAGAAAAAAGCAATCTCAATATCAAAAAGTACCTCTCTAAACACTAAACACTCTTTTTCTTTCTTGCTTTTCATCGTTCTAAATCTCAATAAATTGACAAACAAGGCATTAAGACAGACCAGATTTGTTCAAACCAAATCAGGATTTTCATGGCCTGTCTTCTGAGTTTGTTTTTGGCGCTTCTTTTGTTTTTTTCGAGAGCACGTTAAATTTGAAATGTTTCCCTTAAATTCAGTAGAAGAAACTTGAGCAAGAAATTGTGGGGTTGCCTTAGAATCCAAGCCTATGACATATGATTTCAGTTTTTTCATTGCTGATTTACTACTATCACCATCGTCGTCAAGATTTGCCAATTCTTGCTGCAGTAATGGACTCAGATTTCTTCCCGTTCTTGACCTGAAACAAAACAATCGAATGGGATCGAAATTTTCAAAACATATCATCTCCATAGAAAAATCACTACCCTGTAATTTGCAATGATTTCAGTATTTACCAAAGGCTCTTCGTTGTTACCAATCCGAAGGTTCGAAGGGCTCTCCATGGGACCTGCTACCTTCAACTATCCAAAAATGGGTCATTCAAGCTCCCACAAAACAACTTAAGCAAAACATAAAAGAAAAAGGCAATCTCAATATCAAAAAGTTACCTCTCTAAACACTAAACACTCTCTTTTTGTTTCTTCTTTTCCTCATCCTCCTCCTAGATACTGCTGTCTGAAATTCTTTGTTTACGCAAATCAAGAAACAGAACCTTCTAAATCTCAATAAATTGACGAACAAGGCATTATTAAGACACACCAGATTTCTTCAAAGCAAATCAGGATTTTCATGGGCTGCCTTCTGAGTTTCCTTTTGGCGCTTCTTTTGTTTTCTCGAGAGCACGTTAAATTAGAAATGTTTCCCTGAAATTCAGTAGAAGAAGCGTGAGCAGCAAATTGTGGGGTTGCCTTCGAATCCAAGCCTATGACATATGATTTCAGTGTTTTCATTGCTGATTTACGACTATCACCGTCGTCGTCAAGATTTGCCAAATCTTGCCCCCTATAATGGACTCAGATTTGTTCGCGTTGTCCACCTGAAACAAAACAATCAAATGGGATCGAAATTATCAAAATATATCATCTCCCTAAAAAAATCACTACTCTGTAATTTGCAATGATTTCAATAGTTACCAAAGGCTCTTTACTGTTACCAATTCGAAGGGCTGTCCATGAGAACTGCTACCTTCCACTATCAGATAATGGGTCATTCAAGCTTTCCCTCAAAACAGCATAAGCAAAACATAAAAGAAAAAAGCAATCTCAATCACAAAAAGTTACCTCTCTAAACACTAAACACTCTTTTTCTTTCTTGCTTTTCATCGTTCTAAATCTCAATAAATTGACAAACAAGGCATTAAGACAGACCAGATTTGTTCAAACCAAATCAGGATTTTCATGGGCTGTCTTCTGAGTTTGTTTTTGGCGCTTCTTTTGTTTTTTTCGAGAGCACGTTAAATTTGAAATGTTTCCCTTAAATTTAGTAGAAAAAACATGAGCAAGAAATTATGGGGTTGCCTTAGAATCCAAGCCAGTGACATATTATTTCAGTGTTTTCATTGTTGATTTACGACTATCACCATCGTCGTCAAGATTTGCCAATTCTTGACGCAGTAATGGACTCAGATTTCTTCCCGTTGTTGACCTGAAACAAAACAATCCAATGGGATTGAAATTATTAAAATATATCATCTCCCTAGAAAAATTACTACGCTGTAATTTGCAATGATTTCAGTACTTACCTTGGGCTCTTTGTTGTTACCTATTCCAAGGGCTTTCCATGAGAACTGCTACCTTCAACTATCAGCCAATGGGTCATTCAAGTTTTCCCTCAAAACAGCATAAGCAACACATAAAAGAAAAAAGCAATCTCAATATCAAAAAGTACCTCTCTAAACACTAAACACTCTTTTTCTTTCTTGCTTTTCATCGTTCTAAATCTCAATAAATTGACAAACAAGGCATTAAGACAGACCAGATTTGTTCAAACCAAATCAGGATTTTCATGGCCTGTCTTCTGAGTTTGTTTTTGGCGCTTCTTTTGTTTTTTTCGAGAGCACGTTAAATTTGAAATGTTTCCCTTAAATTCAGTAGAAGAAACTTGAGCAAGAAATTGTGGGGTTGCCTTAGAATCCAAGCCTATGACATATGATTTCAGTTTTTTCATTGCTGATTTACTACTATCACCATCGTCGTCAAGATTTGCCAATTCTTGCTGCAGTAATGGACTCAGATTTCTTCCCGTTCTTGACCTGAAACAAAACAATCGAATGGGATCGAAATTTTCAAAACATATCATCTCCATAGAAAAATCACTACCCTGTAATTTGCAATGATTTCAGTATTTACCAAAGGCTCTTCGTTGTTACCAATCCGAAGGTTCGAAGGGCTCTCCATGGGACCTGCTACCTTCAACTATCCAAAAATGGGTCATTCAAGCTCCCACAAAACAACTTAAGCAAAACATAAAAGAAAAAGGCAATCTCAATATCAAAAAGTTACCTCTCTAAACACTAAACACTCTCTTTTTGTTTCTTCTTTTCCTCATCCTCCTCCTAGATACTGCTGTCTGAAATTCTTTGTTTACGCAAATCAAGAAACAGAACCTTCTAAATCTCAATAAATTGACGAACAAGGCATTATTAAGACACACCAGATTTCTTCAAAGCAAATCAGGATTTTCATGGGCTGCCTTCTGAGTTTCCTTTTGGCGCTTCTTTTGTTTTCTCGAGAGCACGTTAAATTAGAAATGTTTCCCTGAAATTCAGTAGAAGAAGCGTGAGCAGCAAATTGTGGGGTTGCCTTCGAATCCAAGCCTATGACATATGATTTCAGTGTTTTCATTGCTGATTTACGACTATCACCGTCGTCGTCAAGATTTGCCAAATCTTGCCCCCTATAATGGACTCAGATTTGTTCGCGTTGTCCACCTGAAACAAAACAATCAAATGGGATCGAAATTATCAAAATATATCATCTCCCTAAAAAAATCACTACTCTGTAATTTGCAATGATTTCAATAGTTACCAAAGGCTCTTTACTGTTACCAATTCGAAGGGCTGTCCATGAGAACTGCTACCTTCCACTATCAGATAATGGGTCATTCAAGCTTTCCCTCAAAACAGCATAAGCAAAACATAAAAGAAAAAAGCAATCTCAATCACAAAAAGTTACCTCTCTAAACACTAAACACTCTTTTTCTTTCTTGCTTTTCATCGTTCTAAATCTCAATAAATTGACAAACAAGGCATTAAGACAGACCAGATTTGTTCAAACCAAATCAGGATTTTCATGGGCTGTCTTCTGAGTTTGTTTTTGGCGCTTCTTTTGTTTTTTTCGAGAGCACGTTAAATTTGAAATGTTTCCCTTAAATTTAGTAGAAAAAACATGAGCAAGAAATTATGGGGTTGCCTTAGAATCCAAGCCAGTGACATATTATTTCAGTGTTTTCATTGTTGATTTACGACTATCACCATCGTCGTCAAGATTTGCCAATTCTTGACGCAGTAATGGACTCAGATTTCTTCCCGTTGTTGACCTGAAACAAAACAATCCAATGGGATTGAAATTATTAAAATATATCATCTCCCTAGAAAAATTACTACGCTGTAATTTGCAATGATTTCAGTACTTACCTTGGGCTCTTTGTTGTTACCTATTCCAAGGGCTTTCCATGAGAACTGCTACCTTCAACTATCAGCCAATGGGTCATTCAAGTTTTCCCTCAAAACAGCATAAGCAACACATAAAAGAAAAAAGCAATCTCAATATCAAAAAGTACCTCTCTAAACACTAAACACTCTTTTTCTTTCTTGCTTTTCATCGTTCTAAATCTCAATAAATTGACAAACAAGGCATTAAGACAGACCAGATTTGTTCAAACCAAATCAGGATTTTCATGGCCTGTCTTCTGAGTTTGTTTTTGGCGCTTCTTTTGTTTTTTTCGAGAGCACGTTAAATTTGAAATGTTTCCCTTAAATTCAGTAGAAGAAACTTGAGCAAGAAATTGTGGGGTTGCCTTAGAATCCAAGCCTATGACATATGATTTCAGTTTTTTCATTGCTGATTTACTACTATCACCATCGTCGTCAAGATTTGCCAATTCTTGCTGCAGTAATGGACTCAGATTTCTTCCCGTTCTTGACCTGAAACAAAACAATCGAATGGGATCGAAATTTTCAAAACATATCATCTCCATAGAAAAATCACTACCCTGTAATTTGCAATGATTTCAGTATTTACCAAAGGCTCTTCGTTGTTACCAATCCGAAGGTTCGAAGGGCTCTCCATGGGACCTGCTACCTTCAACTATCCAAAAATGGGTCATTCAAGCTCCCACAAAACAACTTAAGCAAAACATAAAAGAAAAAGGCAATCTCAATATCAAAAAGTTACCTCTCTAAACACTAAACACTCTCTTTTTGTTTCTTCTTTTCCTCATCCTCCTCCTAGATACTGCTGTCTGAAATTCTTTGTTTACGCAAATCAAGAAACAGAACCTTCTAAATCTCAATAAATTGACGAACAAGGCATTATTAAGACACACCAGATTTCTTCAAAGCAAATCAGGATTTTCATGGGCTGCCTTCTGAGTTTCCTTTTGGCGCTTCTTTTGTTTTCTCGAGAGCACGTTAAATTAGAAATGTTTCCCTGAAATTCAGTAGAAGAAGCGTGAGCAGCAAATTGTGGGGTTGCCTTCGAATCCAAGCCTATGACATATGATTTCAGTGTTTTCATTGCTGATTTACGACTATCACCGTCGTCGTCAAGATTTGCCAAATCTTGCCCCCTATAATGGACTCAGATTTGTTCGCGTTGTCCACCTGAAACAAAACAATCAAATGGGATCGAAATTATCAAAATATATCATCTCCCTAAAAAAATCACTACTCTGTAATTTGCAATGATTTCAATAGTTACCAAAGGCTCTTTACTGTTACCAATTCGAAGGGCTGTCCATGAGAACTGCTACCTTCCACTATCAGATAATGGGTCATTCAAGCTTTCCCTCAAAACAGCATAAGCAAAACATAAAAGAAAAAAGCAATCTCAATCACAAAAAGTTACCTCTCTAAACACTAAACACTCTTTTTCTTTCTTGCTTTTCATCGTTCTAAATCTCAATAAATTGACAAACAAGGCATTAAGACAGACCAGATTTGTTCAAACCAAATCAGGATTTTCATGGGCTGTCTTCTGAGTTTGTTTTTGGCGCTTCTTTTGTTTTTTTCGAGAGCACGTTAAATTTGAAATGTTTCCCTTAAATTTAGTAGAAAAAACATGAGCAAGAAATTATGGGGTTGCCTTAGAATCCAAGCCAGTGACATATTATTTCAGTGTTTTCATTGTTGATTTACGACTATCACCATCGTCGTCAAGATTTGCCAATTCTTGACGCAGTAATGGACTCAGATTTCTTCCCGTTGTTGACCTGAAACAAAACAATCCAATGGGATTGAAATTATTAAAATATATCATCTCCCTAGAAAAATTACTACGCTGTAATTTGCAATGATTTCAGTACTTACCTTGGGCTCTTTGTTGTTACCTATTCCAAGGGCTTTCCATGAGAACTGCTACCTTCAACTATCAGCCAATGGGTCATTCAAGTTTTCCCTCAAAACAGCATAAGCAACACATAAAAGAAAAAAGCAATCTCAATATCAAAAAGTACCTCTCTAAACACTAAACACTCTTTTTCTTTCTTGCTTTTCATCGTTCTAAATCTCAATAAATTGACAAACAAGGCATTAAGACAGACCAGATTTGTTCAAACCAAATCAGGATTTTCATGGCCTGTCTTCTGAGTTTGTTTTTGGCGCTTCTTTTGTTTTTTTCGAGAGCACGTTAAATTTGAAATGTTTCCCTTAAATTCAGTAGAAGAAACTTGAGCAAGAAATTGTGGGGTTGCCTTAGAATCCAAGCCTATGACATATGATTTCAGTTTTTTCATTGCTGATTTACTACTATCACCATCGTCGTCAAGATTTGCCAATTCTTGCTGCAGTAATGGACTCAGATTTCTTCCCGTTCTTGACCTGAAACAAAACAATCGAATGGGATCGAAATTTTCAAAACATATCATCTCCATAGAAAAATCACTACCCTGTAATTTGCAATGATTTCAGTATTTACCAAAGGCTCTTCGTTGTTACCAATCCGAAGGTTCGAAGGGCTCTCCATGGGACCTGCTACCTTCAACTATCCAAAAATGGGTCATTCAAGCTCCCACAAAACAACTTAAGCAAAACATAAAAGAAAAAGGCAATCTCAATATCAAAAAGTTACCTCTCTAAACACTAAACACTCTCTTTTTGTTTCTTCTTTTCCTCATCCTCCTCCTAGATACTGCTGTCTGAAATTCTTTGTTTACGCAAATCAAGAAACAGAACCTTCTAAATCTCAATAAATTGACGAACAAGGCATTATTAAGACACACCAGATTTCTTCAAAGCAAATCAGGATTTTCATGGGCTGCCTTCTGAGTTTCCTTTTGGCGCTTCTTTTGTTTTCTCGAGAGCACGTTAAATTAGAAATGTTTCCCTGAAATTCAGTAGAAGAAGCGTGAGCAGCAAATTGTGGGGTTGCCTTCGAATCCAAGCCTATGACATATGATTTCAGTGTTTTCATTGCTGATTTACGACTATCACCGTCGTCGTCAAGATTTGCCAAATCTTGCCCCCTATAATGGACTCAGATTTGTTCGCGTTGTCCACCTGAAACAAAACAATCAAATGGGATCGAAATTATCAAAATATATCATCTCCCTAAAAAAATCACTACTCTGTAATTTGCAATGATTTCAATAGTTACCAAAGGCTCTTTACTGTTACCAATTCGAAGGGCTGTCCATGAGAACTGCTACCTTCCACTATCAGATAATGGGTCATTCAAGCTTTCCCTCAAAACAGCATAAGCAAAACATAAAAGAAAAAAGCAATCTCAATCACAAAAAGTTACCTCTCTAAACACTAAACACTCTTTTTCTTTCTTGCTTTTCATCGTTCTAAATCTCAATAAATTGACAAACAAGGCATTAAGACAGACCAGATTTGTTCAAACCAAATCAGGATTTTCATGGGCTGTCTTCTGAGTTTGTTTTTGGCGCTTCTTTTGTTTTTTTCGAGAGCACGTTAAATTTGAAATGTTTCCCTTAAATTTAGTAGAAAAAACATGAGCAAGAAATTATGGGGTTGCCTTAGAATCCAAGCCAGTGACATATTATTTCAGTGTTTTCATTGTTGATTTACGACTATCACCATCGTCGTCAAGATTTGCCAATTCTTGACGCAGTAATGGACTCAGATTTCTTCCCGTTGTTGACCTGAAACAAAACAATCCAATGGGATTGAAATTATTAAAATATATCATCTCCCTAGAAAAATTACTACGCTGTAATTTGCAATGATTTCAGTACTTACCTTGGGCTCTTTGTTGTTACCTATTCCAAGGGCTTTCCATGAGAACTGCTACCTTCAACTATCAGCCAATGGGTCATTCAAGTTTTCCCTCAAAACAGCATAAGCAACACATAAAAGAAAAAAGCAATCTCAATATCAAAAAGTACCTCTCTAAACACTAAACACTCTTTTTCTTTCTTGCTTTTCATCGTTCTAAATCTCAATAAATTGACAAACAAGGCATTAAGACAGACCAGATTTGTTCAAACCAAATCAGGATTTTCATGGCCTGTCTTCTGAGTTTGTTTTTGGCGCTTCTTTTGTTTTTTTCGAGAGCACGTTAAATTTGAAATGTTTCCCTTAAATTCAGTAGAAGAAACTTGAGCAAGAAATTGTGGGGTTGCCTTAGAATCCAAGCCTATGACATATGATTTCAGTTTTTTCATTGCTGATTTACTACTATCACCATCGTCGTCAAGATTTGCCAATTCTTGCTGCAGTAATGGACTCAGATTTCTTCCCGTTCTTGACCTGAAACAAAACAATCGAATGGGATCGAAATTTTCAAAACATATCATCTCCATAGAAAAATCACTACCCTGTAATTTGCAATGATTTCAGTATTTACCAAAGGCTCTTCGTTGTTACCAATCCGAAGGTTCGAAGGGCTCTCCATGGGACCTGCTACCTTCAACTATCCAAAAATGGGTCATTCAAGCTCCCACAAAACAACTTAAGCAAAACATAAAAGAAAAAGGCAATCTCAATATCAAAAAGTTACCTCTCTAAACACTAAACACTCTCTTTTTGTTTCTTCTTTTCCTCATCCTCCTCCTAGATACTGCTGTCTGAAATTCTTTGTTTACGCAAATCAAGAAACAGAACCTTCTAAATCTCAATAAATTGACGAACAAGGCATTATTAAGACACACCAGATTTCTTCAAAGCAAATCAGGATTTTCATGGGCTGCCTTCTGAGTTTCCTTTTGGCGCTTCTTTTGTTTTCTCGAGAGCACGTTAAATTAGAAATGTTTCCCTGAAATTCAGTAGAAGAAGCGTGAGCAGCAAATTGTGGGGTTGCCTTCGAATCCAAGCCTATGACATATGATTTCAGTGTTTTCATTGCTGATTTACGACTATCACCGTCGTCGTCAAGATTTGCCAAATCTTGCCCCCTATAATGGACTCAGATTTGTTCGCGTTGTCCACCTGAAACAAAACAATCAAATGGGATCGAAATTATCAAAATATATCATCTCCCTAAAAAAATCACTACTCTGTAATTTGCAATGATTTCAATAGTTACCAAAGGCTCTTTACTGTTACCAATTCGAAGGGCTGTCCATGAGAACTGCTACCTTCCACTATCAGATAATGGGTCATTCAAGCTTTCCCTCAAAACAGCATAAGCAAAACATAAAAGAAAAAAGCAATCTCAATCACAAAAAGTTACCTCTCTAAACACTAAACACTCTTTTTCTTTCTTGCTTTTCATCGTTCTAAATCTCAATAAATTGACAAACAAGGCATTAAGACAGACCAGATTTGTTCAAACCAAATCAGGATTTTCATGGGCTGTCTTCTGAGTTTGTTTTTGGCGCTTCTTTTGTTTTTTTCGAGAGCACGTTAAATTTGAAATGTTTCCCTTAAATTTAGTAGAAAAAACATGAGCAAGAAATTATGGGGTTGCCTTAGAATCCAAGCCAGTGACATATTATTTCAGTGTTTTCATTGTTGATTTACGACTATCACCATCGTCGTCAAGATTTGCCAATTCTTGACGCAGTAATGGACTCAGATTTCTTCCCGTTGTTGACCTGAAACAAAACAATCCAATGGGATTGAAATTATTAAAATATATCATCTCCCTAGAAAAATTACTACGCTGTAATTTGCAATGATTTCAGTACTTACCTTGGGCTCTTTGTTGTTACCTATTCCAAGGGCTTTCCATGAGAACTGCTACCTTCAACTATCAGCCAATGGGTCATTCAAGTTTTCCCTCAAAACAGCATAAGCAACACATAAAAGAAAAAAGCAATCTCAATATCAAAAAGTACCTCTCTAAACACTAAACACTCTTTTTCTTTCTTGCTTTTCATCGTTCTAAATCTCAATAAATTGACAAACAAGGCATTAAGACAGACCAGATTTGTTCAAACCAAATCAGGATTTTCATGGCCTGTCTTCTGAGTTTGTTTTTGGCGCTTCTTTTGTTTTTTTCGAGAGCACGTTAAATTTGAAATGTTTCCCTTAAATTCAGTAGAAGAAACTTGAGCAAGAAATTGTGGGGTTGCCTTAGAATCCAAGCCTATGACATATGATTTCAGTTTTTTCATTGCTGATTTACTACTATCACCATCGTCGTCAAGATTTGCCAATTCTTGCTGCAGTAATGGACTCAGATTTCTTCCCGTTCTTGACCTGAAACAAAACAATCGAATGGGATCGAAATTTTCAAAACATATCATCTCCATAGAAAAATCACTACCCTGTAATTTGCAATGATTTCAGTATTTACCAAAGGCTCTTCGTTGTTACCAATCCGAAGGTTCGAAGGGCTCTCCATGGGACCTGCTACCTTCAACTATCCAAAAATGGGTCATTCAAGCTCCCACAAAACAACTTAAGCAAAACATAAAAGAAAAAGGCAATCTCAATATCAAAAAGTTACCTCTCTAAACACTAAACACTCTCTTTTTGTTTCTTCTTTTCCTCATCCTCCTCCTAGATACTGCTGTCTGAAATTCTTTGTTTACGCAAATCAAGAAACAGAACCTTCTAAATCTCAATAAATTGACGAACAAGGCATTATTAAGACACACCAGATTTCTTCAAAGCAAATCAGGATTTTCATGGGCTGCCTTCTGAGTTTCCTTTTGGCGCTTCTTTTGTTTTCTCGAGAGCACGTTAAATTAGAAATGTTTCCCTGAAATTCAGTAGAAGAAGCGTGAGCAGCAAATTGTGGGGTTGCCTTCGAATCCAAGCCTATGACATATGATTTCAGTGTTTTCATTGCTGATTTACGACTATCACCGTCGTCGTCAAGATTTGCCAAATCTTGCCCCCTATAATGGACTCAGATTTGTTCGCGTTGTCCACCTGAAACAAAACAATCAAATGGGATCGAAATTATCAAAATATATCATCTCCCTAAAAAAATCACTACTCTGTAATTTGCAATGATTTCAATAGTTACCAAAGGCTCTTTACTGTTACCAATTCGAAGGGCTGTCCATGAGAACTGCTACCTTCCACTATCAGATAATGGGTCATTCAAGCTTTCCCTCAAAACAGCATAAGCAAAACATAAAAGAAAAAAGCAATCTCAATCACAAAAAGTTACCTCTCTAAACACTAAACACTCTTTTTCTTTCTTGCTTTTCATCGTTCTAAATCTCAATAAATTGACAAACAAGGCATTAAGACAGACCAGATTTGTTCAAACCAAATCAGGATTTTCATGGGCTGTCTTCTGAGTTTGTTTTTGGCGCTTCTTTTGTTTTTTTCGAGAGCACGTTAAATTTGAAATGTTTCCCTTAAATTTAGTAGAAAAAACATGAGCAAGAAATTATGGGGTTGCCTTAGAATCCAAGCCAGTGACATATTATTTCAGTGTTTTCATTGTTGATTTACGACTATCACCATCGTCGTCAAGATTTGCCAATTCTTGACGCAGTAATGGACTCAGATTTCTTCCCGTTGTTGACCTGAAACAAAACAATCCAATGGGATTGAAATTATTAAAATATATCATCTCCCTAGAAAAATTACTACGCTGTAATTTGCAATGATTTCAGTACTTACCTTGGGCTCTTTGTTGTTACCTATTCCAAGGGCTTTCCATGAGAACTGCTACCTTCAACTATCAGCCAATGGGTCATTCAAGTTTTCCCTCAAAACAGCATAAGCAACACATAAAAGAAAAAAGCAATCTCAATATCAAAAAGTACCTCTCTAAACACTAAACACTCTTTTTCTTTCTTGCTTTTCATCGTTCTAAATCTCAATAAATTGACAAACAAGGCATTAAGACAGACCAGATTTGTTCAAACCAAATCAGGATTTTCATGGCCTGTCTTCTGAGTTTGTTTTTGGCGCTTCTTTTGTTTTTTTCGAGAGCACGTTAAATTTGAAATGTTTCCCTTAAATTCAGTAGAAGAAACTTGAGCAAGAAATTGTGGGGTTGCCTTAGAATCCAAGCCTATGACATATGATTTCAGTTTTTTCATTGCTGATTTACTACTATCACCATCGTCGTCAAGATTTGCCAATTCTTGCTGCAGTAATGGACTCAGATTTCTTCCCGTTCTTGACCTGAAACAAAACAATCGAATGGGATCGAAATTTTCAAAACATATCATCTCCATAGAAAAATCACTACCCTGTAATTTGCAATGATTTCAGTATTTACCAAAGGCTCTTCGTTGTTACCAATCCGAAGGTTCGAAGGGCTCTCCATGGGACCTGCTACCTTCAACTATCCAAAAATGGGTCATTCAAGCTCCCACAAAACAACTTAAGCAAAACATAAAAGAAAAAGGCAATCTCAATATCAAAAAGTTACCTCTCTAAACACTAAACACTCTCTTTTTGTTTCTTCTTTTCCTCATCCTCCTCCTAGATACTGCTGTCTGAAATTCTTTGTTTACGCAAATCAAGAAACAGAACCTTCTAAATCTCAATAAATTGACGAACAAGGCATTATTAAGACACACCAGATTTCTTCAAAGCAAATCAGGATTTTCATGGGCTGCCTTCTGAGTTTCCTTTTGGCGCTTCTTTTGTTTTCTCGAGAGCACGTTAAATTAGAAATGTTTCCCTGAAATTCAGTAGAAGAAGCGTGAGCAGCAAATTGTGGGGTTGCCTTCGAATCCAAGCCTATGACATATGATTTCAGTGTTTTCATTGCTGATTTACGACTATCACCGTCGTCGTCAAGATTTGCCAAATCTTGCCCCCTATAATGGACTCAGATTTGTTCGCGTTGTCCACCTGAAACAAAACAATCAAATGGGATCGAAATTATCAAAATATATCATCTCCCTAAAAAAATCACTACTCTGTAATTTGCAATGATTTCAATAGTTACCAAAGGCTCTTTACTGTTACCAATTCGAAGGGCTGTCCATGAGAACTGCTACCTTCCACTATCAGATAATGGGTCATTCAAGCTTTCCCTCAAAACAGCATAAGCAAAACATAAAAGAAAAAAGCAATCTCAATCACAAAAAGTTACCTCTCTAAACACTAAACACTCTTTTTCTTTCTTGCTTTTCATCGTTCTAAATCTCAATAAATTGACAAACAAGGCATTAAGACAGACCAGATTTGTTCAAACCAAATCAGGATTTTCATGGGCTGTCTTCTGAGTTTGTTTTTGGCGCTTCTTTTGTTTTTTTCGAGAGCACGTTAAATTTGAAATGTTTCCCTTAAATTTAGTAGAAAAAACATGAGCAAGAAATTATGGGGTTGCCTTAGAATCCAAGCCAGTGACATATTATTTCAGTGTTTTCATTGTTGATTTACGACTATCACCATCGTCGTCAAGATTTGCCAATTCTTGACGCAGTAATGGACTCAGATTTCTTCCCGTTGTTGACCTGAAACAAAACAATCCAATGGGATTGAAATTATTAAAATATATCATCTCCCTAGAAAAATTACTACGCTGTAATTTGCAATGATTTCAGTACTTACCTTGGGCTCTTTGTTGTTACCTATTCCAAGGGCTTTCCATGAGAACTGCTACCTTCAACTATCAGCCAATGGGTCATTCAAGTTTTCCCTCAAAACAGCATAAGCAACACATAAAAGAAAAAAGCAATCTCAATATCAAAAAGTACCTCTCTAAACACTAAACACTCTTTTTCTTTCTTGCTTTTCATCGTTCTAAATCTCAATAAATTGACAAACAAGGCATTAAGACAGACCAGATTTGTTCAAACCAAATCAGGATTTTCATGGCCTGTCTTCTGAGTTTGTTTTTGGCGCTTCTTTTGTTTTTTTCGAGAGCACGTTAAATTTGAAATGTTTCCCTTAAATTCAGTAGAAGAAACTTGAGCAAGAAATTGTGGGGTTGCCTTAGAATCCAAGCCTATGACATATGATTTCAGTTTTTTCATTGCTGATTTACTACTATCACCATCGTCGTCAAGATTTGCCAATTCTTGCTGCAGTAATGGACTCAGATTTCTTCCCGTTCTTGACCTGAAACAAAACAATCGAATGGGATCGAAATTTTCAAAACATATCATCTCCATAGAAAAATCACTACCCTGTAATTTGCAATGATTTCAGTATTTACCAAAGGCTCTTCGTTGTTACCAATCCGAAGGTTCGAAGGGCTCTCCATGGGACCTGCTACCTTCAACTATCCAAAAATGGGTCATTCAAGCTCCCACAAAACAACTTAAGCAAAACATAAAAGAAAAAGGCAATCTCAATATCAAAAAGTTACCTCTCTAAACACTAAACACTCTCTTTTTGTTTCTTCTTTTCCTCATCCTCCTCCTAGATACTGCTGTCTGAAATTCTTTGTTTACGCAAATCAAGAAACAGAACCTTCTAAATCTCAATAAATTGACGAACAAGGCATTATTAAGACACACCAGATTTCTTCAAAGCAAATCAGGATTTTCATGGGCTGCCTTCTGAGTTTCCTTTTGGCGCTTCTTTTGTTTTCTCGAGAGCACGTTAAATTAGAAATGTTTCCCTGAAATTCAGTAGAAGAAGCGTGAGCAGCAAATTGTGGGGTTGCCTTCGAATCCAAGCCTATGACATATGATTTCAGTGTTTTCATTGCTGATTTACGACTATCACCGTCGTCGTCAAGATTTGCCAAATCTTGCCCCCTATAATGGACTCAGATTTGTTCGCGTTGTCCACCTGAAACAAAACAATCAAATGGGATCGAAATTATCAAAATATATCATCTCCCTAAAAAAATCACTACTCTGTAATTTGCAATGATTTCAATAGTTACCAAAGGCTCTTTACTGTTACCAATTCGAAGGGCTGTCCATGAGAACTGCTACCTTCCACTATCAGATAATGGGTCATTCAAGCTTTCCCTCAAAACAGCATAAGCAAAACATAAAAGAAAAAAGCAATCTCAATCACAAAAAGTTACCTCTCTAAACACTAAACACTCTTTTTCTTTCTTGCTTTTCATCGTTCTAAATCTCAATAAATTGACAAACAAGGCATTAAGACAGACCAGATTTGTTCAAACCAAATCAGGATTTTCATGGGCTGTCTTCTGAGTTTGTTTTTGGCGCTTCTTTTGTTTTTTTCGAGAGCACGTTAAATTTGAAATGTTTCCCTTAAATTTAGTAGAAAAAACATGAGCAAGAAATTATGGGGTTGCCTTAGAATCCAAGCCAGTGACATATTATTTCAGTGTTTTCATTGTTGATTTACGACTATCACCATCGTCGTCAAGATTTGCCAATTCTTGACGCAGTAATGGACTCAGATTTCTTCCCGTTGTTGACCTGAAACAAAACAATCCAATGGGATTGAAATTATTAAAATATATCATCTCCCTAGAAAAATTACTACGCTGTAATTTGCAATGATTTCAGTACTTACCTTGGGCTCTTTGTTGTTACCTATTCCAAGGGCTTTCCATGAGAACTGCTACCTTCAACTATCAGCCAATGGGTCATTCAAGTTTTCCCTCAAAACAGCATAAGCAACACATAAAAGAAAAAAGCAATCTCAATATCAAAAAGTACCTCTCTAAACACTAAACACTCTTTTTCTTTCTTGCTTTTCATCGTTCTAAATCTCAATAAATTGACAAACAAGGCATTAAGACAGACCAGATTTGTTCAAACCAAATCAGGATTTTCATGGCCTGTCTTCTGAGTTTGTTTTTGGCGCTTCTTTTGTTTTTTTCGAGAGCACGTTAAATTTGAAATGTTTCCCTTAAATTCAGTAGAAGAAACTTGAGCAAGAAATTGTGGGGTTGCCTTAGAATCCAAGCCTATGACATATGATTTCAGTTTTTTCATTGCTGATTTACTACTATCACCATCGTCGTCAAGATTTGCCAATTCTTGCTGCAGTAATGGACTCAGATTTCTTCCCGTTCTTGACCTGAAACAAAACAATCGAATGGGATCGAAATTTTCAAAACATATCATCTCCATAGAAAAATCACTACCCTGTAATTTGCAATGATTTCAGTATTTACCAAAGGCTCTTCGTTGTTACCAATCCGAAGGTTCGAAGGGCTCTCCATGGGACCTGCTACCTTCAACTATCCAAAAATGGGTCATTCAAGCTCCCACAAAACAACTTAAGCAAAACATAAAAGAAAAAGGCAATCTCAATATCAAAAAGTTACCTCTCTAAACACTAAACACTCTCTTTTTGTTTCTTCTTTTCCTCATCCTCCTCCTAGATACTGCTGTCTGAAATTCTTTGTTTACGCAAATCAAGAAACAGAACCTTCTAAATCTCAATAAATTGACGAACAAGGCATTATTAAGACACACCAGATTTCTTCAAAGCAAATCAGGATTTTCATGGGCTGCCTTCTGAGTTTCCTTTTGGCGCTTCTTTTGTTTTCTCGAGAGCACGTTAAATTAGAAATGTTTCCCTGAAATTCAGTAGAAGAAGCGTGAGCAGCAAATTGTGGGGTTGCCTTCGAATCCAAGCCTATGACATATGATTTCAGTGTTTTCATTGCTGATTTACGACTATCACCGTCGTCGTCAAGATTTGCCAAATCTTGCCCCCTATAATGGACTCAGATTTGTTCGCGTTGTCCACCTGAAACAAAACAATCAAATGGGATCGAAATTATCAAAATATATCATCTCCCTAAAAAAATCACTACTCTGTAATTTGCAATGATTTCAATAGTTACCAAAGGCTCTTTACTGTTACCAATTCGAAGGGCTGTCCATGAGAACTGCTACCTTCCACTATCAGATAATGGGTCATTCAAGCTTTCCCTCAAAACAGCATAAGCAAAACATAAAAGAAAAAAGCAATCTCAATCACAAAAAGTTACCTCTCTAAACACTAAACACTCTTTTTCTTTCTTGCTTTTCATCGTTCTAAATCTCAATAAATTGACAAACAAGGCATTAAGACAGACCAGATTTGTTCAAACCAAATCAGGATTTTCATGGGCTGTCTTCTGAGTTTGTTTTTGGCGCTTCTTTTGTTTTTTTCGAGAGCACGTTAAATTTGAAATGTTTCCCTTAAATTTAGTAGAAAAAACATGAGCAAGAAATTATGGGGTTGCCTTAGAATCCAAGCCAGTGACATATTATTTCAGTGTTTTCATTGTTGATTTACGACTATCACCATCGTCGTCAAGATTTGCCAATTCTTGACGCAGTAATGGACTCAGATTTCTTCCCGTTGTTGACCTGAAACAAAACAATCCAATGGGATTGAAATTATTAAAATATATCATCTCCCTAGAAAAATTACTACGCTGTAATTTGCAATGATTTCAGTACTTACCTTGGGCTCTTTGTTGTTACCTATTCCAAGGGCTTTCCATGAGAACTGCTACCTTCAACTATCAGCCAATGGGTCATTCAAGTTTTCCCTCAAAACAGCATAAGCAACACATAAAAGAAAAAAGCAATCTCAATATCAAAAAGTACCTCTCTAAACACTAAACACTCTTTTTCTTTCTTGCTTTTCATCGTTCTAAATCTCAATAAATTGACAAACAAGGCATTAAGACAGACCAGATTTGTTCAAACCAAATCAGGATTTTCATGGCCTGTCTTCTGAGTTTGTTTTTGGCGCTTCTTTTGTTTTTTTCGAGAGCACGTTAAATTTGAAATGTTTCCCTTAAATTCAGTAGAAGAAACTTGAGCAAGAAATTGTGGGGTTGCCTTAGAATCCAAGCCTATGACATATGATTTCAGTTTTTTCATTGCTGATTTACTACTATCACCATCGTCGTCAAGATTTGCCAATTCTTGCTGCAGTAATGGACTCAGATTTCTTCCCGTTCTTGACCTGAAACAAAACAATCGAATGGGATCGAAATTTTCAAAACATATCATCTCCATAGAAAAATCACTACCCTGTAATTTGCAATGATTTCAGTATTTACCAAAGGCTCTTCGTTGTTACCAATCCGAAGGTTCGAAGGGCTCTCCATGGGACCTGCTACCTTCAACTATCCAAAAATGGGTCATTCAAGCTCCCACAAAACAACTTAAGCAAAACATAAAAGAAAAAGGCAATCTCAATATCAAAAAGTTACCTCTCTAAACACTAAACACTCTCTTTTTGTTTCTTCTTTTCCTCATCCTCCTCCTAGATACTGCTGTCTGAAATTCTTTGTTTACGCAAATCAAGAAACAGAACCTTCTAAATCTCAATAAATTGACGAACAAGGCATTATTAAGACACACCAGATTTCTTCAAAGCAAATCAGGATTTTCATGGGCTGCCTTCTGAGTTTCCTTTTGGCGCTTCTTTTGTTTTCTCGAGAGCACGTTAAATTAGAAATGTTTCCCTGAAATTCAGTAGAAGAAGCGTGAGCAGCAAATTGTGGGGTTGCCTTCGAATCCAAGCCTATGACATATGATTTCAGTGTTTTCATTGCTGATTTACGACTATCACCGTCGTCGTCAAGATTTGCAAATCTTGCCCCCTATAATGGACTCAGATTTGTTCGCGTTGTCCACCTGAAACAAAACAATCAAATGGGATCGAAATTATCAAAATATATCATCTCCCTAAAAAATCACTACTCTGTAATTTGCAATGATTTCAATAGTTACCAAAGGCTCTTTACTGTTACCAATTCGAAGGGCTGTCCATGAGAACTGCTACCTTCCACTATCAGATAATGGGTCATTCAAGCTTTCCCTCAAAACAGCATAAGCAAAACATAAAAGAAAAAAGCAATCTCAATCACAAAAAGTTACCTCTCTAAACACTAAACACTCTTTTTCTTTCTTGCTTTTCATCGTTCTAAATCTCAATAAATTGACAAACAAGGCATTAAGACAGACAGATTTGTTCAAACCAAATCAGGATTTCATGGGCTGTCTTCTGAGTTTGTTTTTGGCGCTTCTTTTGTTTTTTTCGAGAGCACGTTAAATTTGAAATGTTTCCCTTAAATTTAGTAGAAAAAACATGAGCAAGAAATTATGGGGTTGCCTTAGAATCCAAGCCAGTGACATATTATTTCAGTGTTTTCATTGTTGATTTACGACTATCACCATCGTCGTCAAGATTTGCCAATTCTTGACGCAGTAATGGACTCAGATTTCTTCCGTTGTTGACCTGAAACAAAACAATCCAATGGATTGAAATTATTAAAATATATCATCTCCCTAGAAAAATTACTACGCTGTAATTTGCAATGATTTCAGTACTTACCTTGGGCTCTTTGTTGTTACCTATTCCAAGGGCTTTCCATGAGAACTGCTACCTTCAACTATCAGCCAATGGGTCATTCAAGTTTTCCTCAAAACAGCATAAGCAACACATAAAAGAAAAAAGCAATCTCAATATCAAAAAGTACCTCTCTAAACACTAAACACTCTTTTTCTTTCTTGCTTTTCATCGTTCTAAATCTCAATAAATTGACAAACAAGGCATTAAGACAGACCAGATTTGTTCAAACCAAATCAGGATTTTCATGCCTGTCTTCTGAGTTTGTTTTTGGCGCTTCTTTGTTTTTTTCGAGAGCACGTTAAATTTGAAATGTTTCCCTTAAATTCAGTAGAAGAAACTTGAGCAAGAAATTGTGGGGTTGCCTTAGAATCCAAGCCTATGACATATGATTTCAGTTTTTTCATTGCTGATTTACTACTATCACCATCGTCGTCAAGATTTGCCAATTCTTGCTGCAGTAATGGACTCAGATTTCTTCCCGTTCTTGACCTGAAACAAAACAATCGAATGGGATCGAAATTTTCAAAACATATCATCTCCATAGAAAAATCACTACCCTGTAATTTGCAATGATTTCAGTATTTACCAAGGCTCTTCGTTGTTACCAATCCGAAGGTTCGAAGGGCTCTCCATGGGACCTGCTACCTTCAACTATCCAAAAAATGGGTCATTCAAGCTCCCACAAAACAACTTAAGCAAAACATAAAAGAAAAAGGCAATCTCAATATCAAAAAGTTACCTCTCTAAACACTAAACACTCTCTTTTTGTTTCTTCTTTTCCTCATCCTCCTCCTAGATACTGCTGTCTGAAATTCTTTGTTTACGCAAATCAAGAAACAGAACCTTCTAAATCTCAATAAATTGACGAACAAGGCATTATTAAGACACACCAGATTTCTTCAAAGCAAATCAGGATTTTCATGGGCTGCCTTCTGAGTTTCCTTTTGGCGCTTCTTTTGTTTTCTCGAGAGCACGTTAAATTAGAAAGTTTCCCTGAAATTCAGTAGAAGAAGCGTGAGCAGCAAATTGTGGGGTTGCCTTCGAATCCAAGCCTATGACATATGATTTCAGTGTTTTCATTGCTGATTTACGACTATCACCGTCGTCGTCAAGATTTGCCAATCTTGCCCCCTATAATGGACTCAGATTTGTTCGCGTTGTCCACCTGAAACAAAACAATCAAATGGGATCGAAATTATCAAAATATATCATCTCCCTAAAAAAATCACTACTCTGTAATTTGCAATGATTTCAATAGTTACCAAAGGCTCTTTACTGTTACCAATTCGAAGGGCTGTCCATGAGAACTGCTACCTTCCACTATCAGATAATGGGTCATTCAAGCTTCCCTCAAACAGCATAAGCAAAACATAAAAGAAAAAAGCAATCTCAATCACAAAAAGTTACCTCTCTAAACACTAAACACTCTTTTTCTTTCTTGCTTTTCATCGTTCTAAATCTCAATAAATTGACAAACAAGGCATTAAGACAGACCAGATTTGTTCAAACCAAATCAGGATTTCATGGGCTGTCTTCTGAGTTTGTTTTTTGCGCTTCTTTTGTTTTTTTCGAGAGCACGTTAAATTTGAAATGTTTCCCTTAAATTTAGTAGAAAAAACATGAGCAAGAAATTATGGGGTTGCCGTAGAATCCAAGCCAGTGGACATATTATTTCAGTGTTTTCATTGTTGATTTACGACTATCACCATCGTCGTCAAGATTTGCCAATTCTTGACGCAGTAATGGACTCAGATTTCTTCCCGTTGTTGACCTGAAACAAAACAATCCAATGGGATTGAAATTATTAAAATATATCATCTCCCTAGAAAAATTACTACGCTGTAATTTGCAATGATTTCAGTACTTACCTTGGGCTCTTTGTTGTTACCTATTCCAAGGGCTTTCCATGAGAACTGCTACCTTCAACTATCAGCCAATGGGTCATTCAAGTTTTCCCTCAAAACAGCATAAGCAACACATAAAAGAAAAAAGCAATCTCAATATCAAAAAGTACCTCTCTAAACACTAAACACTCTTTTTCTTTCTTGCTTTTCATCGTTCTAAATCTCAATAAATTGACAAACAAGGCATTAAGACAGACCAGATTTGTTCAAACCAAATCAGGATTTCATGGCCTGTCTTCTGAGTTTGTTTTTGGCGCTTCTTTTGTTTTTTTCGAGAGCACGTTAATTTGAAATGTTTCCCTTAAATTCAGTAGAAGAAACTTGAGCAAGAAATTGTGGGGTTGCCTTAGAATCCAAGCCTATGACATATGATTTCAGTTTTTTCATTGCTGATTTACTACTATCACCATCGTCGTCAAGATTTGCCAATTCTTGCTGCAGTAATGGACTCAGATTTCTTCCCGTTCTTGACCTGAAACAAAACAATCGAATGGGATCGAAATTTTCAAAACATATCATCTCCATAGAAAAATCACTACCCTGTAATTTGCAATGATTTCAGTATTTACCAAAGGCTCTTCGTTGTTACCAATCCGAAGGTTCGAAGGGCTCTCCATGGGACCTGCTACCTTCAACTATCCAAAAATGGGTCATTCAAGCTCCCACAAAACAACTTAAGCAAAACATAAAAGAAAAAGGCAATCTCAATATCAAAAAGTTACCTCTCTAAACACTAAACACTCTCTTTTTGTTTCTTCTTTTCCTCATCCTCCTCCTAGATACTGCTGTCTGAAATTCTTTGTTTACGCAAATCAAGAAACAGAACCTTCTAAATCTCAATAAATTGACGAACAAGGCATTATTAAGACACACCAGATTTCTTCAAAGCAAATCAGGATTTTCATGGGCTGCCTTCTGAGTTTCCTTTTGGCGCTTCTTTTGTTTTCTCGAGAGCACGTTAAATTAGAAATGTTTCCCTGAAATTCAGTAGAAGAAGCGTGAGCAGCAAATTGTGGGGTTGCCTTCGAATCCAAGCCTATGACATATGATTTCAGTGTTTTCATTGCTGATTACGACTATCACCGTCGTCGTCAAGATTTGCCAAATCTTGCCCCCTATAATGGACTCAGATTTGTTCGCGTTGTCCACCTGAAACAAAACAATCAATGGGATCGCGAATTATCAAAATATATCATCTCCCTAAAAAAATCACTACTCTGTAATTTGCAATGATTTCAATAGTTACCAAAGGCTCTTTACTGTTACCAATTCGAAGGGCTGTCCATGAGAACTGCTACCTTCCACTATCAGATAATGGGTCATTCAAGCTTTCCCTCAAAACAGCATAAGCAAAACATAAAAGAAAAAAGCATCTCAATCACAAAAAGTTACCTCTCTAAACACTAAACACTCTTTTTCTTTCTTGCTTTTCATCGTTCTAAATCTCAATAAATTGACAAACAAGGCATTAAGACAGACCAGATTTGTTCAAACCAAATCAGGATTTTCATGGGCTGTCTTCTGAGTTTGTTTTTGGCGCTTCTTTTGTTTTTTTCGAGAGCACGTTAAATTTGAAATGTTTCCCTTAAATTTAGTAGAAAAAACATGAGCAAGAAATTATGGGGTTGCCTTAGAATCCAAGCCAGTGACATATTATTTCAGTGTTTTCATTGTTGATTTACGACTATCACCATCGTCGTCAAGATTTGCCAAATTCTTGACGCAGTAATGGACTCAGATTTCTTCCCGTTGTTGACCTGAAACAAAACAATCCAATGGGATTGAAATTATTAAAATATATCATCTCCCTAGAAAAATTACTACGCTGTAATTTGCAATGATTTCAGTACTTACCTTGGGCTCTTTGTTGTTACCTATTCCAAGGGCTTTCCATGAGAACTGCTACCTTCAACTATCAGCCAATGGGTCATTCAAGTTTTCCCTCAAAACAGCATAAGCAACACATAAAAGAAAAAAGCAATCTCAATATCAAAAAGTACCTCTCTAAACACTAAACACTCTTTTTCTTTCTTGCTTTTCATCGTTCTAAATCTCAATAAATTGACAAACAAGGCATTAAGACAGACCAGATTTGTTCAAACCAAATCAGGATTTTCATGGCCTGTCTTCTGAGTTTGTTTTTGGCGCTTCTTTTGTTTTTTTCGAGAGCACGTTAAATTTGAAATGTTTCCTTAAATTCAGTAGAAGAAACTTGAGCAAGAAATTGTGGGGTTGCCTTAGAATCCAAGCCTATGAACATATGATTTCAGTTTTTTCATTGCTGATTTACTACTATCACCATCGTCGTCAAGATTTGCCAATTCTTGCTGCAGTAATGGACTCAGATTTCTTCCCGTTCTTGACCTGAAACAAAACAATCGAATGGGATCGAAATTTTCAAAAACATATCATCTCCATAGAAAAATCACTACCCTGTAATTTGCAATGATTTCAGTATTTACCAAAGGCTCTTCGTTGTTACCAATCCGAAGGTTCGAAGGGCTCTCCATGGGACCTGCTACCTTCAACTATCCAAAAATGGGTCATTCAAGCTCCCACAAAACAACTTAAGCAAAACATAAAGAAAAAGGCAATCTCAATATCAAAAAGTTACCTCTCTAAACACTAAACAC